>CM072257.1:4829308-4898521 GCA_036851935.1 Coregonus suidteri | reverse complement strand
GAATCCTTTGGTAGCCTATTTTCAGGGTTCGTTGGGGGCCATGTCCCCGGGAGGGCCGGGGGATACCCTATATCGGGGGTTTATTTGGGGGACAGTCACCTGACGCCTTTGGTACCCTTTATATCGGGGTTTAGTAGGGAAATGTCCCCGGGACGGGTTTGGATGGGGCCTTATCAGGTTAGTTGGGACATGTCACCTAAATCCCTTTTGGATAGCCTATATCAGGGGTAGTTAGGGCCCAGTCACCTGACTCCCTTTTGGATACCCTTTAATCGGGGGATAGGGACGTCACTGACGGTTTTTGGATAGCCTAATCGGGGGCTAGGGGAAATGTCCCCCTGAGGGGTTTTGGGAAATAGCCAAAATTTCGGGGTTAGGGGCCTGTAAATGACGGGTTGGGGAAGCCTATATAAAGGGGCTAGTTGGGGACATGTCCCCTGACGGGCCTTTGGATAGCTATACAGGGGCTAGGGGACAGTCACCGACGGGCCTTTGGATACCCTTTATTCAGGTCTGGGGACATGCCCACCTGACTCCCTTTGGATGGGCCTATATCGGGGGTCTAGTTAGGGACATGTCATGACTGGCTTTGGTAGCCTTATTCGGGGGGTTTAGTTAGGGACAGGTCACCTGACGCCTTTGGATACCCTATATCGGGGGCTAGGGGACAGGGCCCCTTTGACTCCCTTTGGTAGCCTATTCAGGGGTTAGTTAGGGACTGTCCCCTGACGGGCCTTTGGATAGCCATATGGGTTTCTAGTTAGGGACGTCCCCTACGGGTTTTGGATAGCCTATATCAGGGGCTGGGGCCAGTCCCCTAAACCCCGGGGGATACCTATATCGGGGGTTGAGGAATGTCCCCTGGGGGTTTTGGATAGCCTTATCGGGGTTTTTATTTAGGGACATGTCCCCCTGACTGCCTTTGGATACCTATATCAGGGTCTAGTTAGGGACATTCACCGCTAGTTAGGGACATGTCACCTGACTGCCTTTGGATAGCCTATATCAGGGTCTAGTTAGGGACATGTCACCTGACTGCCTTTGGATAGCCTATATCAGGGTCTAGTTAGGGACATGTCACCTGACTGCCTTTGGATAGCCTATATCAGGGTCTAGTTAGGGACATGTCACCTGACTGGCTTTGGATAGCCTATATCAGGGGCTAGTTAGGGACATGTCACCTGACTGCCTTTGGATAGCCTATATCAGGGTCTAGTTAGGGACATGTCACCTGACTGGCTTTGGATAGCCTATATCAGGGTCTAGTTAGGGAACATGTCACCTGACTGGCTTTGGATAGCCTTTGGATAGCCTATATCAGGGTCTAGTTAGGGACATGTCACCTGACTGCTTTGGATAGCCTATATCAGGGTCTAGTTAGGGACATGTCACCTGACTGCCTTTGGATAGCCTATATCAGGGTCTAGTTAGGGACATGTCACCTGACTGCCTTTGGATAGCCTATATCAGGGTCTAGTTAGGGACATGTCACCTGACTGCCTTTGGATAGCCTATATCAGGGTCTAGTTAGGGACATGTCACCTGACTGCCTTTGGATAGCCTATATCAGGGTCTAGTTAGGGGACATGTCACCTGACTGCCTTTGGATAGCCTATATCAGGGTCTAGTTAGGGACATGTCACCTGACTGTCACCCTGCCTTGGATAGCCTATATCAGGGTCTAGTTAGGGACATGTCACCTGACTGCCTTTGGATAGCCTATATCAGGGTCTAGTTAGGGACATGTCACCTGACTGCCTTTGGATAGCCTATATCAGGGTCTAGTTAGGGACATGTCACCTGACTGCCTTTGGATAGCCTATATCAGGGTCTAGTTAGGGACATGTCACCTGACTGCCTTTGGATAGCCTATATCAGGGTCTAGTTAGGGACATGTCACCTGACTGCCTTTGGGATAGCCTATATCAGGGTCTAGTTAGGGACATGTCACCTGACTGCCTTTGGATAGCCTATATCAGGGTCTAGTTAGGGACATGTCACCTGACTGCCTTTGGATAGCCTATATCAGGGTCTAGTTAGGGACATGTCACCTGACTGCCTTTGGATAGCCTATATCAGGGTCTAGTTAGGGACATGTCACCTGACTGCCTTTGGATAGCCTATATCAGGGTCTAGTTAGGGACATGTCACCTGACTGCCTTTGGATAGCCTATATCAGGGTCTAGTTAGGGACATGTCACCTGACTGCCTTTGGATAGCCTATATCAGGGTCTAGTTAGGGACATGTCACCTGACTGCCTTTGGATAGCCTATATCAGGGTCTAGTTAGGGACATGTCACCTGACTGGCTTTGGATAGCCTATATCAGGGTCTAGTTAGGGACATGTCACCTGACTGCCTTTGGATAGCCTATATCAGGGTCTAGTTAGGGACATGTCACCTGACTGCTTTGGATAGCCTATATCAGGGTCTAGTTAGGGACATGTCACCTGACTGCCTTTGGATAGCCTATATCAGGGTCTAGTTAGGGACATGTCACCTGACTGGCTTTGGATAGCCTATATCAGGGTCTAGTTAGGGACATGTCACCTGACTGCCTTTGGATAGCCTATATCAGGGTCTAGTTAGGGACATGTCACCTGACTGGCTTTGGATAGCCTATATCAGGGTCTAGTTAGGGACATGTCACCTGACTGGCTTTGGATAGCCTATATCAGGGTCTAGTTAGGGACATGTCACCTGACTGGCTTTGGATAGCCTATATCAGGAGCTAGTTAGGGACGTGTCACCTGACTGCCTTTGGATAGCCTATATCAGGGTCTAGTTAGGGACATGTCACCTGACTGGCTTTGGATAGCCTATATCAGGGTCTAGTTAGGGACCGGCAATAAATTGTAGTCAATGAAAGAGAACAATAGTGTCTATCTTTACATTTTCTCTTTAAATTCTTTGTCAATATTTGTATATGAACAATAGTGTAATTTTTAGGTGCTTCCTCTTTAGAAATTTCATTTGTATACTTGACAGGACCAAGGCAACTCAACTATAAAGGCATAACAGCGCAACACAACTCCCAAACATGACAGATACGAAGCTACATAGCCCCCAGGTATATATGAATATAAAGAAACATGAGACAAAACAAATTAGCCTGTAGAATGGAATTAGTTATAAGACCTCTATGATTCATTTAATTTCGTCAGCTAATGTGAGATTTTTTAGATTAAATAATATTTGAGGACACATTACTTAAGGGCCTGTGTATTTTCTAAGTTATGTTCACCTACAATCTAACCACAAATCTGTCCATCTTTTCCCTCCTTTCTGGCTGCCCTCCTCCTTCCCTTCTAAGTTCAAGTACGTGTGTTTATTTATTATATACACATGATATACACTGTGTGTACAAAAAACATTAGGGATACCTGCTCTTTCCATGACATAGACTAACCAGGTGAATCCAGGTGAAAGCTATGATCCCTTATTGATGTCACCTAAAGCTGTGTCGGTCATGACATTCTGTCAGCCGGTGATTGGCATTCAGATAACTGCCGGTCTCATGCTTATTGACCTAATTAACAATCAACACGTTTAGCTTCTCCTGGATTCCACCCATAGCCTGCAAAGCCACTGATGCAGACCTTTGGAACATCTACATTTAAAAAGTCTAATAAATCCATTCAATAGCCTACACCATCACAATAACTCCAGTATGAAAATGTATGCATTCACTAACTGTAAGTCGCTCTGGATAAGAGCGTCTGCTAAATGACTAAAATGTAAAATTATTTATTTTAGACAGGTCTAAAGAAACATGACATTAAGAAAATGTAGCCTATTTCAGAAGAACACACTAAGAATTAGGGGTTCAATTAGGAAAGTTGAAATGTAAAAAAGGTTCTTACCTTTGGAGAGTTCCTCTGGGAACCTTTCCTAATCAATGGGTTCATATTTGAACCTTTCTGATCATAAATGGTTCTTGGAGGAACCTGAAGGTGAAAAGGTTTGTGGAGGAACCTTTCAATATGCTGACGGCCTCTTATTATCAATAGGTTCCACATGACTACTACCACCCATATCAACAGTTTCTCCAAATGTACACAAAAAACTCCTGCTAAGTGGTAGTCCCTGTTCTCCTGCATTCTTTAGGGAGAAAGAACATCTAGGAAAGTTTTGTTAGCTAGCGGGCTAATCTTAGCTAATTTTGACCCCATTGGTTCTTGCATGAACAAACCCCTACCCCCTAGATTTGCTGTTTTCCTTTTCACTGTATGTATTTTCCAATGACAGCCTGTGTTGTGATATCAGCAAGAAAACATTCTGATAAGTGTCAATGTTATTATAGGAAGTGACAGTGATTTGCCACTTTTGCAGTTACCTTTTCGGTAATTTGACTAGAACATTTCTGATAAAGAAATATTTTCTTGAGTTCAGGTCTGGTGATTCCCTCCATGGACGACATGATGTGAATGTCCCCATTCCCTGCTGACCTTGGTGATCAGGAGAACCTCCCCCTTACTTCCCCCACCCCCACTGGGTCACTCACTCTTCCACTGCTGGACATCTCATCATCCAACCCACTGGGTCACTCAGGTCTTCCACTGCTGGACATCTCATCATCCAAACCCA
Source organism: Coregonus suidteri (assembly GCA_036851935.1). Taxonomy (NCBI): domain Eukaryota; kingdom Metazoa; phylum Chordata; class Actinopteri; order Salmoniformes; family Salmonidae; genus Coregonus; species Coregonus suidteri. The sequence goes on along the minus strand of CM072257.1, from coordinate 4,893,934 downwards.
CTGGGTCACTCAGGTCTTCCACCGCTGGACATCTCATCATCCAACCCACTGGGTCACTCAGGTCTTCCATGCTGGACATCCATCATCCAACCCACTGGGTCACTCAGGTCTTCCACTGCTGGACATCTCATCATCAAGAGACCACCCCTCAGGTCTTCTACTGCTGTCATCCAACCCACTGGGTCACTCAGGTCCCTTCCACTGCTGGACATCTCATCATCCAACCCACTGGGTCACTCAGGTCTTCCACTGTTGGACATCTCATCATCCAACCCACTGGGTCACTCAGGTCTTCCACTGCTGGACATCTCATCATCCAACCCACTGGGTCACTCAGGTCTTCCACTGCTGGACATCTCATCATCCAACCCACTGGGTCACTCAGGTCTTCCACTGCTGGACATCTCATTATCCCCAAACCCAACCTTCACCGTTTTGGCAACAGGACATTCTCCAGGGAAGCACCCAGACAATGGAACTCCCTGCTTCCATCTGTCTGTGGCAGTTGGTAACCAATGGTTATTTAATTGGTTTAAACTTCAAATGTGAACTTTGACCATAGCATACTTTGCTGTCACACCTCGCATGCAAATACATTTTTCATATTGTGTGGAGTCGGGTGAATAATGGATGTGCCCGAATCAAATCTTTCCAAGTGAGGTGTGGCATCAAAGTAATGTGGTGACCACTTCAAGGTCGTAGGCTTTCATAATATAATATCTATAGAATATATGGATAATATCCATTCATTTAAATAAAGTGTTAACCACAAAGTATGGGCTTGTTGTTTTGTTTTGGATTCATTGTTTTCATGTCGATTCGTGTTGTTTCATGTTTCATGTTTAATATTGACAGATGTGTCATATCAATAAGCTGATTAAACAGCATGATCATTACACAGGTGCACCTTGTGCTGGGGACAATAAAACGGCACTCTAAAATGTGTAGTTTTGTCACACAACACAACGCCACAGATGTATCAAGTTTTGAGGGAGCATGCAATTGGCATCCTGATTGCATGAATGTCCACCAGAGCTGTTGAATGAGAATTGAATGTTGAATGTACATTTCACTACCATAAGCCGCCTCCAACATTGTTTTAGAGAATTTGGCAGTACGTCCAACCGGCCTCACAACCGCAGACCACGTGTAATCACGTCAGCCCAGGACCTCCACATCCGGCTTCTTCACCTGTGGGATCGTCTGAGACCATCCACCCGGACAGCTGATGAAACTGTGGGTTTGCACAACCGAAGAATTTCTGCACAAACTGTCAGAAACCGTCTCAGGGAAGCTCATCTGCGTACTCGTCGTCCTCACCAGGGTCTTGACCTTCACTGCAGTTCGGTGTCATAACCGACTGCAGCAGGCAAATGCTCACCTTCGATGGCCACTGGCACGCTGGAGAAGTGTGCTCTTCACAGATTAATCCGGTTTCAAATGTACTGGCGTCGTGTGGGCAGCAGCCTGATCAACTCTATGCGAAGGAGATGTGTCGCGCTGCATGAGGCAATTTACATTTTAATTAGGCCTACATGAAACATGAAACAACAATATTAAACATGAAACATGAAACAACAATAATAAAGATGAAAGCAATAAATCCAAAACAAAACAACAAGCCCATACTTTGTGGTTAACACTTTTTTTTAAATGAATGAATATTATATATTCTATAGAAATTATATTATGAAAGCCTACGACCTTGAAGTGGTCATCACGTTACTTTGATGCCACACCTCATTCATGGAGGAACCAATGAGGTCAAAACGTTAGCTAGCTACACCAGGTAGAAAAATTAGCCAGCAGCTAGCTAGCAAAAACTGTCGTTGACGTTCTTCTCCCTAAAGAAGGCAGGAGAACAGGGACTGTCACTAAGCAGGTTTCTTTTTGTGTACATTTCTAGAAACTGTCGTTGTTTTCCAGTGATTGTTGTCGTGTAGCGACCAGTCTGTCTCCAAGGCCGTTCCTGGAATGGAATGTTGATGTGGGTGGTAGCAGTTGTGCAGGAGCCATTGATAATAAGAGGGCGCCAGCATGATTGTGTTCATGAGTGTGTTCTTCTGAAGTAGGCTACATTTTCTTCATGTCATGTGTCTGTATACCTGTCTAAAATAAATACATAGAGTTATTGTGATGGTGTAGGCTATATTCAATGGATTTATTAGACTTTTGCAATGTAGATGTTCCAAAGGGTCCGCATCAGTGGCTTGTAGGCTATGCGTGGAAGCCAGGAGATGCTAAACGTGTTTATGTTAATTAAGGACAATAAGCATGAGACCGGCAGTTATCTGAATGACAATCACCGGCTGACAGAATGTCATGACCACCACAGTCCTCCGTAACATCAATAAGGGATCATAGCTTTCACCTGGATTCACCTGGTTAGTCTAGGTCATGGAAAGAGCAGGTATCCCTAATGTTTTGTCCACACAGTGTATATCATGTGTATATAATAAATAAACACACTTGAACTTAAAAGGTAAGGTGGAGGGCAGCCAGAAAGGGAGGGGAAAAGATGGACAGATTTGTGGTTAGATTGTAGGTGAACATAACTTAGAAAATACACAGGCCCTTAAGTAATGTGTCCTCAAATATTATTTAATCTAAAAATCTCACATTAGCTGACGAAATGAAATGAATCATAGAGGTCTTATAACTAATTCCATTCTACAGGCTCATTTGTTTTGTCTCGTGTTTATATTCATATACCCTGGGGGCCATGTAGCTTCGTATCTGTCATGATTGGAGTTGTGTTGCGCTGTTATGCCTTTATAGTTGAGTTGCCTTGGTCCTGTCAGTATACAGTAACTTTAAAGAGGAACTGCACCTAAAAAAACACTTCTCATTTAGAAAACAGCCTCTGTGGGACCGAAATGAGTGAGAAACATTTCATTCTTTGTCAAAATTGACTACAGAATGTAAAGAGGCTGGCAGATGACGGCTGGCAGCACACAAGTAATCATCCATTTGGAGTGAAGCTGCACGCCACCCGGTCCTAATGTCTGTGGGACATTTGAGTTGACTTTAGATATCTCTATGGGGCTAGTTAGGGACCATCGGTAAATTACACAATGTTCATGGGACAATATGTAAAAATGTCAATAGCTCCAAATAGCTTAAATTACTTAAAAATCTAATCAAACTATACATTTTAGAAATTCATATACAAATTAATTTCTAAATGGTGAGACAAATGACACTATTGTTCATTTACAAATATTGAAATAATTTAAAGAGAAAACGTACGTAAAGATATGACACTATTGTCTCATTTTCATTGTGTAATTTATTGACGGTCCCTAACTAGACCCTGAGATAGGCCTATCCAAAGTCAGTCAGGTGACATTTGGGATCCTGTAAACACACACAAGAGACACCCACATCAAACCACACCCCAAAACCAACACACGTTTGAATTCAGTCATGGCCGCTAACATTTCTAAACGAACCCAATCTAAAACGGGGCCAAATCAGGAAGTGCAGTCGCCCTTTAAAACTAACTAATGACATGTTGCACCTCAACCTTTCTACCTTTCAGATTAACTTAGAAGGAGGACAGATGACAACAGCAGGCCAGTGGATCCCTTAGAACAGCAGCAGCCAGGGGCAAATGGTAGGGGATGAGGATGATTTAGGTGACCCAGACACAGGCCTTGGGCTGAGGCTGTCATTACATTGTGTCAGCCGGTTATTGTCATGTAAAAGACTGTCGGTCTCACAGTAATTTACCGTTAATTAACATAAACACATTTAGCATCTCCAGGCCTCCACTGCATACAAGCCGCATATAAGCGCTGATGCTCGCCTTCGGAAAACCTATATTTCAAAAAGTCTAATAAATCAATTTAATATATACAATAAATCCATTATTTATTTTAGGCAGATCTAAATAAACATGATATGAAGAAAATGTATTTCAGAAGAACAGAATATGAGTGTCCTACTGTATGTTATCTCTCTATGCTCCATGCCATAGGCTATAGGCTTGTTCATTAAGCAGACAAGACAGGCCTATGCTTATAAGTCCTGGGGACATTATTTTATATTATATGATTTTATAGGAAGAAGAATGTCATTGAATTTAGCTGAATAAAATAGAAAGGATATTTTTCCCATTCCGGAGCATGTGCGCATATGAAGTAGCTATGATGAGCATAAAAGTGATCATTTGAAACAGTTATTTGGAAACTTCAGCTGTGAATGATACAAACCTGCAAATAATCATAATCCAAGAACCATTTTAATAATAATTTATAATCCAATAACCATTTAATAATAAATGTATAATCCAAGAACCATTGAAATAAAATTTATAATCCAAGAACCATTTAAATAATAATTTATGATCCAATAACCATTTTAATAATAATGTATAATCCAAGAACCATGTTAATAATAATTTATAATCCAATAACCATTTTAATAATAATGTATAATCCAACCTTTCACTGTTATTGTTTCTCTTCACTCGGCCCCGATACTATTATTATTAATAATAATACTAATAATACTCTTCTGTACCCTAGAATGTCTTAGAAATCAAAACATATATGGGCTGCATGATGCATCAGAAGAGATTACTCAACAGTCTTGTGGAATTTGACTGCGGTCATGACTGATGACTGATGACTGATGACTGATGACTGATGACTGATGACTGATGACTGATGACTGATGGACTGATGACTGATGACTGATGACTGCGGTCATGACTGATGACTGATGACTGATGACTGATGGCTGATGACTGATGACTGATGACTGATGACTGATGACTGATGACAGATGACTGATGACTGATGACTGATGACTGATGACTGATGACTGCGGTCATGACTGTTGGCTGATGACTGATGACTGATGAACTGATGACTGATGACTGATGACTGATGACTGATGACTGATGACTGATGACTGATGACTGATGACTGATGACTGCAGTCATGACTGATGACTGATGACTGATGACTGATGACTGATGACTGATGACTGCGGTCATGACTAATGACTGCCGGTGTGGCAGCCCTATAGAGGTCCCAAAACATTGTTAAGCTACCCCCAGTATCCCTTGATCGTTTTGGATTGCAAAACTAAAGAGAAACACCAGACAAGACACAAGACGAGGAAGAGAGGAGCTGCTACCCCTGGGGAGAGAGGAGCTGTTACCCCTGGGGAGAGAGGAGTTGCTACCCCTGGAGAGAGAGGAGCTGCTACCCCTGGGGAGAGAGGAGCTGTTACCCCTGGGGAGAGAGGAGCTGCTACCCCTGGGGAGAGAGAGGAGCTGCTACCCCTGGGGAGAGAGGAGCTGTTACCCCTGGGGAGAGAGGAGCTGTTACCCCTGGGGAGAGAGGAGCTGTTACCCCTGGGGAGAGAGGAGCTGCTACCCCTGGGGAGAGAGGAGTTGCTACCCCTGGAGAGAGAGGTGCTGCTACCCCCTGGGGAGAGAGGAGTTGTTACCCCTGGGGAGAGAGGAGCTGTTACCACTGGTGAGAGAGGGGCTGCAACCAAGGAGAGACTGCGACCCTGCTCAGGAAGAGCTTAACGATTGGTGATTGTTGGGGCAACGTTTGGCAGGAGCTTCAGTGACAAAAACTGCTTGCAAAAACAATGTTTCACAATGTGCCATGGCCGTCTCAGTCACCAGGTCTCAACCCAAATTGAACACTTATGGGAGATTCCGGAGAGGCGCCTGAAACAACGTTTTCCACCACCATCAACAAAACACCAAATGATGGAATTTTCTTGTAGAAGAATGATGTCACATCCCTCCAATAGAGTTCCAGACACTTGTAGAATGTATGCCAAGGCACATTGTAAGAGCTATAAAGAGACAGGGAGTGGGAGAGAGAACAGTAGAGAACCTGATATGGAAATGAGCAGAACAAAACTAAAGGAACTTTCCACCACCGAATGATCATTCCAAGACTCTACTTCTATTGAGAGCATATAAAAGGTAAGACGACGATTGATTGATATTAATATAGTTGATGATATTGTTATGTGTATTAATATAGTTGATGATATTGTTATGTGTATTCATATAGTTGATTATATTGTTATGTTGTATTCATATAGTTGATGATATTGTTATGTGTCTATTAATATAGTTGATGATATTGTTATGTGTATTAATTATAGTTGATGATATTGTTATGTGTATTCATATAGTTGATGATATTGTTTTGTGTATTAATATAGTTTGATGATATTGTTAAGTGTATTAATATAGTTGATTATATTGTTATGTGTATTATATAGTTGATGATATTGTATGTGTATTAATATAGTTGATGATATTGTTATGTGTATTAATATAGTTGATGATATTGTTTTGTGTATAATATAGTTGATTATATTGTTATGTGTATTAATATAGTGATTATATTGTTATGTGTATTAATATAGTTGATGATATTGTTATGTGTATATTCATATAGTTGATGATATTGTTATGTGTATTAATATAGTTGATGATATTGTTATGTGTATTCATATAGTTGATGATATTGTTTTGTGTATTAATATAGTTGATGATATTGTTATGTGTATCAATAAAGTTGATTATATTGTTATGTGTATTAATATAGTTGATGATATTGTTATGTGTATTAATATAGTTGATTATATTGTTATGTGTATTAATATAGTTGATGATATTGTTATGTGTATTCATATAGTTGATGATATTGTTATTTGTGTATTAATATAGTTGATGATATTGTTATGTGTATTAATATAGTTGATGATATTGTTATGTGTATTAATATAGTTGATTATATTGTTATGTGTATTAATATAGTTGATGATATTGTTATGTGTATTAATATAGTTGATGATATTGTTATGTGTATTAATATAGTTGATGATATTGTTATGTGTATTAATATAGTTGATGATATTGTTATGTGTATTAATATAGTTGATGATATTGTTGATATGTGTATTCATATAGTTGATGATATTGTTTTGTGTATTAAGATAAATTGATGATATTGTTATAGTTGTATTCATTATTATAGTTTATGATATTGTTATGTCGTATTCATATAGTTGATGATATTGTTTTGTGTATTAATATAGTTGATGATATTGTTATGTGTATCCCCATAGTTGATGATATTGTTATGTGTATTAATATTAGTTGATTATATTGTTATGTGTATTCATATAGTTTGATGATATGTTATGTGTATTTCATATAGTTGATGATATTGTTATGTGTATTAATATAGTTTGATGATATTGTTATGTGTATTCATATAGTGATGATATTGTTTTGTGTATTAATATAGTTGATGATATTGTTATGTGTTTCATATAGTTTATGATATTGTTTTGTGTATTAATATAGTTGATTATATTGTTATGTGTATTAATATAGTTGATGATATTGTATGTGTATTCATATAGATGATGATATCATTATGTGTATTCATATAGTTGATGATATTGTTATGTGTATTAATATTGTTGATGATATTGTTATGTGTATCCCAAGTTTATGATATTGTTATGTTTATTCATATAGTTGATGATATTTTGTGTGGACAGTGTTATAATAGGCCTACACTCCATAAAATTGTATTTTATGTAAATGAGATGCGTCGGGGTAATTAATTCTGTGCCCAATATGTGTTCCCCAGGGTGATCTCCTTCATAATAGTCCTATAGACTATATGTGTTCCCAGGGTGATCTCTTTCATAATAGTCCTATAGACTAGATGTGTTCCCCAGGGTGATCTCCTTCATAATAGTCCTATAGGCTATATGTGTTCCCCAGGGTGATCTCCTTCATAATAGTCCTATAGACTATATGTGTTCCCCCAGGGTGATCTCTTTCATAATAGTCCCTATAGACTAGATGTGTTCCCCAGGGTGATCTCCTTCATAATAGTCCTATAGGCTATATGTGTTTCCCCAGGGTGATCTCCTTCATAATAGTCCTATAGGCTATATGTGTTCCCCAGGGTGATCTCATTCATAATAGTCCTATAGACTATATGTGTTCCCCAGGGTGATCTCCTTCATAATAGTCCTATAGACTATATGTGTTCCCCAGGGTGATCTCCTTCATAATAGTCCTATAGACTATATGTGTTCCCCAGGGTGATCTCCTTCATAATAGTCCTATAGGCTTGTCTTCTCAAAACAAGCAACAAACACAACAAGCAACAAACAAACATTGTCTCTTTCGAATCCTCTTCCGAACCCTATTGGTTCGATGCATAGGGTGTTTGCCTTTCTCGCCAATGACCTGGGTTCTCTTCCCTGCCCCGCTGTTCGCAACAATATTAATATCATAGACTACTTGTTGAAGAAAGAGACACAACAATATGAGTGAAAGGATTTTAGGAGAAAAATCAGTTAGTGTTTATTTAAAGTTGTCTTCTGGGTTCAGCCTTCTAGCTTCCTTATCAATTGGTATGAAATATAACAAATGACATGGTCTCAGAGTTGGGAGATAACCAGTCCCAGTTTAAATCACTATGACAACATTTTACATTTACATTTTAGTCATTTAGCAGACGCTCTTATCCAGAGCGACTTACAGTGAATACATTTTTTTTTTTATACTGGCCCCCCGTGGGAATCGAACCACAACCCTGGCGTTGCAAACGCCATGCTCTATCAACTGAGCTACATCCCTGCCGGCCATTCCCTCCCCTACCCTGGACGACGCTGGGCCAAAAGTGCGCCGCCCATGAGTCTCCCGGTCGCGGCCCGGCTGCGACAGAGCCTGGATTCGAACCAGGATCTCTAGTGGCACAGTTAGCACTGCGATGCAGTGCCTTAGACCACTGGGCCACTCAGGAGTACCATTTCATTATTTCCCCAGAGCAACAAGGGAATCTAGAGACTCAACCTTTGCAGAATCAGAATCACCTTTATTCGCCAAGTACATTTGCACATACATATGTAGGATCTTAATTTGAGCCAGTTTGCTACAGCAGGAAAATATATCCTGCAGCAACTGGAAATGTGAATTATTATGTGAATTATAATTAATGGACATTTTTGTAGCGGTTGATACATGTCTATTAAGGGAAACTCAAGTCTGGCATTTCTAAGTGGAAATTACAAACTTCAGAAGCCTTTTTAAAACCTCAAATAAACTACAAGTTTTACATTTCCTGCATTGCGGGAAAGTTATTCTGCAGTGGAGGGTGATCAAATTAAGATCCTACATCCGTACACATAATTCTACATGGTGATAGTGACAGACAACATTTAGAGACAGAATACAAACAGAAGAGTTTACACAAATGTCTGTAAAACATTATACACAGCTAGGAAGAGTGAGCATAGAGCTATAAGAGAAATGAACAGTGGATATACAGATATACAGTACAGTGGGAATACAGTTGATATACAGATATACAGTACAGTGGGAATACAGTTGATATACAGATACACAGGACAGTGGGAATACAGTTGATATACATATATACAGTACAGTGGGAATACAGTTGATATACAGATATACAGTACAGTGGGAATACAGTTGGTATACAGATATACAGTACAGTGGGAATACAGTTGATATACAGATATACAGTACAGTGGGAATACAGTTGATATACAGATATACAGTACAGTGGAAATACAGTTGATATACAGATATACAGTACAGTGGGTATACAGTTGATATACAGATATACAGTACAGTGGGTATACAGTTGATATACAGTGGATGTCCACATATACAGTACCAGTATAAATATATCTAAGAGAGATGAAAAGAGTGCTAATGCAGTACAGTGCAGTTATTTAGTGTACAGTTCAGAGATGGCTTGATGTGGTGAGCAGCATAGAGTGTATAGTCCTTTAGTCTCTATGGGCCAGATGGTAGTGTACAGTTCAGAGATGGCTTGATGTGGTGAGCAGCATAGAGTGTATAGTCCTTTAGTCTCTATGGGCCAGATGGTAGTGTACAGTTCAGAGATGGCTTGATGTGGTGAGCAGCATAGAGTGTATAGTCCTTTAGTCTCTATGGGCCAGATGGTAGTGTACAGTTCAGAGATGGCTTGATGTGGTGAGCAGCATAGAGTGTATAGTCCTTTAGTCTCTATGGACCAGATGGTAGTGTACAGTTCAGAGATGGCTTGATGTGGTGAGCAGCATAGAGGTGTATAGTCCTTTAGTCTCTATGGGCCAGATGGTAGTGTACAGTTCAGAGATGGCTTGATGTGATGTGCAGTTATAGAGTGTATAGTCCTTTAGTCTCTATGGGTCAGATGGCCAGTTGGTGAGGGCTACAGCATGGGGAAAGAAACTGTTCAGATGGGGGTCTATAACATCCAATCACATAGGTTTACAGCAGCTGACAGTTGCAACATCATTGCTAATAATGCAAACTGCCTTGGTTTAGATAAAGACAAGCTCTGTACAGATGTAGGATCTTAATTTGATCACCCTGTTGCAGGAGAACTAAAACTTGTAGTGTATTTGAGTGTATTTAAGCTTTAAAAAAGGTTTCTGAAGATGATCAATTCCACTTTTCTATTAAAAGAAATTGTTCATTAATTATAATCCACATAATAATTAAAATGTCCTGTTGCTGCAGGATTATTTTCCTGCTGTAGCAAACTGGCTAAAATTAAGATCCTACATCTGTAGCGATGTACCTGTCTTTGATGTACATGGCTATATCAGAATTGACTTTTGACCATTTGACATCTTTTATTTACTGTTGTTTAGGCTGGTTGAATGAGTCGCCTATAAAAGCTACTTCATCTGCAAGAGAACAGGCGGCTGCACCAGCGACTGTAAGAAGTTATGTGATTTCCTCATATGAACGTGAAAGTAAGTGTGTAGCCTACGCAGTTACACAATGGCTGTTGAAACTGTGGCACATATTTCTCGGTAACATTAGAAGTCGGATGAATGTGTTGATATGTAGGAAAGACGGGCAGACTCTCGTAGGTCTAGGCTAAACTACAAACTATTATAAGGTTAGGTCGACGTCAGACATTCAATAGTCAGAGTAGGTTTGAGCTATGATCACTTATCATGCTGACCAACCTGATGGTCTCCGTTTGAAATGGTGTGTAAAATACCATGCCTAGGCTACAAGCTCTGTCCTGCTACTGTTAGGTCTATAATGTAATGGGAAACTGATCTGAACAGGTTTAGGCTGGTCATCTAGGATATGTAGGCTATAGCTGAGGTATAGACCTCCATCTGTATCAGGCCTAGGCTCCTGCTACTGTTACTGTTATAACGTTATGGGAACTGATCTGAACAGGTTTAGGCTGGTCATCTAGGATATGTAGGCTATAGCTGAGGTATAGACTCCCATCTGTATCAGGACTAGGCTCCTGTCTACTGTTAGGTCTAAAACGTTATGGGAACTGATCTGAACATGTTTAGGCTGGTCATCTAGGCTATAGCTGAGGTCAGTGGTGATTTAGCATGTCAATCTTGGTGGGGCAAAACATAAATAAAGGGGGATGCATGCCAGCAAAGCCACTCCACAACACAACACGAAATAATTCATTCATTAAACTATAACGGTGAGAAAAACGGCACTTCTAATGTAACTCTATGGCAGCACCCAAGGGGCTTGAATTTTCTAGCTCTACCCTTAGACTTGGCAGTGACGTAGTGTCCCCATGAGTGACAGAACACTGAGCCAATCACGGCGCAGCGCTCCGTATTTTCTTCTGGCTTGCCCCACCACCACAGAAAGCACTGAGCTAGGCTGAAACACCTGCATTTTGGAGCTGCCTACTCAAGAAAAAAAAAAAGAGACCATGTTTGTATGCGGCTATATTAACTCAATGATATATATATATTATTTTTTTTGTTACATTGTTAGCAAACTGATATGTGACACGTATTAATGCCACAATAACATGCAAAACAGGAAAGGCCACCTGCCCTGAATGATGGGTCACCACTGGTTGAGGTATAGACCTTGATCTGCTTTACACTAAAAATTACTCTTTATACATTATAACCTAGCCTACTTTAAATAATAAAACATCTCTTAATTGTTGCAAAAAACCTTTCTGTATAGATCACTGATCCCCCCCAGATCAATCAAGCCTGTTTTAGCCCTTCTGTCTACATTCTCAGATACGTTTAGAAAAGAACAGATTCAAAAATAGTAAATGGCCGACTTTTAATGAATAAAAAATAAGTGTGTGACATGGCCATGGTGAAGAGATGTCACAACTACATATTCATGTGATTGCATTAAATCACCTGACTGTTTCGATATGTCTGTTAGTAAATGTTTTGTAAGAGATAATTAATAAATGATAACAATTCACATTCAAGAATTACTGTGTTAACTACAACCAACATGTTGGATCTCTGTTTAGGGGTCAGTGGTCTAAAATGAGTCTCTCTGGGGAGAGAGAGGAGGGGGGCCCTGCCTCTAAAATGAGTCTCTCTGGGGAACATGACACCAAAGCTAAGAGGTGAGATGACAATTTTGTTTAAGAATTATAAAGAGTTATTTCCTAAATGGTATTTCCACAATTTTTCACATGTGTTTTTAATCAGAAATGGTTGCTTATGGGTACCTTCAATATTACTGTTCTCAGATGTTTCATTAATAGATTTTAGATTATTTTTATTGCAAAACGCTATATATCCATTGTTTAGCTGAATTTGAATGTTCGTATCCTGTATATTTGACTGTATTATCTGGTTGTCTCACCTAGCTATCTTAAGATGAATGCACTTACTGTAAATCGCTCTGGGTAAGAGCATCTGCTAAACAGGTGGGGCTCTGCCCTGAATGACAGGTCACCACTGCTCCAAAGCAATTACATGTTGCACAGGAACAACTGACTCGCTGCATGTTTTCTATTATCAAGACATCTGCTGGTACCTCTTAACTGGTTAGTACAGCTCATGAGGTGTCGTAAATATCTGCCAACTAGCTGGGACACTTATGAATAGAGGCTTCATGCATAGCTTTATACCCATAAGAGTAGGACTAAAATGGCTTTATTCTCAGCACTTATACGACACATTTTCTACTCTGAGACGCTTTTTGGATATGGCCCAGATCTCAAAAATATTGTAACGACCAGTATGAAATGAGTCTGTCTGGGGAGAGAGAGGACCAATTTTTCTACTCTGAGACGCTTTTTTGGATACGTGCCCAGATCTCAAAATATTGTTATAAAAAAACGTAATGTTTGTTTTACATTTTTAAAAGAAAAATGAATATTACTAATGTACCCGACTGTAAATACTTGGTTTAGTTTATTGTGTGGCAGTGCTCATGTCCGCGTTCTGGAACTGTCGTGCATCCCCGTACAGAACTGTCCGCGTCCACGTACGGTTTGGCGCCAAACATATTGTCCCAGTTACGCGCTGAGTGGACTGAGGTGATCTTGGGGAACAACGACGGCGTTCGTTACAGTGTTGAGACACCGAAGTTTATTGTTCAATTTGCTTTTTTTGCGTAATGGTCAGTGACAGTATTAGTGTAGTGTTAAGTTGCTTCAATTCAAATCTGGTATTAGGAACAAAAGAAGTCAATACACGTCTTCTAAAATAGACTAGTATTTTAATTAATGCATACCACTTCAATGGTAAATATGATGTTCGTATATACGTGTCCACTGAAATACCACACAGGGCACTCAGAGAAACTAAGCCATTGTTATGAGTTCTTCTTAAAATACTCTCGACAGAGATAGTTCCCGCTCCCTGCTGGCCAATCAGAGTAGAGACTGAGCGTGGTTTAGACTTACTCAAGCCATCCCCTTGGCGCTCCACTGTTGCACACTGTTGCCAGGCATAAGTTGTTATCATAACAACCTGTAGAGTCAGCTCCCATAGACACCGTTCCCACTGTACTCTAAGTACCTACGTTCAAGGACAGTTCACAGATCACAAAGAAGCAGTGTAGTCTAGTATTTTGAGACACAAGTTCTATCTCATCTACCCCTAAACGTTCCTCACATGAATCACAGCTTGTTATGTGAAAACAATTTACAGTACAAAACCTTCTATGTTTAATCAACAATGCATTCCTTCTAAGCTATTCATCACATCCAGATCCAGTTATGAGAAAATAGATCCCCACAGTAGCCAGATCCTTTCACTCGCTATTCTTGTTTAATTGTGTGGTTTCACCGGATTCGTCATCATCCTCGAGGGACAGAACGACTGGCTAGCTAGGCCAGACGACCAGCTACGAGCTGCTAGCTAGCCTAAGTGTCCTCTCCCCCCGGTGAACAGCTAGCTACCAGCTTTTTTTTTTTTCTACTCTATACCAGCAGCATTCCGGGGCTAGTTATCACTAGCTACCACTAAATCATAACAGGCTCTGCCACCCATAACGAGGGGAGCGGACCGCGGGGATCGCCGAGACCACTCGCGGACGCCCGAGAAGCCACGCCGTGTGACCAGCGCCACACGGCGATTACGCACATCACATGCACCGACAAAGGAAGACAGAGCGAAACGCGGAAAACGACTGTGAACCAGAGCCGTGCCCGGTCCCGGATACACAGCTTGCCAGCCCCTGAAGCCCCAGCTAATCCTACCCCTAGCCCCCCCCAGCATCCTACTACCTTAGCTACCCCATCCCTCACCTATCTACACTGCCCCCCTCCATTTCCTTTACCTTCTCTGGTCCTACCCCCCAAACCCCCACGTTTCCCCCCCCCCCACCCCCCCACTTAAATACCGTGGAGGGCTTCTCCCTCTCTCGTTGACGGATGATGGCCTCTGTCCGGTTTACTCCTCTCTTCACTAGATGGACGGTAACTTTAGTGTTTAACCCCTCTGTGTCCAAGGACCTGAACTTCTGAATATTATTTTCGGGGCAAGTGACATTTTTTTTACAACGTTTATTTCTGATAAAATTAGTTCATTGCATCCGCCATGGAGCCCAGTTTCATAATATTACCTTTCTTTCCCTGGTTATGAAGTAATCGCGAAACAACAGGCCTTATGTTTGGGTATTTTTTCACCCTACCCAGCTCCTATTAGTTCTATTGAGCTCTGTGACACCGACTCGCCTTCAGAACGTTTCTATTCCCAGCCCATTTTCTGCGTCACAATGCCAGCTTCACTATTGTTATCAATGAGGACCTGCCTGCGTTAACCTGTAGGTTTACCTCAGGTAACTTATTATTAACAAGGTTAGGGCTACTTGGTGAGCATTAACCCTGTAGGTTTACCTCAGGTAACTTATTATTAACAAGGTTACAGCTACTTGGTGAGCGCACTCACTGTTCACCTGATTACACGTTGTGGTGAATCGTATTTGTGTTTAAGAAAAAAAGCGTACAATCTAAACAAAACGCATGTCCCTGTCCTGTTTTCCAAGATGTGGCCGATTTAAACAGCCATTTTTTTATTAAGAAATAACAATTTTTTCGACGACTTGTTGTTTCTATATGGCTGCTGAGTAATTTGATATGCATCGACATCTTTGTTTGTAGGCATCAAATTAAGCGAATGCTGCGCAGGTTCACTGAGTTGCAAACCAAATGGATATAATGGGGTGATTGTTGTCTAATTAGGAGGGCTTGCTCATTGATTTGTAGATCGGATGCAGTTGCTTCCTCAGATTATGAGCCTAGCAGGTGTCATGAATGAGGTATGTAGTACCCACAGAAGGCCACAAGGAGGAGCAAGAGAGCTATAAACAATACTGTTTTTTGCCATATAAACCCTAAACCTAACAATCAATTAAATGTATTTATAAAGCCCTTTTACATCAGCAGATGTCACAAAGTGCTATACAGAAACTCTAACCATATGTTAAACATATTTTAGCCTTAACCATAACCCTAATTCTAGGGTAGGGTAGCCTAGAACACTTTTAGAAACTATTTTAGTAATAATATTATCTTAGTAAATACAATTATAGTACTAAATAACATTTTGATTATTTTGTTAATCAACACCTGTCAAGCGTTTTGCTGTTTTTTCGTTGTTATTAGTTATTTTATGATATTTATTATTGCAAGGCAGAACGCTTGATAAATAAGCCACATTAGTTTTATTTTTCAAATGTGGTTTGAACTGGGTGACCTAGTCACCTCTATGTGAAAGTCCAGAAATTGGCGGGGACAGGTGGGGCAGGTTTGAGACTGATCTAAGGAATTAACAATAAAAATACACTTTATTCTCAGCTGCCTCACCAATGTCTGTACATGAATTAATTACTTTGAATTGCTAAATATTTCCAATAGATGGCAGCATAAGACCACGAAGCATCAGTTATAGGCTACAAGCAACAATATTGATTGACATAAAATAGGATGCAACCAAAGACTATATGTCCCATGATTATCTAAAATGGTCACTCATTACTTTAGTTAGCTATATATCTCGTATTAGACCTGTGTTGCTTTTGGAAGAGCAATTAAATAGTGACTATAGCAGGTGTTGAACCCCTGGTAAATAATCACTAGTCAGATGCGCTAACCTCAACCCTAGTATACATGCATTATAAAAAATGATTTTAATATCTGATATTGGGAGTAAACAACCTCGGAATAGAAAAGACAAGAGTGCGTCTTCCAGCCCGCCAATAAATTACATCATGCAACCCTCCCGGGTAGCAAATGTACCTCAACATGCCCCTCGCTTGTGCTAGAAGGCAGAGTGCTCGCTGCTGGTTGATGAATCTGACAATGAATGTACTAGGAAAATATGTTTTTCTCGACCAGCGGTGACTAAATTAATGTTCAGCTTATTGATAATCGTTAAAGTAATGAAGTATAATTTCAAAACATGAGCATAAAAAACAGCTAATAATAAACATGAATCATCATTATATTATTTCACAGTAATCTGTTAAATGCTTTTTTCAGTCGTTCCTCTTGTGTAAAAAGCGTGTGCAGGAGTTTTCCTGTGAGGGGGAGTGGTGGTGGTGTATCCAGGGAGAAAACTAAACTAACCTTCTGAAATGTCATTCATGGTCTTATGCTGCCATCTATTGGAATTATTTAGTAACTGCAGTAGTATTGAATAAAGTATGTCCTTACTAAAGTAGTTATTACTCAGAATTTCCAAATATGACATTTTCTAGTTCATTTTACCACTTACAACCATAACATAACAATTTATAACATAACAAACAATGAAACTGACATAAACCAAAAACACCATACATTTAGTTAACTATATATATATATATATATATATATATATATATATATATATATATATATATATATATATACAGTGGGAAAACAAGTATTTGATATAAGCCGATTTTGCAGGTTTTCCTACTTACAAAGCATGTAGAGGTCTGTAATTTTTATCATAGGTACACTTCAAATGTGAGAGACGGAATCTAAAAAATTCCAGAAAATCACATTGTATGATTTTTAAGTAAATAGTTTGCATTTTATTGCATGACATAAGTTTTTGATATATCAGAAAAGCAGAACTTAATATTTGGTACAGAAACCTTTGTTTGCAATTACAGAGATCATACATTTCCTGTAGGTCTTGACCAGGTTTGCACACACTGCAGCAGGGATTTTGGCACAATCCTCCATACAGACCTTCTCCAGATCCTTCAGGTTTCGGGGCTGTCGCTGGGCAATACGGACTTACAGCTTCCTCCAAAGATGTTCTATTGGGTTCAGGTCTGGAGACTGGCTAGGCCACTCCAGGACCTTGAGATGCTTCTTACGGACCCACTCCATAGTTGCCCTGGCTGTGTGTTTCGGGTCATTGTCATGCTGGAAGACCCAGCCAAGACCCATCTTCAATGCTCTTACTGAGGGAAGGAGGTTGTTGGGCAAGATCTCGCGATACATGGCCCCATCCATCCTCCCCTCAATACGATGCAGTCGTCCTGTCCCCTTTGCAGAAAAGCATCCCCAAAGAATGATGTTTCCACCTCCATGCTTCACGGTTGGGATGGTGTTCTTGGGGTTGTACTCATCCTTCTTCTTCCTTCAACATGGCGAGTGGAGTTTAGACCAAAAAGCTATATTTTTTGTCACATCAGACCACATGACCTTCTCCCATTCCTCCTCTGGATCATCCAGATGGTCATTGGCAAACTTCAGACGGGCCTGGACATGCGCTGGCTTGAGCAGGGGGACCTTGTGTGCGCAGCAGGATTTTAATCCATGACGGCGTAGTGTGTTACTAATGGTTTTCTTTGAGACTGTGGTCCCAGCTCTCTTCAGGTCATTGACCAGGTCCTGCCATGTAGTTCTGGGCTGATCCCTCACCTTCCTCATGATCATTGATGCCCCACGAGGTGAGATCTTACATGGAGCCCCAGACGAGGGTGATTGACCGTCATCTTGATCTTCTTCCATTTTCTAATAATTGCGCCAACAGTTGTTGCCTTCTCACCAAGCTGCTTCCCTATTGTCCTGTAGCCCATCCCAGCCTTGTGCAGGTCTACAATTTTATCCCTGATGTCCTTACACAGCTCTCTGGTCTTGGCCATTGTGGAGAGGTTGGAGTCTGTTTGATTGAGTGTGTGGACAGATGTATTTTAATTCAGGTAACGTGTTCAAACAGGTGCAGTTAATACAGGTAATGAGTGGAGAACAGGAGGGCTTCTTAAAGAAAAACTAACAGGTCTGTGAGAGACGGAATTCTTACTGGTTGGTAGGTGATCAAATACTTATGTCATGCAATAAAATGCAAATGAACTACTTAAAAATCATACAATGTGATTTTCTGGAGTTTTGTTTTAGATTCCGTCTCTCACAGTTGAAGTGTACCTATGATACAAATTACAGACCTCTCCATGCTTTGTAAGTAGGAAAACCTGCAAAATAGGCAGTGTATCAAATACTTGTTCTCCCAACTGTAAATATATATATATACTATTTATTTAGAAGGGTGACATTATCTGCCAAAGTAATACCACTGTAGATAAAGAAGAGCTCTCCAGTAGGTGTACCAAAACTTTCAAAGGCCATTTTCTCAAAATTGAGGTTACAAGATTATCATCTTTCAAAGCAGAATTACTTTCCCATTGTTCCTTAAATGTAGTGTATGATATACCTTTTTCTAGCTGAGTCTCTACTTTTATCCAATGTAAAAAACACCATTTCAAATTTTGCTACATAAGACCGAATCGAGCCGGTTGGTCACATTTGTAGCAGTACTACGTATTTCTCTGAGAGTGAGGCAGATATATATTATTACTGTGTAAAATCTAGCATTACTACTTATTTCTCTGAGAGTGAGGTAGATATATATTATTACTGTGTAAAACCTAGCAGTACTACTTATTTCTCTGCGAGTGAGGCAGATATGTAGCATTTTCCCATCTGAGTAGATGAGAGATTTAATGTTTGTCTCTGTTGTGTTGAAGCCCAAACAAGCAGGAGAGACCAGCCTCCCCTGTACCCAGCTGTGTGTCCATGAAGAGTGACTGGTCTATGGCTCCACCTCTAAACTTTAAAAGAGGGAGACTTTTCTACTGAACAAAGGTAATAAGAACTCATGGGTCATGGTCAGTGAGTTAAAACAACACTGTCTCTAGTCATTTCTCCTCTCCCATTTTACCACTTATTTTTGTTGTTTACATAATCCATAGGCCAATCCTTTTTTCCATTTTCATAGTCCTAAAACAATATTAAACAAACACTACATTCCCTCCCTGTGTGTGTGTGTGTGTGTGTGTGTGTGTGTGTGTGTGTGTGTGTGTGTGCCCTCCCTGGATGAGGAGATGTAATCTCTATCCTGATTTTCTAGTCACTTTTACCCCTACCTACATGTACATATTACCTCAATTACCTCAACTACCTGGTACCCCTGCACATTGACTCAGTATTGGTACTCCTTATAGCCTCATCATGTTTTTTTATTATGTTACTATTTCCTTTTTTTATTTAGCAAATTTTTGTGACTTTTTAACTCTGCATTGTTGGGAAAGGGCTCGTAAGTAAGCATTTCATGGTAAAGTTTACCACTGTTGTATTCGGCGCTTGTGAGAAATACAATTTGATTTGATTTGAAAGCTCATGCGCAGAAATACGTCATTGGGTCTAATGGTCGTCTTGTGCCGAAATGCACAGGTGCAGGCCGTCAAATCAAAGTCACTCCTTCGATATAAAGTTGTTTTTGACTAACATGAAAATGTGTCAGTTTGTTAAACTACTTAAGACAGAACATTTTCAAAATTAACAACTAAGGAAGTCATTTTTACCTCTCATTGACTTCTCAAACCCCAAACCCTGGCCTGGTCTGCTTCATATGTATTCCCAGAATACATTTTGCACATAAGCAGTTGTCACCAAGTGCTTATATAGAACCCAGTCTAAAACCACAAAGAGCAAGCAATGCAGAGTAGAAGCACGGTGGCTAGGAAAAACTCCCTAGAAAGGCAGGAACCTAGGAAGAAACCTAGAGAGGAACCAGGCTCTGAGGGGTGGCCAGTCCTCTTCTGGCTGTGCTGGGGGGAGATTATAAGAGGATATGGCCATTAAGGTCAGATCGTTCTTCAAGATTTTCAAATATTCATAGATGACCAACAGGGTCAAATAATAATCACTGTGGTTATAGTGGGTGCAAACACGTCAGCACCTCAGGAGTAAAATGTCAGTTAGCTTATCATAGCCGAGCATTCAGAGGTCGAGACAGCAGGAGTGGTTAGAGAGAGAGAGAGGGTCGAAAACAGCAGGTTCGGGACAAGGTCGCACGTCCGGTGAACAGGTCAGAGTTCCATATCCGCAGGCAGACCAGTAGAAACTGGATCAGCAGCATGACAAGGTATCACGTCCGGTGGAGCATGTATCGATACTGATAGGATCGAAAGAAAGGGAGTGCTGCTCTCGGATCAGTTTTCTCCTTTAAAATCTTTCCTTAACATTATAATTATTTCACAATGCTGACCATGGATCAGCTTCTAGAGGGATATTAGAAAAGTAGAAAGATATTACTTCCTACGGCTGCAAATATTGAGGCAGCTTTTCTAATGCTACACAATAAAAATGCACTAAATTACAGATTTGGCACATCATTACGCACATGTTAGGCTACACATCATGAAATATATTGAGACAGATTACAGACAGTAGCCTACAAGTAGCAAAATATAACTAAATATATTGAACATTGAATATATTTCAATATGATTGAAATAGGCCTATAGCCTACTGTTTATATTTTAATACAGTCATCTCGGTTTTCATTTGAAGCAAATGTGTGTACTTCCCTTGTTTGAATCAATTGCAAAGACATTGGCAACTTTGTATTTGTACCAAACTTTGTTCTGAATTTATCGGTGGTCACAAAGAGACGGATAAACCATGTGATTCTATGTTTAGCGTAGATCTTCTGTGTATAAAGTGACGCGGGAGGGCAAAAAGCATCTAACGACCTACTTGGCTGTTCTACAAGTGGTCTGAGGCAGGTGTTAGAATATGAGCGTTTTCAAGTGCAACGTTAATAACGATGGTTTTGGGAAACAGCTCAGAGATTTAACAATGCTCCTACGAAGATTCTAATGATGAACTTGGCCTTATAATGCTTTTGGGAATCCGGACCCTGTATTTAAAACATCTGCTAAATGACTAAAATGTCAAATGTAAATGTTTTACATACAGATCTCATATTACTGAAATTAATTATTTAAAAAATATATTTAAATATTGATGTCACAAGTGTATCATTTGTACAGTTCTTTATTAAAAATGTAGTTATTTGTTACATTTAACTGTGTAAAATCTAGCAGTACTACTTATTTCTCTGAGAGTGAGGCAGATATATAGCATTTTGCAAAAAAAACATTTGTCTCTCTGAAATGAAGCCATTAATTGATCGATTTTAAACAAACACATGTCTGTCATTGAACAACCCCCTGCCATGATTAGCTAGTGAGAAAAACACAACCAATTATTTGATCATTTCTTTAAACAATAGAAGCTAATTTACGAACATTTCTGAATATGGATATATAACGTTTTGGAATGAAACTCTTCTTATGTTTCCCCATCTGAGCTCAGAGTAGATGAGAGACGTAATGTTTGTCTCTGTTGTGTTGAAGCCCAATCAAGCAGGAGAGACCAGCCTCCCCTGTACCCAGCTGTGTGACAATGAAGAGTGACCAGTCTATGGGTCATCCTATAAAGTTTAGAGAGGGAGACTTTTCTACTGAACAAAGGTAAGAAGAACTCATGGGTCATGGTCAGTGAGTTAAACAACACTGTCTCTAGTCATTTCTCCTCTCCCATTTTCCATTTCTTTTTGCTGTTTTCATAATCCATAGGCTAATCATTTTTTTCCATTTTCATAGTCCTGAAACAATATTAAACAAACACAACATTCCCTCCCTGTGTATGTGTGTGTGTGTGTGTGTGTGTGTGTGTGTGTGTGTGTGTGTGTGTGTGTGTGTGTGTGTGTGTGTGTGTGTGTGTCTGTCAGTGAGTGTGTGTGCACTCCCTGGATGAGGAGATGTAATCTCTATCCTGATTGCCTAGTCACTTTTACCCCTACCTACATGTACATATTACCTCAACTACCTGGTACCCCTGGACATTGACTCAGTACTGGTACTCCTTGTATATAGTCTAGTTATTACCTCAACTACCTGGTACCCCTGCACATTGACTCAGTACTGGTACTCCTTATAGCCTCATTATTATTATTTTATTATGTTACTATTTATTTTTTTTATTTAGCGAATTTTGTTACTTTTTAACTGCATTGTTGGGAAATGGCTCGTAAGTAAGCATTTCACGGTAAAGTGTACCCCTTTTGTATTCAATGCAAATACAAATACAATTTAATTTGATTTAATTTGAAGCTCATGCGTAAAAACATGTAATCAGGTCGAACGGTCGTCTCACGCCGTACTGCGCATGGTCAGTGACAGTATGAGTGTAGCCAGATCCTTTTCACTCGCTATCCTTGTTTAATTGTGTGGTTCACCGGATTCGTCATCATCCTCGAGGGACAGACGAATGACCTGCTAGCTAGCCAAGCTAGTCGGTACAGCTAGCTAAGCTAGCTACTCTACCAGCAGCATCCTAGTTATCCTAGCTACCACTACATCATCACCGGCTGCCTGCATTTCTTGTGGACCGATGGAGCTCCCGGGTTGTTTCTTCCACCTGTTAAATACCGTGGAGGGCTTCTCCCTCTCTCGTTTGACTGATGCTGGCTACCTACCATCCCTCTGTCCGGTTCTCCTCTCTTCACTAGATGGACGGTAACTTTAGTGTTTAACCTCCTTGTGTCCATGGACCGAACTTTTGAATATTATTTTCGGGGCGCCTCAAGTGACATTTTTTACAACGTTAATTTCTGATATAATTTGTTCATTGCATCCGCCATGGAGCCCAGTTTCATAATATTACCTTCTGTCCCTGGTTATGAAGTTATTAATGCGAAAAAAAAACAGGCCTTATGTTTGGGAATTTTTCAACCTACCAGCTCCTATTAGTTCTATTGAGTTCCGTGACACCGACTCGCCTTCAGAACGTTCTATTCCCAGCCCATTGTTCTTCGTCACAATACCAGCTTCACTATTGTTATCAATGAGACCTGCCTGCGTTAATCCTGTAGGTTTACCTCAGATAACTTATTATTAACAAGATTACGGTCAGCACTCACTGTTTGCATGAGTACACGTTGTGGTGAGCCACAGTCTAAAAGGCGATGGCTGGCGGATAGCCATCAAACTTTAAACATATTCTGGTCATGGTTAACCATATTTGTTTTAAGAAAAAAGTGTACAATCTAAACAAAACGCATGTCCCTGTCCTCTTTTTCAAGATGTGGCCGATTTAAACAGCCAGAAGAATTTTTTTTATTAAGAAATAACCCTTTTTTTATGACTTGTTTCGAAATGTCTGCTGGGTAATTTGGTATGTATCGAAATCTTCGTTTGTAGGAATTGAATTGAGCAAATGCTGCGCAGGTTCACTGAGTTGCAAACCAAATGGGTATAATGGGGTGATTGTTGTCTAATTGGGTGGTCTAGCTCATTGATTTGTAGATCTGATGCAGTTGCTACCTCAGATTATGAGCCTAGCAGGTGGAGTGAATGAGGTATGTAGTACCCACAGACGGCCACAAGGAGGAGCAAGAGTGCCATAAACCCATACTGTTTTTTTTGCCATATAAACCCCTAAACCTAAACAATCAATCATATGTATTTATAAGCCCTTTTTTACACCAGCAGATGCCACAAAGTGCTATAAAGAAACTCTTACCCCCTACTTATAACCTATTTTAGCCGTAACCCTAACCACTAATTCTAGGGTAGGGTAGCCTAGAACACTTTTATAAACTATTTTTGGTCTTCTGCTGCCATCTATTGGAATTATTTAGCAACTTCAGTAGTACTGAATAAAGTATATCCTTACTAAAGTAGTAATTACTCAGAATTGCAAAAATCTGACATTTTCTAGTTCATTTTACCACTTACAACCATAAAATAACAATTTATAGCATAACATACAATGAAACTGACATAAACCAAAAACATTCAGTTAATTATAGAAAAAAAACTATTTAATTCGATGGGTGACAGTATCTGCCAAAGTAACACCACTGTAGATAAAGAAGAGCTCTCCAGTAGGTGTACCAAACATTCAAAGGCCCTTTCTCAAAGAGAGGTTATAAGTTTTTATCATCTTTCAAAGCAGAATTACTTTCCCATTGTTCCTCAACTGTAGTGTATGATATACCTTTTTCTAGCTGAGTCTCTACTTTTATCCAATGTAAAAAAACACCATTTCAAATGTTGCTACATAAGACCGAATCGAGCCGGTTGGTCACATTTGTAGCAGTACTACGTATTTCTCTGAGAGTGAGGCAGATATATATTATTACTGTGTAAAACCTAGCAGTACTACTTATTTCTCTGAGAGTGAGGCAGTAGATATTATTACTGTGTAAAACCTAGCAGTACTACTTATTTCTCTGCGAGTGAGGCAGATATATATTATTACTGTGTAAAACCTAGCAGTACTACGTATTTCTCTGAGAGTGAGGCAGATATATATTATTACTGTGTAAAACCTAGCAGTACTACTTATTTCTCTGAGAGTGAGGCAGATATATATTATTACTGTGTAAAACCTAGCAGTACTACTTATTTCTCTGATAGTGAGGCAGATATATAGCATTTTGCAAAAAAACATGATTATTTGTCTCTCTGAAATGAAACCAGTGATAGATTTTAAACAAATACATGGCTGTCATTGAACAACCCCATGCCATGATTAGCTAGTGAAAAAACACACCAATCTCTTTCATAATTTCTTTAAACAATAAAAGCTAATTTACCAACATTTCTGAAAATGGATATATATAGCGTTTTGGAATGAAACTCTTCTTATGTTTCCCCATCTGAGCTCAGAGTAGATGAGAGATGTAATGTTTGTCTCTGTTGTGTTGAAGCCCAATCAAGCAGGAGAGACCAGCCTCCCCTGTACCCAGCTGTGTGTCCATGAAGAGTGACAAGTCTATGGGTCGTCCTATATACTTCAGAGAGGGAGACTTTTCTACTGAACAAAGGTAATAAGAACTCATGGGTCATGGTCAGTGAGTTAAACAACACTGTCTCTAGTCATTTCTCCTCTCCCATTTTACCACTTATTTTTGTTGTTTACATAATCCATAGGCCAATCCTTTTTTCAATTTTCATAGTCCTGAAACAATATTAAACAAACACTACATTCCCTCCCTCTGTGTGTGTGTGTGTGTGTGTGTGTGTGTGTGTGTGTGTGTGTGTGTGTGTGTGTGTGTGTGTGTGTGTGCACTCCCTGGATGAGGAGATGTAATCTCTATCCTGATTGCCTAGTCACTTTTACCCTACCTACATGTACATATTACCTCAATTACCTCAACTACCTGGTACCCCTGCACATTGACTCAGTATTGGTACTCTTACTTATAGCCTCATTATTGTTATTTTATTAAGTTACTATTTCCTTTTTTTATTTAGCAAATTCTTGTGACTTTCAACTCTGCATTGTTGGGAAAGGGCTCGTAAGTAAGCATTTCACGGTAAAGTTTACCACTGTTGTATTCGGCGCATGTGAGAAATACAATTTGATTTGATTTGAAGCTCATGCGCAGAAATACGTCATTGGGTCTAATGGTCGTCTTGTGCCGAACTGCACAGGTGCAGGCCGTCAAATCAAAGTCACTCCTTCGATATAAGGTTGTTTTTTGACTAACATGAAAATGTGTCAGTTTGTTAAACTACTTAAGACAGAACATTTTCAAAATTAACAACTAAGGAAGTCATTTTTACCTCTCATTGACTTCTCAAACCCCAAACCCTGGCCTGGTCTGCTTCATATGTATTCCCAGAATACATTTTGCACATAAGCAGTTGTCACCAAGTGCTTATATAGAACCCAGTCTAAAACCACAAAGAGCAAGCAATGCAGATGTAGAAGCACGGTGGCTAGGAAAAACTCCCTAGAAAGGCAGGAACCTAGGAAGAAACCTAGAGAGGAACCAGGCTCTGAGGGGTGGCCAGTCCTCTTCTGGCTGTGCTGGGGGGAGATTATAAGAGGATATGGCCATAAGGGTCAGATCGTTCTTCAAGATTTTCAAATGTTCATAGATGACCAACAGGGTCAAATAATAATCACTGTGGTTATAGTGGGTGCAACACGTCAGCACCTCAGGAGTAAATGTCAGTTAGCTTATCATAGCCGAGCATTCAGAGGTTGAGACAGCAGGAGTGGTAGAGAATGAGAGAGAGGGTCGAAACAGCAGGTTCGGGACAAGGTCGCACTTCCCTTGTTCTGAATCAATTGCAAAGACATTGGCAACTTTGTATTTGTACCAAACTTTGTTCTGAATTTATCGGTGGTCACAAAGAGACGGATAAACCATGTGATTCTATGTTTAGCGTAGATCTTCTGTGTATAAAGTGACGCGGGAGGGCAAAAAGCATCTAACGACCTACTTGGCTGTTCTACAAGTGGTCTGAGGCAGGTGTTAGAATATGAGCGTTTTCAAGTGCAACGTTAATAACGATGGTTTTGGGAAACAGCTCAGAGATTTAACAATGCTTCTACGAAGATTCTAATGATGAACTTGGCCTTAAGATACTTTTGGGAATCCGGACCCTGTATTTTAAAACATCTGCTAAATGACTAAAATGTCAAATGTAAATGTTTTACATACAGATCTCATATTACTGAAATTAATTATTTAAAAAATATATTTTAATATTGAAGTCACAAGTGTATCATTTGTACAGTTCTTTATTAAAAATGTAGTTATTTGTTACATTTAACTGTGTAAAATCTGGCAGTACTACTTATTTTTCTGAGAGTGAGGCAGATATATAGCATTTTGCAAAAAAACAACATTGTCTCTCTGAAATGAAGCCATTAATTGATCGATTTTAAACAAACACATGTCTGTTATTGAACAACCCCCTGCCATGATTAGCTAGTGAGAAAACACAACCATTTATTTGATCATTTCTTTAAACAATAGAAGCTAATTTACGAACATTTCTGAAAATGGATATATAGCGTTTTGGAATGAAACTCTTCTTATGTTTCCTCATCTGAGCTCAGAGTAGATGAGAGACGTAATGTTTGTCTCTGTTGTGTTGAAGCCCAATCAAGCAGGAGAGACCAGCCTCCCCTGTACCCAGCTGTGTGTCCATGAAGAGTGACCAGTCTATGGGTCATCCTATAAAGTTTAGAGAGGGAGACTTTTCTACTGAACAAAGGTAAGAAGAACTCATGGGTCATGGTCAGTGAGTTAAACAACACTGTCTCTAGTCATTTCTCCTCTCCATTTTACCACTTATTTTTGTTGTTTTCATAATCCATAGGCTAATAATTTTTTCCATTTTCATAGTCCTGAAACAATATTAAACAAACAAAACATTCCCTCCCTGTGTGTGTGTGTGTCTGTGTGTGTCTCTGTGTGTGTGTGTGTGTGTGTGTGTGTGTGTGTGTGTGTGTGTGTGTGTGTGTGTGTGTGTGTGTGTGTGCACTCCCTGGATGAGGAAATGTAATCTCATGTTTTGTCCACAGAAACCAACAGGAGAGATCAGAGTCAGAGATTCTCAGTGGTCAGTCTTCCCAGAGTCATCAAACAGACCTGGCCTCCATATTCAGTGTATGTGGTCCTGTTATGTACATTGTGTTTTTGTTTACCTCAATTAAAGTTGATCTGTCAATCATAAATGAATGTGTTAATGAGAAAGCATTTATTCTCTTGCTTAACTTATGATTGATTTATTTCAGTTGCTTGAAGAGAATATTATGACATTTGTGAAGAACGAGCTGAAGATGTTCAAGAGGATTCTTAGTCCAGAACTCCCAGAAGGCTTTGAGAGTCAGAAGCAGGATAAGGAAGTGGTGGATGCTGAAGATGAGAAGCAGGAGAGCAGTGCCAGAGAGGGGGCTCTGAAGATCACACTGCACGTCCTGAGGAAAATGAACCAGAAGGAGCTTGCTGACACACTGGAGAAAAGTAAGAGCTGTCTGCCTCATGTTGAATGCTGTTTTAGAACATTTAAAAGCTGTAGCTAAAGTACAGCTAAAGTAGCTGTGTAACTCAATGATATTGTAGCAGCCTTAACACAACATCTAGTGACCTCATCAAGTAGCAGCAGGGATGTGTTGTGGTGATTAATTTAGACAGAGAGAAGAGGAGAGACAGAGAGAGAGAGAGAGAGAGAGAGAGAGAGAGAGAGAGAGAGAGAGAGAGAGAGAGAGAGAGAGAGAGAGAGAGAGAGAGAGAGAGAGAGAGAGAGAGAGAGAGAGAGAGAGAGAGAGAGAGAGAGAGAGAGAGAGAGAGAGAGAGAATACCAATAATAATATAATCAGTCACACCAGTCTGTAATGCATTATGAAAACATTTACACATTTATACAGTAAGTTAAGATAATAAATTATTTTTATTAAAAACTTTATAACAGTCCTACAATACTGTAGCCATTAAAACATATGTAATATTAATATCCTCTGTGTTATTTCTTCATTCAGATGAGCTTGCTGTGATTTGCCAACGTGAACTCAAATCTAATCTAAAGAAGAAGTTTCTATGTGTATTTGAGGGGATCGCTAAAACAAGGACACCCAACACTTCTCAATAAGATCTACACAGAGCTCTACATCACAGAGGGTGGAACAGGAGAGGTCAATAATGAACATGAGCTGAGACAGATTGAGACAACAACCAGGAAACAAGCAAGACCAGAGACTGCAATCAAATGTAACGACATCTTCAAACCCTTAACTGGACAAGACAAACTTATCAGAACTGTGCTGACAAAGGGAGTCGCTGGCATTGGAAAAACAGTCTCTGTGCAGAAGTTCATTCTGGACTGGGCTGAAGGAAAAGCAAATCAGGATGTCCAATTTGTATTTTCATTCCCTTTTCGGGAGCTGAATTTGATGAAAGGGGAAAAAACACACTTTGATTGAACTTCTCAATCACTTCTCAAAGGAAACCAAAGAATCAAGAATCTCCAACTACAACAAGTACAAAGTTCTGTTCATCTTTGATGGTCTGGATGAGTGCCGACTGCCCCTAGACTTCCAGAAGAACAAGATCTGTTGTGACGTCACAAAGTCAACCTCAGTGGATGTTCTGCTGACAAATCTCATCAAGGGAAATCTGCTTCCCTCTGCTCTCCTCTGGATAACTACCCGACCTGCAGCAGCCAATAAGATCCCTTCAGGGTGTGTTGACCAGGTGACAGAGGTACGAGGGTTCAATGACCCACAGAAGGAGGAGTACTTCAGGAAGAGATTCAGTGATGAGGACCTGGCCAGCAGAATCATCTCACACATAAAGACATCAAGGAGCCTCCACATCATGTGCCACATTCCAGTCTTCTGTTGGATTTCTGCAATAGTCCTTGAACACATGCTGAAACATAAGAGAGAAGAGATGCCCAAGACTCTGACTGAGATGTACACACACCTTGTGGAGTTTCATACCAAACAGAAGAATGAAAAGTATCTTGGTAAAGAAGAGACAGGTCCACACTGGAATAAAGACAGCATTCTGTCACTGGGAAAACTGGCTTTTCAACAGCTTGTGAATGGCAATCTGATTTTCTATGAAGAAGACCTGAAAGAGGCTGGCATTGATGTCAATGAAGCCTCTGTGTACTCAGGATTGTGCACACAGCTCTTTAAAGAGGAATGTGGGCTGTACCAGGACAAGGTGTACTGCTTCGTGCATCTGAGCATTCAGGAGTTTCTGGCTGCTGTATATGTGTTCCTCTCATTCATCAACAACAATGAGAATCTAATGGCTAAACCTCAATCAACCAGGAACTTTTTTGCACTGTTCAGAGACAAGCCTGAAGTTACTTTCTACAAGAGTGCTGTGGATAAAGCCTTACAAAGTGAGACGGGAAACCTGGACCTGTTCCTCCGCTTCCTTCTGGGCCTCTCACTGGAGTCCAATCAGAAGCACTTACGAGGTCTACTGGCAAAGACAAGAAGCAGCTCGCAGAGCCATAAAGAAACAGTCAAGTACATCAAGGAGAAGATCAGGGAGAATCCCTCTCCAGAGAGGTGCATCAATCTGTTCCACTGTCTGAATGAACTGAATGACCATTCTCTAGTGGAGGAGATCCAAAGCTACCTGAGATCAGGAAGTCTCTCAGAAGCCAAACTGTCACCTGCACAGTGGTCAGCTCTGGTCTTTGTGTTGCTGACTTCAGAAAAGGAGCTGGATGTGTTTGACCTGAAGAAATACTCCAGATCAGAGGAAGGTCTTCTGAGGCTGCTGCCAGTGGTCAAAGCCTCCAGAGCTGCTCTGTGAGTAAATACAAGTATATTTAAGTACTAATCATCAGTTTAGAGAAAAATATATATTATAGTATGTATATAATATTATATTGAAAAACATATTGAATCACTGCATTGATGTTCACATTAGTATAACAATATGACCATACAATTCTAGGAGACGGAAGATGAATCTATATGTTGTTTGAGAGAATAAACCAAATGCATCTGCCATTGTCCTTCTACACTACTGGTGTTAAATTAACAGTGTGTTTGTGAAATCATGATGATCTCTTTGCAGGCTGTCAGGCTGTGGAGTCACAGAGGAAGGCTGTGCTTCTCTGGTCTCAGCTCTGAAGTCAAACCCCTCACACCTGAGAGAGCTGGATCTGAGTAACAATGACCTGAAGGATTCAGGAGTGAAGCATCTCTCTGCTGCACTGGGGAATCCCCACTGTAAACTGGAGACTCTGAGGTCAGTATTCCTGTATCACTCAATGAACACACACACACTGGACACACACACACACACACAGGACACACATACTATACACACACACACTGGACACACACACATACACACACACTGGACACACACTCATTGGACAAACACACACACATTTGTAAAAATAAAGAAAAAACCCTTGAATGAGTAGGTAGGTGTGTCGCTGGACACACACACAAACACACACTGGACACACACACACACTGGACACACACACACACACACACACAATTATTAATTTATTAGTGTTTAGAAACATGTTATCTACTGTTAATAATTATACATTTCATTCATTTATATACAGTACCAGTCAAAAGTTTGGGACACACCTACTCATTCAAGGGTTTTGTCTTTATTTTTTAAAATTTTTTTACATTGTAGAATAATAGTGAAGACATCAAACTATGAAATAACAAATATATTTTATATTTGAAAATCTTCAAATAGCCACCCTTTGCCTTGATGACAGCTTTGCACACTCTTGGCATTTTCTCAACCAGCTTCACCTGGAATGCTTTTCCAACAGTCTTGAAGGAGTTCCCCACATATGCTGAGCACTTGTTGGCTGCTTTCCCTTCACTCTGCGATCCAACTCATCCCAAACATCTCAATTGGGTTGAGGTTGAGTGATTGTGGAGGCCAGGTCATCTGATGCAGCACTCAATCACTCTCCTTCTTGGTCAAATAGAGGAGAGGTGTGTTGAGTCATTGTCCTGTTAAAAAACAAATGATAGTGCCACTAAGCCTAAACCAGATGGGATGGCGTGACGCTGCAAAATGCTGTGGTAGCCATGCTGGTTAAATTCTAAATAAATCACAGACAGTGTCACCAGCAAAGCACCCCCACACCATAACACCTCCTCCTCCATGCTTTACAGTGGGAACAACACATGCCGAGATCATCCGTTCACCCACACCACTTCTCAACAAGACACAGCGGTTGGAACCAACAATCTCAAATTTGGACTCTAGACCAAAGGACAAATGTCCACTGGTGTAATGTCCATTGCTCGTGTTTCTTGGCTCAAGCAGGTCTCTTCTTCTTATTGGTGTCCTTTAGTAGTGGTTTCTTTGCAGTAATTTGACCATGAAGGCCTGATTCACATAGTCTCCTCTGAACAGCTGATGTTGTGATGTGTCTGTGACTTGAACTCTGTGAAGCATTTATTTGGGCTGTAATTTCTGAGGCTGGTAACTCTAATGAACTTATCCTCTGCAGCAGAGGTAACTCTGGGTCTTCCATTCCTGTGGTGGTCCTCATGAGAGCCAGTTTCATCATAGCGCTTGATGGTTTTTTGTGACTGCACTTGAAGAAACTCTCAAAGTTGTTGAAATGTTCCGTATTGACTGGCCGTGATGTCTTAATGTAATGATGGACTGTCATTTCTCTTTGCTTATTTGAGCTGTTCTTGCCATAATATTGACTTGGTCTTTTACCAAATAGGGCTATCTTCTGTATACCCCCCTACCTTGTCACAACACAAACTGATTGGTTCAACCACATTGAGAAGGAAAGAAATTCCACAAATTAACTTTAAGAAAGAAGGCACACCTGTTAATTGAAATGTGCATTCCAGGTGACTACCTCATGAAGCTGGTTGAGAGAATGCCAAGAGTGTGCAAAGCTGTCATCAAGGCAAAGGGTGGCTATTTGAAGAATCTCAAATATAACATAACGGGTTGAGGTCGGGTGATTATGGAGGCCAGGTCATCTGATGCAGCACTCAATCCCTCTCCTTACACAGCCTGAAAGTGTGTTGGGTCATTGTCCTGTTGAAAAACAAATGATAATCCCACTAAGCCCAAACCAGATGGGATGGCATATCGCTGCAGAATGCTGTGGTAGCCATGCTGGTTAAGTATGCCTTGAATTCTAAATAAATCACAGACAGTGTCACCAGCAAAGCACCCCCACACCATAACACCTCCTCCTCCATGCTTTACGGTGGGAACTACACATGCAGAGATCATCCGTTCACCCACACACCGCGTCTCACAAAGACAAGGTGGTTGGAACCAAAAATCTCCAATTTGGACTCCAGACCAAAGGACAAATGTCCACCGGTGTAATGTCCATTGCTCGTGTTTCTTGGCCCAAGCAAGTCTCTTCTTCTTATTGGTGTCCTTTAGTAGTGATTTCTTTGCAGCAATTCGACCATGAAGGTCTGATTCACACAGTCCCCTCTGAACAGCTGATGTTGAGATGTGTCTGTGACTTGAACTATGTGAAGCATTTATTTGGGCTGCAATTTCTGAGGCTGGTAACTTTAATGAACTTATCCTCTGCAGCAGAGGTAACTCTGGGTCTTCCATTCCTGTGGCGGTCCTCATGAGAGCCAGTTTCATCATAGCGCTTGATGTTATTTGCGACTGCACTTGAAGAAACGTTCAAAGTTCTTGAAATGTTCCGTATTGACTGACCTTCATGTCTTAAAGTGTCGTTTCTCTTTGCTTATTTGAGCTGTTCTTGCCATAATATGGACTTGGTCTTTTATCAAATAGGGCTATCTTCTGTATACCCCCCTACCTTGTCACAACACAACTGATTGTCTCAAACGCATTAAGAAGGAAATAAATTCAACAAATTACCTTTTAAGAAGGCACCCCTGTTAATTGAAATGCATTCCAGGTGACTACCTCATGAAGCTGGTTGAGAGAATGTGCAAAGCTGTCATCAAGGCAAAGGGTGGCTATTTGAAGAATCTAAAATCTATAATATATTTTGATTTGTTTAACACTTTTTTGGTTACTACATGATGCCATATGTGTTATTTCATAGTTTTAATTTTCTTCACTATTATTCTACAATGTTTTTTTTTTTTAACTAATTTGAATGAGTAGGTGTGTTCAAACTTTTGACTGATAGTGTATATATACATATATGAATAGATATGGCAGGTTTCAGGACTCTGATGTATCTGAAAATGTTTTTAAAATATATTTTCACCACCAAAGAATAGCAGTGTGGTTTTAATATGATTTGACTCTTGCAGGCTGTCAGGCTGTCTAGTCACAGAGGAAGGCTGTGCTTCTCTGGTCTCAGCTCTGAAGTCAAACCCCTCACACCTGAGAGAGCTGGATCTGAGTAACAATGACCTGAAGGATTCAGGAGTGAAGCTGCTCTCTGCTGGACTGGGGAATCCCCACTGTAAACTGGAGACTCTGAGGTCAGTATTCCTGTAGTTGGTCAACAAGTGATAACTGTTCACCAGATCCACATGTGTTTACCAGGCACACATAGTCCACACCATATGTGTTTGGACAGTGAAGCTTACAGTTTTACATTTGGTGCTATGCTCCAGCATCTTGGATTTGAGATAAAATGTTTCATATTAGGCAACAGTATGTAATGTCACCTTTTATTTGATGTTAATGGTGAGAGGTTAGCATGTTTTGTTGTATCCTCTGTAACTCTCTCACTCATTATTATTCATGATTCATTCATTATTTTTCTTAATCATGGCATCATTAGGATTAATTTAGTAGTGTTTAGAAACATGTTATCTACTCACTTAGACAGAAAATTACTCCAGTCATCATCCACCATTCAGTTACTATCGGGCAAAATATAACCCAAAACACAACCAAAAACAAACTGCAAATGCAACCAACAAGTTGGGACCAAATATCAACTTTTGACTACTTTAATACACTATAAGTGAATTGGTCAGAATACTTCTGACTTCTTCAAATAGGGGGACTAGATACATGAAGTGATTCATTTCTAAATGGTGAAACAGATATGTATTAAAATACCCTAAAATAAAAGGTGACATTATATACTGTCACCACATATGAAACATTTGATCTCAAATCCAAAATGCTGGAGTATAGAGCCACATTTAAAATGTTATCTTGGTCAAAATAGATATGGTGTGGACTGTATACTCAATACAATCTAAATCTGATACCTCACTGTCTGTCTTTTGACTGATACTGCTTTTTAAACTGCTCTGGTCAGTCTACTCAAATATTTGTACTATACATGTTTCTCTCTACAATCAATATATGATCATTTATAATAATGAAACATTCATTAATTTATTAATATATATGGCAGGTTTCAGGACACTGATATATCTGAATATGTAGAAAAAATATACTGCCACTATTTTCACCACCAAAGAATAGCAGTGTGGTGTTAATATGATTTTTCTCTTTCCAGGCTGTCAGGCTGTAGAATTACAGTGGGAGATTGTGCTTCTCTGGAATCAGCTATGAAGTCAAACCCCTCACACCTGAGAGAGTTGGATCTGAGTAACAATGACCTGAAGGATTCTGGAGTGAAGCTGCTCTCTGCTGGACTGGGGAATCCCCACTGTAAACTGGAGACTCTGAGGTCAGTATTCCTGTAGTTGGTCAACAAGTGATAACTGTTCACCAGATCCACATGTGTTTACCAGGCACACATACAGTGGGGAAAAAAAGTATTTAGTCAGCCAACAATTGTGTATTTTGGCCCATTCCTCCATGCATATCTTCTCTTGAGCAGTGATGTTTTGGGGCTGTCGCTGGCCAACACGGACTTTCAACTCCCTCCAAAGATTTTCTATGGGGTTGAGATCTGGAGACTGGCTAGGCCACTCCATGACCTTGAAATGGTTCTTACGAAGCCACTCCTTCATTGCTCGGGCGGTGTGTTTGGGATCATTGTCATGCTGAAAGACCCAGCCACATTTCATCTTCAATGCCCTTGCTGATGGAAGGAGGTTTCACTCAAAATCTCACGATACATGGCCCCATTCATTCTTTCCTTACACGGATCAGTCGTCCTGGTCCCTTTGCAGAAAAACAGCCCCAAAGCATGATGTTTCCACCCCCATGCTTCACAGTAGGTATGGTGTTCTTTGGGATGCAACTCAGCATTCTTTGTCCTCCAAACACGACGAGTTGAGTTTTTACCAAAAAGTTATATTTTGTTTCATCTGACCATATGACATTCTCCCAATCCTCTTCTGGAACATCCAAATGCACACTAGCAAACTTCAGACTGGCCTGGACATGTACTGGTTTAAGCAGGGGGACACGTCTGGCACTGCAGGATTTGAGTCCTTGGCGGCATAGTGTGTAAAACTGATGGTAGGCTTTGTTACTTTGGGTCCCAGCTCTCTGCAGGTCATTCACTAGGTCCCCCCATGTGGTTCTGGGATTTTTGCTCACCGTTCTTGTGATCATTTTGACCCCACGGGGTGAGATCTTGCGTGGAGCCCCAGATCGAGGGAGATTATCAGTGGTCTTGTATGTCTTCCATTTCCTAATAATTGCTCCCACAGTTGATTTCTTCAAACCCAAGCTGCTTACCTATTGCAGATTGAGTCTTCCCAGCCTGGTGCAGGTCTACAAATTTGTTTCTGGTGTCCTTTGACAGCTCTTTGGTCTTGGCAATAGTGGAGTTTGGAGTGTGACTGTTTGAGGTTGTGGACAGGTGTCTTTTATACTGATAACAAGTTCAAACAGGTGCCATTAATAAAGGTAACGAGTGGAGGACAGAGGAGCCTCTTAAAGAAGAAGTTACAGGTCTATGAGAGCCAGAAATCTTGCTTGTTTGTAGGTGACCAAACACTTATTTTCCACCATAATAAGCAAATAAATTCATTAAAAATCCTACAATGTGATTTACTGGATTTTTTTTCTTCTCAATTTGTCTGTCATAGTTGACGTGTACCTATGATGAAAATTACAGGCCTCTCTCATCTTATTAAGTGGGAGAACTTGCACAATTGGTGGCTGACTAAATACTTTTTTCCCCACTGTAGTCCACACCATATGTGTTTGGACAGTGAAGCTTACAGTTTTACAGTGGTGTGAAAAAGTGTTTGCCCCCTTTCTGATTTCTTATTTGTTTGCATGTTTGTCACACTTAAATGTTTCAGATCATCAAACAAATTAAATATTAGTCAAAGATAACACAAGTAAACACAAAATGCAGTTTTGAAATGAAGGTTGTTATTATTAAGGGAAAACAAAATCCAAACCCACATGGCCCTGTGTGAAAAAGTGATTGCCCCCTACAACCTAATAACTGGTTGGGCCACCCTTAGCAGCAACAACTGCAATCAAACATTTGAATTCCAATGAAGTTTTTACAGCGCTGTGGAGGAATTTTGGACCACTCATCTTTGCAGAATTGTTGTAATTCAGCCACATTGGGGGGTTTTCGAGCATGAACTGCCTTTTTAAGGTCATGCCACAGCATCTCAATAGGATTCAGGTCAGGACTTTGACTAGGCCAATTCAAAGTCTTCATTTTGTTTTTTCTTCAGCCATTCAGAGGTGAACTTGCTGGTGTGTTTTGGATCATTGTCCTGCTGCAGAATCCAAGTTCGCTTCAGCTTGAGGTCACAAACAGATGGCCGGACATTCTCCTTCAGGATTTTTTGGTAGACAGCAGAATTCATGGTTCCATTTATCACAGCAAGTCTTCCAGGTCCTGAAGCAGCAAAACAGGCCCAGACCATCACACTACCACCACCATATTTGACTGTTGTTATGATGTTCTATTTCTGAAATGCGGTGTTACTTTTACGCCAGATGTAATGGGACACACACCTTCCAAAAAGTTCAACTTTTGTCTCGTCAGTCCACAGAGTATTTTCCCAAAGGTCTTGGGGATCATCAAGATGTTTTCTGGCAAAAACGAGACGAGCCTTAATGGTTTTTTTGCTCAGCAGTGGTTTTCCTCTTGGAACTCTGCCATGCAGGCCATTTCTGCCCAGTCTCTTTCTTATGGTGGAGTCATGAACACAGACTTTAACTGAGTAAGTGAGGCCTGCAGCTCTTTGGATGTTGTTGTGGGGTCTTTTGTGACCTCTTGGATGAGTCGTCGCTACGCTCTTGGGGTCATTTTGGTCGGCCGGTCACTCCTGGGAAGGTTCACCACTGTTCCATGTTTTCGCCATTTGTGGATAATGGCTCTCACTGTGGTTCGCTGGAGTCCCAAAGCTTTAGAAATGGCTTTATAACCTTTTCCAGACTGATGGATCTCAATTACTTTCTTTCTCATTTGTTCCTGAATTTCTTTGGATCTTGGCATGCTGTCTAGCTTTTGAGGATCTTTTGGTCTACTTCACTTTGTCAGGCAGGTCCTATTTAAGTGATTCCTTGATTGAGAACAGGTGTGGCAGTAATCAGGCCTTGGTGTGGCTAGAGAAATTGAACTCAGGTGTGATAAACCACAGTTGAGTTGTGTTATAACAGTGGGGGCAAACACTTTTTCACACAGGGCCATGTGGGTTTGGATTTTGTTTTCCCTTAATAATAACAACCTTCATTTCAAAACTGCATTTTGTGTTTACTTGTGTTATCTT
Source organism: Coregonus suidteri (assembly GCA_036851935.1). NCBI lineage: Eukaryota > Metazoa > Chordata > Actinopteri > Salmoniformes > Salmonidae > Coregonus > Coregonus suidteri. The sequence continues at coordinate 4,855,469 of CM072257.1, read as the reverse complement.
TGACTAATATTTAAATTTGTTGATGATCTGAAACATTTAAGTGTGACAAACATGCAAAAAATAAATAATAAATCAGGAAGGGGGCAAAAACACTTTTTCACACCCACTTTATTTGTACTTCTATATTTTTCTCTCTACAAGCAATACTTTGATAATTTGTCATTTCTAATAATGATACATTCATTATGAATATATATGGCAGGTTTCAGGACACTGATATATCTGAATATGTTGAAAAAATATAATGCCACTATTTTCACCACCAACGAATAGCAGTGTGGTTTTAATATGATTTTTCTCTTTCCAGGCTGTCAGGCTGCCGAATTTGTCACGGTTCAGACAGACGACCAGAGGACCACAATTGCGTCACACCAGAAAGTTTATTAAACTTAAGGGAAAAGGGAAGTAGGGAGTGAATGAAGGCTCCAGGGGTAACAGGGATCCCGTCCAATGCGCTGGGTCTGTGCCCCCCCAGTGGCAGCGATGCGTCCTATGAAGCCGGTGGTGGGTGGTCCAGAAGTCCTGGGGGGGGGAGACACAGACACAACAGGGCGGAATGAAACCAGGCAGCAGTACAGTTCAAGGGAAATCCAAAATACGTAGTAGCAAGGCAGAAGGCTGGTCAGAGTTACCGGGATTGAAGAGTAGTCAGGAGTCGTAATGGCAGAAGCAGGTCTGGATCTCCTGAGGCAGAAGAGTATCCAAAAAACAGGCAGGTCCGGGGTCACAAAACCAGGGTGAGCCAGAAGCGCGAGCAAACAGGTCCGGGGTGTGAGCTTTGCAGACGATCTGACACCGGAGAGCTGAAAGACAGGGCCTTAAATACTGGGAGAGGTAGTGGGTAATGCAGCGCAGCTGGCAGAGTAATTAGAGCAGAGCAGAGCAGGGACAGGTGGAGCTAGTTAGGCTGAGTAGAGAGAGTGGTGAGCAGAGTGGAAGAAAATTAAGGTGGTAACCCGGTGGAGTGAGAGGCCCATGACAGAACCCCCCCCCCAAGGGACGGCCCCAGAAGTCCCAAGAGCAACACCACGGTGCCGGGCGGGAGGAGGGGAGCCGGAGGAGGGCTAGAACTCCTCCGAACGGTCCGAGTGAACGTCCTCATCCTCGGAGGAAGCCGGAGGGCCGTGGTCGGGAGATGGGACAGGTCCCGAGACAGGATCAGGCACAGGACAGGAAGCCGAGCGGGCCGGACGGTTAGGGACCCCTCTGGGGCGGCCCCTACGGATTGCAGGTTGATCAGGATGCCGTTGGTGGAAAGCGGTGATGAGAGTCCTATCCACAATCCGACTAGCTGGCACCCAGGTCCTTTCCTCAGGTCCATAGCCCTCCCAGTCAATGAGGTACTGGAGACCCCTACCCCTCCGTCTGGACCGAAGCAGGCGGCGGACGGTGTAAACCAGACCACCATCGACGAGCCGTGGAGGAGGAGGACCAGGCGCAGCAGGGACCAGCGGACTCTCATGGATGGGCTTAATCTAGACACATGGAAAGTGGGGTGCACCCTCAGGGAATTAGGCAGTTGGAGCCGGACAGCAGTTGGGCAATCACTCTTATGATAGGGAATGGGCCAATGAACCGAGGTGCCAGCTTCTGCGACTCCACCCTGAGTGGCAGGTTCTTCGATGACAACCACACCCTTTGACCAACATGGTAGGTGGGAGCAGGAATTCTCCGACGGTTGGCCCCGGTAGTGTAGCTGGCAACGGACCTGAGGAGTGTGGCTCGGGCTTGTGACCAGGTGCGGCGACATCGACGGGCAAAAGCAAGTGCAGATGGGCAAGTAACCTCCTCCTCCTGGCTGGCAAATAGAGGAGGCTGGTATCCATAAACGCATTGGAAAGGGGACATACCGATGGCAGAGCAGGTCAGAGAATTGTGTGCGTACTCCACCCATGTCAATTGCTGCGACCAGGAGTGGGGGTTGCGTGAAGTCATGCATCGCAGTGCCTTCTCGAGCTCCTGATTAGCCCGCTCTGACTGCCCATTGGATTGGGGATGGAATCCGGAAGTCAGACTGACTGTGGCTCCCAGCAGGTGACAGAAACTCCTTCCAAAAAGCGGAGGAGAATTGTGGACCACGGTCAGAAACTACATCCTTTGGCAGTCCGTGGATCCGGAAGACGTGTTCCAGGACCACCTGGGCGGTCTCCTTGGCGGTTGGGAGCTTGGGGAGGGGAATGAAGTGTGCCATCTTGCTGAAACGGTCAACGATGGTGAGAATGACGGTCATGCCACTTGAAGGGGGCAGCCCCGTGACAAAGTCAAGGGCGATGTGAGACCAGGGACGTCTGGGCACAGGCAGGGGCTGCAGCAATCCGGCTGGGGGCTGGCAGGACGACTTGTGTTGGTTGCAGATGGGGCAGGCTTGGACGAATTCCCGTACATCCTTCCTCAGAGAGGGCCACCAGAACCTCTGGGCGAGCAGGTTGTAAGTGCGGGTGGAGCCAGGGTGACAAGCTAGGCGGGAGTCATGTCCCCACTGAACGACCTGGGACCTCAGGTCTTCGGGGACAAAAAGGCGGTCAGCTGGGCAAGTGCTGGGACCTGGCTGGTTACGGAGAGCCTCCAGCACCTGTTCCTCAACAGCCCAGGTCAGAGCTGCAACGATGCAGGGACTTGGCAGAATCGACACAGGGTCCTTGGAGGGGGTGTCATCCTTCTGGAATTGACGGGAGAGGGCGTCTGGCTTGGTGTTGCGTGATCCAGGCCGGTATGACAGAGTGAAATTAAACCTGGTGAAGAACAGGGCCCAGCGGGACTGCCTGGAGTTCAACCGTTTGGCCGTGCGGATGTACTCCAAGTTCTTATGATCGGTCCAAACGAGAAATGGAATGGTGGACCCCTCCAGCCAGTGACGCCACTCCTCCAAGGCAAGCTCACAGCCAGCAGCTCACGGTTCCCTATGTCGTAATTGCACTCAGAGGGGGACAACCGACGTGAGAAAAAAGGCACAGGGATGGAGCTTCCTATCCTCCGCAGCCCACTGAGAAATCACAGCACCAACTCCCACATCCGAGGCGTCCACCTCCACAATGAATTGCCGGTCCACATCAGGCATCTGGAGGATGGGAGCGGAGGTGAACCTCACCTTGAGGGTACTGAAGGCTTTGTCGGCTGCTGGGGTCCAGGTGAAGGGTTGCTTGGTGCTGGTTAGAGCAGTGAGAGGGGGCAGCAACGGTACTGTAGTTCCGGATAAACTTCCTATAGAAGTTAGCAAACCCCAGAAACTGTTGCAGCTTCTTTCTGTTCTCCGGAACTGGCCATGAAGTGACTGCTGATACTTTGGCAGGATCCATTTGGATACTTCCCTCTGCCACTATGTACCCCAGGAAGGCCACTGTCTTGACGTGAAACTCACATTTCTCTGCCTTGGCGTAGAGGGAATTCTCCAGAAGACGATGAAGGACTTGCTGGACATGGCGGGTGTGTTCAGACAGGTCTCTGGAGTAGATTAAGATGTCATCCAGGTAAACGAAGACAAACTTGTTTAACATGTCCCGCAGTACATCATTCACTAGAGCCTGGAAACAGCAGGAGCATTGTGAGGCCAAAAGGCATAACCAGATACTCGTAGTGGCCTGTTGGTGTATTGAATGCGGTTTTCCATTCATCTCCCTCCCGGATCCGCACTAGGTGGTAAGCGTTTCTGAGATCCAACTTGGTAAAAAACAGTGGCTCCCTGGAGCAACTCAAAAGCAGAGGTGAGCAGAGGCAGAGGGTAACGGTTTTTCACTGTGATGTCGTTGAGTCCCCTGTAGTCGATGCAGGGGCGAAGAGATCCGTCCTTCTTCCCACAAAAGAAGAAGCCAGCACCAGCAGGAGATGAAGATGAACGGATTAATCCTGCGGACAGAGAGCCATTGATGTAGTCCTCCATGGACTTTCTTTCAGGAGCAGACAACGAATAAAGACGACCCCTTGGAGGAGCTGTTCCAGGGAGGAGGTCGATGGCACAGTCGTACGGTCGGTCGGTGAGGGGGCAGAGATGTGGCTCTTGCTTTGTTAAACACCTCTCTGAGACCATGGTAGCATTCTGGGACATTGGAGAGGTCAGGAGCGGAGTTAGTAGGTACTGGCCGAGGGGGTAGTGCGGCAGCAAGCAGGCAGGTTCGGTGGCAGTCCTCTCCCCACTCCCTGATCACCCCGGTCACCCAGTCGAGCTGAGGGTTGTGCCGGCGGAGCCATGGGTAACCCAGGATGAGGGGTTGGCCTGGAGAGGGGAGCAGGTGAAACTGGATAGTTTCTTGATGGTTTCCGGACAGACCCATCGAGACCGGGGCCGTGACATGAGTGACCGATCCGAGTAAGTGTCCGTCCAGTGCCCGGGCAGGAATAGGAGGTGTCAAACGGAGGTTCTCCAGTCCCAGTTGGCGTGCCAGCTTGATGTCCATTATGTTGGCTTCGGCGCCAGAATCCACCAGAGCAGCCAGGGTGTGAGTTGAGTCAGAGAGGCGGAGGTGAACTTGCAGCAGGGGTTTGCGGTCGGAGGACTGGATGGTCATTGAACTCAACCGGACTCCCCCTACGCCCGGTGAGCTTCGGCCCTTTAAAGGGCAGGTTACCACACGATGTCCATCACCTCCACAATAGAGGCAGAGGTTTGAGGTGAAGCGGCGCTGGCGCTCTGCAGGAGTGAGGGAGGCTCGCCCAATCTCCATAGGCTCAGACTGATCAAGCTGACCTGGGTGAGTGGCAGTAGATGACAGGAGCCCAGTCGGATCTCTCCGAATGCCGGTAGTAGGTGGACCTTGGCGCCCCCTCTCACGACGACGGGTCTGTATCCTTCTGTCGATCCTGACAGTCAGTGCGATGGCTTCATCAAGAGTGGAAGGCAGTTCATGGGAGACCAACTCGTCCTTGATATAGTCAGCCAAAACTATGGAAGAACGCGTCCACCAACGATGGTGTGTTCCAAGAACTTCGTCTAGCCAGGGTTCGGAAGTCGATGGAATGGTCTGCGACTGTACGTCTGCCTTGTCGAATACTGAACAGTTCACGAGACGCCTCTGCGGTGGGTGAATCCAGGTCAAACACCTTCAGCATCTCCTCAGCAAAACAGGTCGAAGGTTGCACATGCGGGGGTTTGACGTTCGAACTCTGCTGTTTCCCAGAGTCGAGCTCGGCCCGTCAGGTGAGTGATGGCATACCCAACTTTAGCCCCCTCCGTGGCGAAGGTCCTTGGCTGCAAGGAGAACTGAAGTCGGCAGCTAGTCAGGAATGGCCGGACCTGGGTTGAATCGCCGTTGAACCGCTCGGGGTTTCCAATCTTGGGTTCCGGAGCAGCGGCTGCAATGACCGGGGCAGGTAACTCGGGGGCTGGGCTGGTGGGCAGACTGGCTGGGGTAAGGTTGGTGAGGAGTTGAATGATCATGGCGAGTTGTTGTTGCTGCTGCTGGAAACTGCTGCTCATGCTCATCGGTTTCCATGTCGGGGAAAGTGTGCGCTGAGTCCATAATGGTCAGATCGTACTGTCACGGTTCAGACAGACGACCAGAGGACCACAATTGCGTCACACCAGAAAGTTTATTAAACTTAAGGGAAAAGGGAAGTAGGGAGTGAATGAAGGCTCCAGGGGTAACAGGGATCCCGTCCAATGCGCTGGGTCTGTGCCCCCCCCAGTGGCAGCGATGCGTCCTATGAAGCCGGTGGTGGGTGGTCCAGAAGTCCTGGGGGGGGGAGACACAGACACAACAGGGCGGAATGAAACCAGGCAGCAGTACAGTTCAAGGGAAATCCAAATACGTAGTAGCAAGGCAGAAGGCTGGTCAGAGTTACCGGGATTGAAGAGTAGTCAGGAGTCGTAATGGCAGAAGCAGGTCTGGATCTCCTGAGGCAGAAGAGTATCCAAAAAACAGGCAGGTCCGGGGTCACAAAACCAGGGTGAGCCAGAAGCGCGAGCAAACAGGTTCCGGGTGTGAGCTTTGCAGACGATCTGACACCGGAGAGCTGAAAGACAGGGCCTTAAATACTGGGAGAGGTAGTGGGTAATGCAGCGCAGCTGGCAGAGTAATTAGAGCAGAGCAGAGCAGGGACAGGTGGAGCTAGTTAGGCTGAGTAGAGAGAGTGGTGAGCAGAGTGGAAGAAATTAAGGTGGTAACCCGGTGGAGTGAGAGGCCCATGACAGAATTACAGTGGGAGATTGTGCTTCTCTGGAATCAGCTATGAAGTCAAACCCCTCACACCTGAGAGAGCTGGATCTGAGTAACAATGACCTGAAGGATTCAGGAGTGAAGCTGCTCTCTGCTGGACTGGGGAATCCCCACTGTAAACTGGGGGACTCTGAGGTCAGTATTCCTGTAGTTGGTCAACAAGTGATAACTGTTCACCAGATCCACATGTGTTTACCATGCACACATAGTCCACACCATATGTGTTTGGACAGTGAAGCTTACAGTTTTACATTTGGTGCTATGCTCCAGCATTTTGGATTTCAGATAGAATGTTTCATATTTGGCAACAGTACAGAATGTCACAGTTTATTTGATGTTTATGGTGAGAGGTTAGCATGTTTTGTTGTAGCCTCTGTAACTTTCTCACTCATTATTATTCATGATTCATTCATGATTTTTCTTTATCATGGCATCATCAGGATTAATGTAGTTGTGTTTAGAAACATGTTATCTTCTCACAGAAAGAAAATTACTCAACACCAAAGAATAGCGGTGTGCTTTTAATATGATTTTAATCTTTACAGGCTGTCAGGCTGTCTAGTCACAGAGGAAGGCTGTGCTTCTCTGGTCTCAGCTCTTAAGTCAAACCCCTCACACCTGAGAGAGCTGGACCTGAGTAACAATGACCTGGAGGATTCAGGAGTGAAGCTGCTCTCTGCTGGACTGGGGAATCCCCACTGTAAACTCGAGACTCTGAGGTCAGTATTCCTGACACACACACACTGGACACACACACATACACACACTGGACACACACACACACACTGGACACACACTCATTGGACAACACACACACACACACACTGGACACACACACAAACACACACTGGACACATACACAAACACACACTGGACACACATACACTGGACACACACACACACACACTGGACAGACAAACACTGGACACAGGAACACACACACACACACACACACACACACATTGGACACACACACACACACACTGGACACAAACTCATTGGACAACACACACACACACTGGGGTGGACACACACACAAACACACACTGGACACACACACACACACACACACTGGGTACATACACACACACACTGGACACACACACACACACACACACACACAATAACCCACACACACACACCACACACACTGGACACATACACACACAATGATTAATTTAGTAGTGTTTAGAAACATGTTATCTACTGTTAAAAAAAATACATTAATTCATTTATATACAGTACCAGTCAAAAGTTTGGACACACCTACTCATTCAAGGGTTTTTCTCTATTTTTACTATTTTTATTTTTTTTCTACATTGTAAAATATTAGTGAAGACATTAAAACTATGAAATAACACATATGGAATCATATAGTAACCAAAAAAGAGTTAAACAAATGAAAATATATTTTATATTTCAAATTCTTCAAATAGCTACCCTTTGCCTTGATGACAGCTTTGCACACTCTTGGCATTCTCTCAACCAGCTTCACCTGGAATGCTTTTCCAAAAGTCTTGAAGGAGTTCCCACATATGCTGAGCACTTGTTGGCTGCTTTTCCTTCAGTCTGCCGTCCGACTCATCCCAAACCATCTCAATTGGGTTGAGGTCGGGTCATTATGGAGGCCAGGTCATCTGATGCAGCACTCAATCCCTCTCCTTACACAGCCTGAAAGTGTGTTGGGTCATTTTCCTGTTGAAAAACAAATGATAATCCCACTAAGCCCAAATTAGATGGGATGGCATATCGCTGCAGAATGCTGTGGTAGCCATGCTGGTTAAGTATGCCTTGATTCGAAATAAATCACAGACAGTGTCACCAGCAAAGCACCCCCACACCATAAACACCTCCTCCTCCATGCTTTACGGTGGGAACTACACATGCAGAGATCATCCATTCACCCACACCGCGTCTCACAAAGACAAGGTGGTTGGAACCAAAAATCTCCAATTTGACTCCAGACCAAAGGACAAATGTCCACCGGTGTAATGTCCATTGCTCATGTTTCTTGGCCCAAGCAAGTCCTTCTTCTTATTGGTGTCCTTTAGTAGTGATTTCTTTGCAGCATTCGACCATGAAAGTCTGATTCACACAGTCACCTCTGATCAGCTGATGTTGAGATGTGTCTGTGACTTGAACTATGTGAAGCATTTATTTGGGCTGAAATTTTCTGAGGCTGGTAACTTTAATGAACTTATCCTCTGTAGCAGAGGTAACTCTGGGTCTTCCATTCTGTGGCGGTCGTCATGAGAGCCAGTTTCATCATAGCGCTTGATGTTTTTTGCAACTGCACTTGAAGAAACGTTCAAAGTTCTTGAAATGTTCCGTATTGACTGACCGTCATGTCTAAAAGTAAAGGACTGTCGTTTCTCTTTGCTTATTTGAGCTGTTCTTGCCATAATATGGACTTGGTCTTTTATCCAAATAGGGCTATCTTCTGTATACCCCCCTACCTTGTCACAACACAACTGATTGGCTCAAACGCATTAAGAAGGAAATAAATTACACAAATTACCTTTTAAGAAGGCACACCTGTCAATTGAAATGCATTCCAGGTGACTACCTCATGAAATGGTTGAGAGAATGCAGAGAATGTGCAAAGCTGTCATCAAGGCAAAGGGTGGCTATTTGAAGAATCTAAAATCTAAAATATATTTTGATTTGTTTAACACTTTTTTGGTTACTACATGATTCCATATGTGTTATTTCATAGTTTTGATGTCTTCACTATTATTCTACAATGTAAAAAATAGTTTTAAAAAATAACTAAAAAACCCTTGAATGAGTAGGTGTGTTCAAAACTCTCGACTACTAGTAGTGTGTATATATACATATATGAATAGATATGGCAGGTTTCAGGACTCTGATGTATCTGAAAATGTTTAAAAAATATATTTTCACCACCAAAGTATAGCAGTGTGGTTTTAATATGATTTGACTCTTTGCAGGCTGTCAGGCTGTCTAGTCACAGAGGAAGGCTGTGCTTCTCTGGTCTCAGCTCTGAAGTCAAACCCCTCACACCTGAGAGAGCTGGACCTGAGCTACAATCACCCCAGGAGACTCAGGAGTCAGACTGCTCTCTGCTGGACTGGAGGATCCACACTGCAGACTGGAGAAAACTCAAGTATGTAGAGGGTTTATGTCAATGTTCATATCAGACATGTTGGAGTTATCAGGCTAGTTAAGACAAACATTCTGACCACCACTTGGACTAAGTTATATAAAGACTGTGTGTGTGTGTCCAGTGTGTGTGTGTACGTTTTTGTGTGTGTGTCCTGTGTGTGTGTTTGTGTGTGGTGTGTGTTGTGTGTGTGTGTGTGTGTGTGTGTCCAGTGTGTTTGTGTCCAGTGTGTGTGTGTGTGTGTCCAGTGTGTGTGTGTTTCCAATGTGTGTGTGTGTGTGTGTCCAGTGTGTGTGTGTGTGTCCAGTGTCTGTGTGTGTCCAGTGTGTGTGTGTGTGCACGTGTATCAGTACACACACTGGACACACACACACTCACACACACACACACACTGGACACACAAAAACACACTGCACACACACACACACACACACACACACACACACACTGGACACACACACAAACACACAAACACAGAAAGGACACTGGACACACACACACAACACACACACACTGGACACACACAACACACACACACCACTTGGACACACACACTCACACACACACACACACACACACACACACACACACACACTGGACACACACACACACACACACACACACACACACTAACACTAGACACACACACACTGGACACATACAAACTGGACACACACACATAGACAAACACTACACACACACTGGACACACAGAGGACACACCACACACTGATCAAACACACACACACTGACACACACACCATACACACACACAAACACACACACACACACACACTGGACACACACACACACACACACACACTTGACACACACACACACACACACTGGACACACACACACAACACTGAACAACACACACACACTGGACACACACACACTGGATACACACACACACACTGGACACACACACACACTCACACTGGACACACACACACACACACACACACACACTGGACACACACACACAACACAGGACACACACAAACACAGAAAGTACAATGGACACACACATTGGACACACACACACACACACACATAATGGACACACACACACACACAAACCCACAGACACACACACACACACAAACTGGACACGCACACACACACTGGGCACACACACACGCTGGGCACACACACACACCACACACATACACACACACATACAAAGACACACACACACACACACACTGGGACACACAACTGACACACACATTGTACACACACACACACGACAAACACACTGGACACCACACACTGGACACTACACTTACGCACTGGACACACACACACACCACACGTGTGTGTGTGTGTGTGTGTGTGTGTGTGTGTGTGGTGTGTGTGTGTGTGTGTGTGTGTGTGGTGTGTGTGTGTGTGTGTGTGTGTGTGTGTGTGTGTGTGTGCTGTGTGTGTGTGTGTGTGTGTGACAGTGTGTGTGTGTGTGTGTGTGTGTGAGTTCACGTGTATCCCTCAATGACTGTCTGTTCTTCTGCTTACCGCTACAGTGTGGAACATGGTGGAGAGAACACAATGAAACCTGGACTTAGAAAATGTGAGTGTTGACTGCTGTGAAGAATATGACTAAGAATAAGTCTTAATTCAAGTGAAGTCAAAGTCAAAGACCACCATCTACTTACTTGGTCATATTAAATATCAGCTGTAGTTCTACAGAAGCACAAATCAGGGACACCAAAGTTTACAAAGAGTTGCTTTTGACAATGTGTGTGTCTGTGTCTGTGTGTGGCGTTTGTGTGTGTTGTCCATTGGTTGTGAAATGTTGTGTCCAGTCTGTTTGTGTGTGGTTCAGGGTGTGTGTGGTTCAGGGTGTGTTTCCAAGATGTGTGTTGTGTTCAGGATGTGTTTCCAGTGTACAGGTGTGAGTGTGTGTTCAGGTTCATGTACAGGAATGTGTGTGTGTGTTCAGGATGTGTGTGTGTGTGGTGTGTGTGTGTGTGTGTGTGTAATTAATGGGAATAAGTGTGTTTTATATTACCATACAGTATAACATATGATCATTCAACAAGTCTCAAGTTACCTTAACTTCTCCTTTTGATACCTAGAAACATCTACATTAAATGAATTAGTGAAAAGTGAGTTAACATTCTAATGTGAATGATGATGATTTCTAATATTGTGTCTGGTTTCATCCATCAGATGTCTGTGATCTCACACTGGACCTAAACACAGTAAACAGACGCCTCTCTCTGTCTGAGGAGAACAGAAAGGTGACATGTAGGAGAGAGAAGCAGCCGTATCCTGATCACCCAGAGAGATTTGAGGTCTGGGGACAGGTGCTGTGTAGAGAGGGTCTGACTGGGCGCTGTTACTGGGAGGTAGAGTGGAGTGGGAGAGGGGCTGATATAGGAGTGACATATAAAGGAATCAGCAGGAGAGGATGGGGTTATGACTGTAGGATTGGTACAATGACAAGTCCTGGAGTCTGATATGCTCTGACTACAGTTACTCTGCCAGGCACAATAATAAGTCCACTACCATAGACGTCCCTCTACTCCAGCTCCCACAGAGTAGGAGTGTATCTGGACTGGCCAGCCGGCACTCTGTCCTTCTACAGAGTCTCCTCTGACACACTGACCCACCTGAACACATTCCACTCCACATTCACTGAGACCCCCTCTATCCAGGGTTTAGGGTTTGGTATGATGGGGACTCAGTGTCCCTGTAAATAATAACCATGGTAACACTGACACACACACACACACACTGGACACAAACACACACACACAGACACACACACTGGACACACACAAACACACACACTGGACACAAACAAACACTGGACACACTCACACTGGATAAACACACACACTGGACACACACACACCACACAATGACACACACACCACACACACACACATTAGCTGGACACACACACACTGGACACACGCACACACACTGGACACACACACACACTGGACACAAACACACACACACACACACACATACACACTGGACACACACACACTGGACATCACCACTGGACCCACACACACACACACACTGGACACACACACACACACACACACACACCAGACACACACACACACACATACACTGGACACACACACTGCACACACACATACACACACTAGGACACACACACACTGAACACACACACTGGACACACACACACTGGACACACACACACACTGGACACACACAAACACACACACACACACACACACACACACTGGACACACACAAACAAACACACACACACACACACACCACACACACACCACACACACACTGGACAAACACACCACACTGGACACACACACACACACACACACCACAAAGACACACAAACACACACACACTGGACAAACACACACACACTGGACACACTCACACTGGACATACACACACACACTGTACACACACAAACACACACTGAACACACACACTGGACACACACACACACTGGACACACACACAACACACACACACACACTGGACAAACACAAACACACACACACACACACACACACACACTAACACACACACTGGACACACACACACACTGGACACACACACACTGGACACACAAACACACACACCACACACTGTACACACACACAAACTGAACACACACACACTGGACACACACACACACACACACACACACTGGACACACACAAACACACACACACACACCCACACACACACACACACACACACACTGGACACACACACACTGGACACACTCACACTGGACACACACACACACACTGGACACACACACACTGGACACACACACACACACACACACACTGGACAGACACACGCAGGACAAACACACACACACACACACTGGACACACACACACACACATACACTGGACACACACACACCACTCAACACACACACACACTGAACACACACACACACTGGACACACACACACACACACACACACACACACACACACACATACACAAACACACTGGAGACACACACACACACACACACACACACACATGAGACACACACACACACACACACTGAACACACACACACACACACACTGAACACACACACTGGACACACACACAAACACACTGAACACACACACACACACACATAGACACACACACACTGGACACACACACACTGAACACACACATGCTGAACACACACACACACACACACACACACACACACACTGGACACACACACTGAACACACACTGGATACACACACACACACACAAACACACACTAGACACACACACACAATGGACACACACACAAACAGTGGACACACACGCGCACACACACTGGACACACACACACACACTGGACACACACACACACACTGGACATACACTCACACACACACACACACAGGACACACACACAGGACACACACACAGGACACATTTCCATGTGTTGGATTTTGATGAAAGGAAATCCCATATAGCCTACTGACAGGACTTTGCTATGGCATCTTCTGTTTGGGTGTCTCAGGTCAGGTCTGAGCCATGATCAGAATGTGTCTCTGTGTCTATTTCCAGCCCTGCCATTTCTACCTGTCCTGATCTAGTGTTTCACCCCTGACCTCCTCACACCGTCTCACTGTCCATGTCTGCTTTTAGCTCCCACCTCTACTTCACTGTGTTATAATGGACCTTATGCATGTTATGTCACCTCTGTAACCAGTTATCAAACATACTGACCTTTCTGACCCTATCCCATGGCCCTACTTTCTACAACTGAACATTTCAATTCCTCTATGAGTTTTGTTTCTGTCCATTTACTTATCTATGTATTTGTTGTATATTGGGGTTGTGCTGCAGAGCATCATGGGGGTTTGTATGTGTTGAGATGATCACACGTTCCAGATAAATGGTTGATCTGATTCCTGTCTCCCGTCTCATCATTATTGAATTGTCATACAGACGTGGTCATGAAACCCACGAGACATAACAAAAGATTGGTGATGAGTAAGTCTGAATCTACAGGAACTATTCTGTCTGGAAGAAGTGGGTTTTTTTACAACTGTTTAAATCTGTTATTTTTTCTGTGCTACAGTCTAGGCTAATGTTAGCACAGTGTATTGCTAGCAGAGGCAAGTGCATAGTCCAGCTAGCTAAGAAAGAGCGTTAACTAGTGGTGTAAAGTACTTAAGTAAAAATACTTTAAAGTACTACTTAAGTAGTTTTTTGGGGGGTATATGTACTTGATTTTACTATTCATATTTTTGACTACTTTTACTTTTACTTCACTACATTCCTAAAGAAAATAATGTACTTTTTACTCCATACATTTTCCCTGACACCCAAAAGTACTCGTTACATTTTGAAATAGCTTAGCAGGACAGAAAATGGTCCAATTCACACACTTATCAAGAGAACATCCCTACTGCCTCTGATCTGGCAGACTCACTAAACACAAATGCTTTGTTTGTAAATTTTCTGAGTGTTGGAGTTTGCTTCTGGCTGAACGTACATTTTAAAAACAAGAAAATTGTCTGGTTTGCTTTATGTAAGAATTTGAAATGATTTATACTTGTACTTTTTACTTTTGATACTTAAGTATATTTTAGCAATTACATTTACTTTGGATACATAAGTATATTTTAAAACCAAATACTTTTAGACTTTTACTCAAGTAGTATTTTACTGGGTGACTTTCACTTTTAGTTGAGTCATTTTCTATTAAGGGATCTTTACTTTTACTCAAGTATGATATTGGTACTTTTTCCACCCACTGGAGTTAACATCGTCATGGACGGCAGAAAAGGACTCGAGACGGACATCGGAGCGGGAAAACAACGTGATTAAAAGGGAGGACATTTATTCAACTGTGAAGACAAACCTTTTAATTAAATCTGCTAAATGAGCGAATTTAGGAGGAAACGTCAGTGAATGAAGGGAATGAAGATCACGTGTCTGAGGAAAATATTGCTGTGGTTGAGGACAATATTGAAGTGAGTGACAATCAGGAGCTTATTGAGAAATGAACATTTACATTTACATTTTTAGTCATTTAGCAGACGCTCTTATCCAGAGCGACTTACAGTTAGTGAGTACATACATATTTGTATTTATTTTTATACTGGCCCCCCGCAGGATCGAACCCACAACCCTGGCGTTGCAAACACAGATGCCATAATCCCTGCCGGCCATTCCCTCCCCTACCCTGGACGACGCTGGGCCAATTGCGCACCGCCCCATGGGTCTCCCGGTCACGGCCGGCTACGACAGAGCCTGGATTCGAACCAGGATCTCTAGTGGCACAGCTAGCACTGCGATGCAGTGCAGTGAACAATTATTGGAATTGATGGAAACATTGGACAGTTTGATGAAAAGTATTGAGCAGTGGAGCTCATATACAGAACGGTTTGAATATTTTGTTTCTTGTAAATGACATGGATGAGGACAACATTGTGCCTCCATGTTTTAGTGTAATGGGGCCAAAGACATTTAATATACTAGGCAGCCTGCTGCTACAGCCAGACAGAACAGGTAATAAGACGTATGGGGATATTGTGGAGATACTTAAAGGACATTTTTCACCAGAACCACTAGTTGATGCTGAAAGGTTCAGGTTCCACAGGAGACATCAGGAAGAGGGAGAATCAGTAACAATGTTTGCTGCTGCATTTAAAGAAACTACCAGAACACTGAGTTTAATGCTGTTCTAAATGACATCGTTAGAGACAGACTAGTATGTGGGCTACGGAGTGAAGCTACACAAAAGAGACTGTTGACTGAAAGTCATCTGACCTTGGCAAAGGACATTGAAATCAGTGTGTCCATGGAACTAGCTGCTAAAGAGGCTCACCAGTTGAGTTCATCAGGAACTTAGTGGGTTCATCTAACAATCCTAATCACCAGCTGATACATTTTAATCTCATACACAGGGTAAACCTTCCACATAGAAAACATCATTTAATGAACATATTAACCTCTCTTCTGTGTGATCTATGTAATCAATTTAAGGTTCTGTATTTATTTTTCTCAGTTCACCTTGTGTTATTGAACGTAGCCCTGTTTCTTTGTGTTCTTGAACGTAGCCCTGTTTCTTTGTGTTCTTGAACGTAGCCCTGTTTCTTTGTGTTCTTGAACATAGCCCTGTTCTTTGTGTTCTTGAACGTAGCCCTGTCTTTCATTTTTGTTCATTGATTTCACCTGTGTTAGTTCACCTGGTCTCATCAGCTCCTTATTTAGTTCAGTTCATTCTGTTTGTGCCTTGTGAGGTATTGTTCGTTTTGACTCTACTAAGCCTTTTCCTAGCTCGTTTGTGAGAACCAGTTATAGCCTTCAGTCCTAGTTTTGATTCTCCTGCCTGTTTGCCTACCTGTGTATGACCATTGCCTGCCTGTGACCACGATTCCTGTCTTCTGTAAAGGCGTAATAAACACCTGCCGCGCTCTGCACGTGAATCTACACCTTTTTCTCCCTGAGTATTACATTTTTATTTTATTTTTTTATTTTTAGTCATTTAGCAGACGCTCTTATCCAGAGTTAGTGAGTGCATACATTATTATTATTATTATAAAAAAAATAAAAAATTCATACTGGCCCCCTGTGGGAATCGAACCCACAACCCTGGCGTTGCAAACGGCATGCTCCACCAACTGAGCTACATCCCTGCCGGCCATTCCCTCCCCTACCCTGGATGACGCGCTGGGCCAATTGTGCGCCGCCCCATGGGTCTCCCGGTCGCGGCCGGCTACAACAGAGCCTGGATTCGAACCAGGATCTCTAGTAGCACAGCCTTAGACCACTGCGCCACTCGGGAGAGTACTGTAATTAAAATTAATTACAGTACCCTAATGTTAAGTGTCATAAATGTATAGTTATTAGGTGCTGACATCTTTAAAGATAATAAGAAAGAGGGAAAAAGATAGAAACTAAATGAAATGATGAAAGTATATAAAGTAACCATCTGGTGAGCTAATACCCTGACCCTACCACAAACCCACCAACCCCTCCCCAACTGAGGGAGTTAATAAACCATACCCTTAGACGCTAGTCTTTAAGCTAGATGTACCTGCTATGCATAGCATCGCCCCAAAGAGGTTCATTCTAAATTATATGGATATGGCATTAGAAGTGCATTGACTGTTCCCTGTAACATGAATATATTGTTAGTCGAGTCACAAAATACAATTTTAATCAAAGCAACAAACATCGGCAACAATAATGACTGGACTATTTAGCCCCACTTGAGCATGTCTCAACAACAACAACAACAACAACAACAGAGGACGTGTTCATAGTCACCAACAGCGCCTACCCGCACACACAAACGTCAACCAATCGACATTTTTATTTATTTTATTTTTATTTCACCTTTTTTTAACCAGGTAAGAAGCCAGCTGAGAACAAGTTCTCATTTACAACTGTGACCTGGCCAAGATAAAGCACCAAGGCACCCTGAAACCTGCGCTGTGAAACAAACGCACCCAAGCAGCACAGGAAAAAAGACATCAAGCTATGATGAATAAATGAAAACCTTTTCCAGACGATAACTATTATCCCTTAAATATAAAATAGAGACAATTAGTTAAACAATCACCATCCTCCTGAGTTCACCCTCCCAACCCCCCATTATATATATTTTATATACACATGTACACACACACACAACACCTGTCCAGCTATCAGCTAGCTGGCAATTAGGTGTCCAGCCAGTGAGTAGCTTCTCCCTGCCTCGGTATCACTAACGCTAGCATACATATCTAACAATAAACAAGCCAGCAAACGTAATAGTAGCTCAAATTCCCTGAAGTAATATAAACAACGCAGTTAGGCTTGAAACCCAGTCAAAAGCCACATCACTATTTAACCAAACCCCACTGGACCTCTATGGGTAAAATAAAAGTATCACCAAAGAAAATGTAACTACCTGGCATAGTGTGGCTGTAGCTATAGTAACACCCTCGTAAACTTAGCGAGCTGGCTAAATAGTGCAGGCAACATTAGCTATGATCCAACTTTACCTGGCCTGTCATTATGGTGCTAGCCATCTAGCCAGCCAGCCAGCGATCCTATGAGTCATTTGGTTGTATCCTCATGTTCTAACAGTTCACTATCCCCACTGTATCCAAGTTCAAAAGACAGTTCCTCCTGATGTAGTAGACGGGAACAAGTCAGGGAGTTCTTTCCTCATGTATGTTTCAGCCGTCTTCACAGATCCAAATGTGCGCTCACCATTCTTGGTTTACGTCCACAAAGTCATCGGGTAGCAGCAGGCCGTATGCCGAGCCAGCCTGCCGCAGAAGCCTCTTCAGTGGGGGAGAAAGCCATCCTCCTCTTGTGTAGTATGGGAGAAAGATCCGGAAAGATCATGATTCTGGCATCTCCGTACTTGAGCTCTCCCTTTGCTCGGGCAGCAGAGAGGATGCGGACAGTGTCCTGGTACCGTAGAAATGTAATGACTAATGCCCTGGGTGCAACCTGGCCAGGCAGCCGCCTCCGTAGGGTGCGATGGGCCATCTCCATTTCCAGTGGGTGCGCGGAAGGGGGTAGATCCAGAATTTTGGGATCCATTCCTGTAGAAAGGAGATGGCATCTCTTCCCTCCACAGCCTCCGGGAAACCTTGAATTCTCAAATTCAAGCACTTTTGGACATTTTCGTAAGAATCTAATTTCTCGAGTTTAGAGATGGCGTCTTCCAACTTCTTGTGCTTTTGATCCACTTCCTCGCAGACGTCCAGGATGGCAGCCTGTTGGTCAGCATGGTCTTTTTGTAACTTTGTCACTCGTTCCCTTTGTGACTTTCTGGTCTTCGTGGAGTTTATCAACCAGCACATCAATTTTGCTGAGGCGTTCAGAAAGTGTCTCTTGGATTTTAGTTATACCCTTGTCCATCACCATTCTGAACCATGCTGGTGCTTCTTCTGAGCTAGCATCCACCGAGGCCGAAGAAGGGCTGTGAGACACTAGCGGTTCTGGGGGGGGGGGGGGGCAGTGCCCCTGTGACAACAAGCTTGGACCCCCTTGTGGCCCCTCTAAATGCGGAGTCTGAAATAATTATCACAGAATACATTTTTGCGATCATGTTCTTTTTTTTTATTTCGACATCCGTTATTAGACAGTGGCAAAGCGGAACACTAAAGTAACCCAACACATTTTCTACTGGGACTCCTTTAGGCGGAACACAAACAGTATCGTACCACATGGATCTGCACGTTTTTTACTATTCAGAAGTTGAAAGAAATTTGGTGCGAATAATATCGTTCAAGCAAGAAGAAGGAAATAAAGAGAGGTGAGCAACATGTTGAATATGTTGTATTTGTAACATCGTTAACTATTAAATGCATTACAGAAGTGGAACGTTAGATCAGCTAATGTTAACCTGTCCGTTTGTTACTTTCTTTGTGAATTAATGAAGGAATTGGCTTGAATCCTGGGCTATGTATTCGTTTGCATTGTTTTTGGTTTAGTTTTGTAGCTAATTCTAACAGTCAGGCATCGAAAATGTATGGCAATATGAAAAAGGGTACAATATTTGATCAAAAACGCATGTTGCTGAGTGCTTTTACTTAAACCACACTCAGTAAACGCATTGTACCGTTAAAAGGTTAGACATGAAAGCTAGCTACCTAGCGAGTCAGTTATTTTCAGTAAATGAATGAATAAGCTTGGTCCCCATTGCTTTTGCTCTATAGTTGTCACCAACATGAAGAGAAAAAAGGACTTCATGTTTCTTCCAAAGAAAAGACAAGGCAGAAAGTCAGACAGAGCCAGAGGGTTCAGGTGTGGAGAGAGCAAGAGAGAGCAGAGAGAGACAGCAGGAAGACCATTGGAGAGACTGAGAGTGATGTCAGCCAATCCCGGGAGGAGCCACCGGTGCAGCCAGTGATGAACATGGACCCAAGAACTCTGATGGGGGACAGGAGGAGGAGCTTCAAGGCGGCCTGGTACCATTTCCACCCCTGGCTTCAATATTCAAACAAATCAGACTCTGGGTTTTGTTACGCCTGTCTCAGAGACTGGATTGGATTCAAAATTGGGTTTTAACAACTGGAAGAAGGCAACTTACAAAGACGGGGGGATTTGCAATTCATGCAAGGTCTGAGCGGCACAAACAAGCAATGATTACGTGGAGAGTCTATCAGAAAGCTGTAAAAAGTAATGCAACACTGGTAAATACCCTAAACAAGGAACATAACTAACAGGTTCAAGAAAATGGGGACTATATTAAAACAATAGGAGAAGTACTACTACTTACAGCCACACAAAACATTGCACAAAGAGGACACGATGAGTCTGCAGAGTCTGATAATAAAGGGAACTTCATGGCAATCCTAGAAACAATAGCTAAGCATGATACAACTGTGGAAAAAAGGTTGACTTCCATTCATAATGCAAAATACACAAGCAAAGGGATTCAGAATGAGGTTCTGAGTTGTTTGGCAGACATGGTTCCAACAGAGATGATAGAAGAAGTGAAAGACAGTGAGGTCTTCAGCATAATGGCAGACGGAAAAACAAAAGATGTTAAAACAAAAGGATGAGATATCTCCAGTACTCAGGTACTATTTCAGTGGAGCTGTCCATGAGAGCTGTCTCCACTTTGAATCGGCTGATCCACTAGATGCAGCAGGGCTTACTGACTAAATCATACACATATTAGAAAGTCATGGTCTTGAATATAAAAACAACCTAGTAGGCCAAGCATATGACGGTGCTTCAGTTAAGAGCGGCAGCATTCGGGCGTCCAGGCAACGCATTAAAGAACAAGCAAAGCCTTTTACCTCCACTGCAGTGCACACTGTCTACACTTAGTTTTAGTGGATACAGTCAAAGCTGTCCCTGAGGTAGGACAGTTCTTCTCCTTACTAGAAAGACTGTATGTCTTCACATCTGGGTCATACATGTGCATCAAAAATGGCTTAGCGTACAAAGAGAGATGTACCCAGGTGCACCTAGAGAGCTTCAGAGACTAAGTGACACTCGCTGGGCATGTCGATATATGGCTCTACATACTATTATGGATAGATTGCCTGCCGTTAAGCGAGTCCTGCAAGACATAGTCCAAGAACACAACGGTGACAGATCTGTTGAGGCACGAGGTCTGCTTGCACAGATAGATTTACAATTTATTGTGTTCCTTGTTACACTCCATAAAGTTTTTGGAGAAGCAACATTTCTATCAGATATGCTACAGTCTTCATCACTTGACCAGCAGTGGGGGATGGGTAGCTAGTCCTTGATTGGCTGTAGACCTGGGAGCCCACAACTGCCAAGAGAAATTCAATGAAATAATAGAATTATGAAATAGGCTGAATCAAAGAGGCGTACTTACTTTACTAATTGACTTGTAGAAACGGTACAAGGCCTCCTGAGTGGCGCAGTGGTCTAAGGCACTGCATCTCAGTGCTAACTGTGCCACTAGAGATCCTGGTTCGAATCCAGGCTCTGTCGCAGCCGGCCGTGACCGGGAGACTCATGGGCGGCGCACAATTGGCCCAGCGTCGTCCAGGGTAGGGGAGGGAATGGCCGGCAGGGATGGAGCTCAATTGATAGAGCATGGCGTTTGCAACGCCAGGGGTGTGGGTTCGTTTCCCACGGGGGGCCAGTAAAAAAAATAGATATATATATATGTATTCACTAACTGTAAGTTGCTCTGGATAAGAGCGTCTGCTAAATGAATTAAATGTAAATATACAACATGTCAATTGTGAAATGATTGATATTGGACATCTAGTGTGAACATGATATTGGGTTAATCCTCACCAATGTGGTGATTTCTCTACCTTTGATGAGGTCTAGTTTGAGGTTTTTGGTCTGGGGAAGGGTTGCCCTCTAACAGGTGGCAATCGAGGTAATATCTGGCCCTGGCAATAAGACCAGATATTACCTTCTTCACATCGGGGACAGGGGTGGACCTATATCCATCCTGCCCTGCCTTTCGAAAATATTCGAAAGCCAAGTTAACAAACAGATCATCGACCATTTCGAATACCACCGTACCTTCTCCGCTATGCAATCCGGTTTCCGAGCTGGTCACGGGTGCACTTCAGCCACGCTCAAGGTCCTAAACGATATTATAACCGCGATTGATAATAGACAGTACTGTGCAGCCGTCTTCATCGACCTGGCCAAGGCTTTCGACTCTGTCAACCACCGCATTCTTATTGGCAGACTAAATAGCCTTGGTTTCTCAAATGACTGCCTCGCCTGGTTCACCAACTACTTCTCAGATAGAGTTCAGTGTGTCAAATCGGAGGGCCTGTTGTCTGGACCTATGGCAGTCTCTATGGGGGTGCCACAGGGTTCAATTCTTGGGCCGACACTTTTCTCCGTGTATATCAATGATGTCGCTCTTGCTGCTGGTGACTCTCAGATCCACCTCTACGCAGACGACACCATTTTGTATACATCTGGCCCTTCATTGGACACTGTGTTAACAAACCTCCAAACGAGCTTCAATGCCATACAACAATCCTTCAGTAGCCTCCAACTGCTCTTAAACACTAGTAAAACTAAATGCATGCTTTTCAATCGAACGCTGCTGGCACCCACCCACCCGACTAGAATCACCACTCTCGACGGGTCTGACCTAGAGTATGTGGACAACTACAAATACCTAGGTGTCTGGTTAGACTGTAAACTCAACTTCCAGACTCACATAAAGAATCTCCAATCCAAAGTTAAATCTAGAATCGGCTTCCTATTTCGCAACAAAGCCTCCTTCACTCATGCTGCCAAACATGCCCTCGTAAAAACTGACTATCCTACCGATCCTTGACTTCGGCGATGTCATTTACAAAATAGCCTCCAACACTCTACTCAGCAAATTGGATGTAGTCTATCACAGTGCCATCCGTTTTGTCTCCAAAGCCCCCATACACTACCCACCACTGTGACCTGTACGCTCTTGTTGGCTGGTCCTCACTACATGTTCGTCGTCAAACCCACTGGCTCCAGGCCATCTATAAATCACTGCTTGGCAAATCCCCGCCTTATCTTAGCTCATTGGTCACCATAGCAGCACCCACCCGTAGTCTGCGCTCCAGCAGGTATATGTCACTGGTCATTCCCAAAGCCAACACCCTCCTTTGGGCCGCCATTCCTTCCAGTTCTCTGCTGCCAATGACTGGAACGAATTGCAAAAATCTCTGAGCTGGAGACTCTTATCTCCCTCAATAACTTTAAGCATCAGTTGTCAGAGCACCTTACCGATCACTGCAGCACCTGTACACCCATCTGAAATTAGCCCACCCAACTACCTCATCCCTATATTGTTATTTATTTTGCTCTTTTGCACCCCAGTATCTCTATTTGCACATAATCTCTTGCACATCTAGCATTCCAGTGTTAATACTATTGTAATTATTCTGCACTATAGCCTATTATTGCCTTACCTCCATAACTTGCTTCATTTGCACACACTGTATATATATTTTCTGTTGTATTTCTGACTTTATGTTTTTTACCCCATATGTAACTCTGTGTTGTTTTTTATTGCACTACTTTGCTTTATCTTGGCCAGGTCGCAGTTGTAAATGAGAACCTGTTCTCAACTGGCTTACCTGGTTAAATAAAGGTGAAATAAAAAAAATATAAAAATAAAGGGGACTTCCAGCCAATCTCACCTTCTTCACCTTAGCAGGTTTAACAGCCAATCTCACTTTCTTCAATGTAGCTGGTGTTCCAGCCAACCTCACCAGCACAGAAATGACGTTTTTGATGGAGACACAGGATACGGTGGTCTGGCAGTAGGAGGACTGGTCAGGGACAAAACACTTGTCCTATTGTACCCTCCTCTGCCTTTAACTCATTCTAAACTACCACCTACATATTTATTCTCAGACATATTGTCCTCACAACTGTCTGTCTCTCCCTATCTCTCAATACTGTATGTATATGTGTGTGTGTGTGTGTGTGTGTGTGTGTGTGTGTGTCTATATAGTAAATGCTATATATATATTATATGGTTATATATTGATAATTATATATATATAATTTACAATTTAACTTATTATAACTAGCAGTGTAAATGTTAAAAACAATAAATGTTATAGAATAAGAGTTTACTGAAAATAATAAGTAATTAAGTGAATAATGGAACAAATGTAGTGAGTGTGTCTGTTTGTAAATGAAACCTAGGCTATACAATTATTGTAATATGTAAAATAAACATATATTTCTATGATTTATCTTTCCTGTTGTTTTATTTCTCAGTATCTCTGGACTTAAAATGTGCCAAGTCAATAAAGTTATGCGCCCAATTTTGTGTTTACTGACGCCTGTAATGATCTGCGAAATTTTGATTGGTTGACACAGCATCTGTAGATTGTGTGATTTGATTGGACAACGAGTATTTGGAGACCTTGGTCTACGTCATTGGATATTCAATTGACACATGTACTCAGTTTCCACCTTCGAGAAACAGAAAGGAGCGAAAAGTTGGTGGTTGAATTTGATTAACGTTTAATGAAAAAGTATGGATTTCAGCAAAAAAAGAAAGACACGCAAACATTTTATGATTAATTCGTTTTGGAAGTATTGACCTTGAGAGAATACATAACCTTTTTTGTGTTTTTCAAAATTGTTATTACACGACAAGTTCAAGCCAATTTTGTTTGCATTTTCAAATGATATATACTTATGGCTTATGCCTTAATTGTAGTAGCGTAACTGTGTTGTGAGATCTTAACTAGAACAATAAGAAACTATTACTGGATATAGTCAATGGAATAGTTGTTGTCATGGTAGACTTTTAAAACTAATTATGTGGCTGGCCACCCCTTTACAACTCGGAAGGCATGGTTTTGCGGATAGTAAAAGTGAAACTACACTCTTAAAAGAAAAGCTTCCTGTAGGATCCTTTAGGATAATATAAGGTTAAAAAAAAAATAACCTTAAGATGAATTTACAAGCCTATACTCTGCCATCAGCTCGTTGTTGAACCGTTGTAGACTTCAGGGGTTCTTTGAAGAAGCCTTTTCAAAAGAGGGGTTCGTTTTGGAACCAGCAGCGCCCTCGTGAGTAAAGGGCGCTCCAGCGCAGAATTCAAATTGAGACCGTTGGTGAAAAGACAAACTGGAAGCGGGAAGCGCGCGGATGGTTGGAGAGACGCGACCAATAAGAGATGACTTGCATCGGATTGACGTGAAAGGTGAGTGATACCTTAGCTATTCGCTTAGCTAAGATAATAATTCATCAAACTACTATCAAATAACTTAAAAACAATACATCATGTAATGTACTCTTGGTTTTTCATCAGCTAGCCAAGCTACATAGCCTGTAATGTTAGCTGGTAATTGTTGTATAAATGTTGGTACGTTTTAGCTAACGTTAGCTACAGTAGCTAGCTAGTTAAAGTTACTGTAACGTTAGCTAACTTTAGCTAGCTAGACTCAATATTGAGAAAATTGTAGTCATTTAAACCCATGAAATACTTTCTCACCATCTCCTTCCATCCTCCTCCCTTTAATACCTGGCTAATCCTGCCCCTGTCCAGTTAAGTGGTGGAGAGTTTGGGAGCTGTGAGCTCTGATAGAGAAATGTATCAACCGCCACGAACAGGTAAAACAGACACAGACACACACACACAGATGACCCAATGTAGATTATGTTCGACTTGACAAAAAGAAGAATGCATAAAAACAGATCAGATTAGTTAGATGCATTTGATATTGAATATTCATGTTGTTTATGTTGTGTTAGTGTCTAATTGATGTCTTTCAGGTTGGCGGATTGGGGCGGATTGTTCTGTCCTCTGTATTTCAGACCAAAGCAAGACAACGTTTAAAGCTCGCTATGGATCTACTAACAGGTTAGCCTCTATAAAGTATTTGGATGTATTTGAAGTGTGATTATAGTGTGTTCTGTGTTACTCCTTTGTCTATCCAATACTAACTGAATAGTGAATCAATCAATCAATACAG
>CM072257.1:4811156-4828808 GCA_036851935.1 Coregonus suidteri | reverse complement strand
AAATATTGCTTTGGTTTGAGGACAATATTAAAGTAGTGACAATGGGAGCTTTTTTGAAAAAAAAATTATTGGAATTTTTGGGAAACATTGGAAAATTTTGATAAAATATTGAGCATGACTTATAGAGAACTTTTTAAATTTTTTTTCTTGAAATGAAATGGATGAACAACTTGCTCCTTTTTTATTTAAATGGGAAAAGGCATTAATTACTAGCACCCGCTACCCAACAAAACAGGTAATAAACTATGGGGATTTTTGTGGAGATACTAAAGGACTTTTTCACCAAAACCACTGTTAAATGCAAAAGGGTTCGGTTCCCAGGAGACTCGGAAAGGGAAATCATAAAATGTTTGCGCTGCTTTTAAGAATACCAGATCACTGATTTTAATGCTGTTCTAAAGGAATCATTAGAGACAGATTAGGGGGGCTACGAGTAAGTACAAAAAAGAGACGTTGATGAAAGCATCTGCCCTTTGGGAAAGGGAAATTTGAATCGTGGTCCAGGAAACTCCTGCAAAAGGGGCTCCCCATTATTTATCGGAAACTTAGTGGGTTCTCAACAATCCTAATCTCACTGATCATTTTAATTCTACACGGGGTAAACCTTCCCCTGAAAAAATGTTTATGAAAAATTAACCTCTCTTCTGTGTGATCTATGAAATCAATGAAAGGTTTTCTGTTTTATTTTTCCATTTCCCTTGTTTCTTGAACGGCCCTGTTTCTTTTTTTCTTGTGCAGCTTTGTTTTTTTTGGGTTTTTGAACATAGCCCTGTTTCTTGTTTTCTTAAACTAGCCCTTTTTCCCTTTGTTTTTGAACTAGCCCGTTTCTTTGTTTTCTTGAACGCCCCCGTTTCGGGGGTTTTAACGTGCCCTGTTTCTTTGTATTCGGAACAAGCCCTGTTTCTTTGGCTAAAGGGGCCCGTTTCTTTGTGTTCTGAAGGACCCTTTTCGGGGGTTTTTTGAATGAGCCCGCTTTGTTTTCGAACGAGCCCGGGGGGGCTGAACGCCGTCTTCATTTTTTTCAGACCCCCGTGTATTTACTCACCTGGTCCACAGCTCCTTTTTTTAGCGCTTTCGGGGGGGGAGGTAGGGGCGGGGCCACACCCTTTTCCAGCGGGGGAGAACCAGGCACAGCCGGCACCGCCGGGGCACCGGAGGCCCTTCCTGCCGGCCACGACCCCCGAAGGGGAATAACAACCTCTGCGCCGGCGCGGGAACACCCCCCCGGGGGCAAAAACCCCAAAGAAGGGCAAAAGAGGGGAAGGGGGTTTCAACAACAACAACAGAGGATGCGTTCATAGTCACCAACAGCGCCCTACCCGCCACACACAAACGTCAACCAATCGGCATTTTATATTTATTTTATTTATATTTCACCTTTATTTAACCAGGTAAGAAGCCAGTTGAGAACAAGTTCTCATTTACAACTGCGACCTGGCCAAGATAAAGCACCAAGGCACCCCTGCAACCTGCGCTGTGAAACAATGCACCCAAGCAGCACAGGAAAAAATACATCTAAGCTATGATGAATAAATGGAAACCTTTTCCAGATGATAACTATCTTACCCTCAAATATAAATAGAGACAATTAGTTAAACAATCACCATCCTCCCTGAGTTCACCCTCCCAACCCCTCATTATATATATTTTATATACACATGTACACACACACACCAACTGTACAGCTATCAGCTAGCTGGCAATTAGGTGGCCAGCCAGTTAGTAGCTTTCTCCCTGCCTCGGTATCACTAACGCTAGCATACAACTCTAACATAAACAAGCCAGCAACGCATAGTAGCTACAATTCCCTAAGTAATATAAACACCATAGTTTAGCTTGAAACCCAGTCAAAAGCCACATCACTATTTACCAAACCAAACCCACCTGGACCTCTATGGACCTCTATGGACTTTCTGTGGGACTTTCTGGTCTTTGTGGAGTTTATCAATCAGCACATCACATCAATTTTGCTGAGGCATTCGGAAAGTGTCTCTTGGATTTTTGTTATACCCACCATTCTGGGAGGGGGGGGGGGGGGGGGGCAGCGCCACTGTGACAACAAGCTTGGACCCCCTTGTGGCCCCCCTAAATGCATTAATAATATAATAATAATAATAATAATCTTTCAAGCAAGAAGAAGGAAATAAAGAGAGGTGAGCAACATGTTGAATATGTTGTATTTGTAACATCGTTAACTATTAAATGCATTACAGAAGTGTACGTTAGATCGGCTAATGTTAACCTGTCCGTTTGTTTACTTTCCTTTGTAAATTAATGAAGGAATTGGCTTGAATCCTGGGCTATGTATTTGTTTGCACTGTTTTTGGTTTAGGTTTTGTAGATAATTCTAACAGACAGGGTATAGGCATCGGAAATTTTGGCAATGGCAATATGAAAAAGGATACAATATTTGATCAAAAACGCATGTTGCTGAGTGCTTTTACTCAAACCACACTCAGTAAACTCATTGTAATGTTTAAAGGTTAGACATGAAAGCTAGCTACCTAGTGAGTCAGTTATTTTCAGTAAATGAATGAATAAGCCTTGGTCCCCATTGCTTTTGCTCTAAAGTTGTCACCAACATGAAGAGAAAAAAGGACTTCATGTTTCTTCCAAAGAAAAGACAAGGCAGAAAGTCAGACAGAGCCAGAGGGTACAGGTGTGGAGAGAGCAAGAGAGAGCAGAGAGAGACAGCAGGAAGACCATTGGAGAGACTGAGAGTGATGTCAGCCAAATCCCGGGAGGAGCCACCGGTGCAGCCAGTGATGAACATGGACCCAAGAACCCTCTGATGGGGAAGGAGGAGATAGAACAAACTGCCTTAGTTTAGATAAAGACAAGCTCTGTACAGATGTAGGATCTTAATTTAATCATCCTGTTACAGGAGAACTACAACGTGTTTGTGTATGTAGGCTATAGCTGAGGTATAGACCTCCATCTGCATATCACTAACAAACCTCTGTTATATATTATAAACCTAGCCTACTTTACATAAAATAACATCTCTTACTTGATGCAAAAATACTTTCTGAATGTATCAATGATTTCCACTCAGATCAATCATGCCCGTTTTAGCCCTTCTGTCTACATTCTCAGATTCAAAGACAACAAATAGCCTACTTTTAATGAATACAAATAAGTGTGAGACATGGCCTTGTGTTGCTGCACATGGCCTTGTGTTGGCCTACGCTCCCTCTGTCCGGTTCTCCTCTCTTCACTAGATGGACGGTAACTTTAGTGTTTAACCCCTCTGTGTCCAAGACCAAACTTTTTCATAATATTTTCGGGCGCCCCAAGGTTTTTATTGTTTGTTAAAACTTTAGTGGAGAGCTCTCAATTTTGCCGGATTTTAGGTTATAAAGTGCCTTCAGAAAGTATTCACACCCTTGACTTTTTTCCACATTTTGTTATGTTAAAAGCTGAATTTAAAATGCATAAAATTCAGATTTATTTGGTCACTGGGCCTACACACAATACCCCATAATGTCAAAATGGAATTATGTTTTACGAAGTCTTTACAAATGTAATTAAAAATGAAAAGCTGAAATGTCTTGAATCAGTAAGTATTCAAATTTCCCCTTTGTTTATGGCAAGCCTGAAAAGTTTCAGGAGTAGAAATGCGCTTAACACGTCACATAATAAGGCAGTAGGAGTGCGTGGGTCAAATCACTGGGGAAGACAAGCCAGAAAAAATACATATTACAATCTACAGTTGAAGTCGGAAGTTTACATACACCTTAGCCAAATACAATTTAAACTCAGTTTTTCACAATTCCTGACATTTAATCCTAGTAAGTGAATTCCCTGTCTTAGGTCAGTTAGGATCACTACTTTATTTTAAGATGTGAAATGTCTTTCATCACATTCCCAGTGGGTCCAAAAGTTTTACATACACTCAATTAGTATTTAGTAGCATTGCCTTTAAATTGTTTAACTTGGGTCAAACGTTTCGGGTAGCCTTCCACACGATTCCCACAGTAAGTTGGGTGAATTTTGGGCCCATTCTCCTGACAGAGCTGGTGTAACTGAGTCAGTTTGTAGGCCTCCTTGCTCGCACACACGCATTTTCAGTCTGCCCACACATTTTCTATAGGATTGAGGTCAGGGCTTTTGTGATGGCCACTCCAATACCTTGACTTGGTTGTCCTTAAGGTGCCATTTGCCACAACTCTTGGAAGTATGCTTGGAGTCATTGTCCATTTGGAAGACCCATTTGTGACGCTACCGGCATACAATGACATTCTAGACGATTCTGTGCACAAAGTAAGGTCCATACAGAAATGGTTTGAACTGGAAGAACTTGACTGGCCTGCACAGAGCCCTGACCTCAACCCCATCGAACACCTTTGGAATGCCTACTGCGAGCCAGGCCTAATCGCCCAACATCAGTGCCCAACCTCACTAATTATCTTGTTGCTGAATGGAAGCAAGTCCCCACAGCAATGTTCCAACATCTAGTGGAAAGCCTTCCCAGAAGAGTGGAGGCTGTTATAGCAGCAAAGGGGGAACCAACTCCATATTAATGGCCATGAGTTTGGAATGAGATGTTGCACCAGCAGGTGTAATGAGATGTTTGGACCAGCAGGTGTTATGAGATGTTTGGACCAGCAGGTGTAATGAGATTTTGACCAGCAGGTGTAATGAGGATGTTGGAGCAGTAAGTGTAATGAGATGTTGGACCAGTAGGTGTAATGAGATGTTGGACCAGCAGGTGTATGAGATGTTGAACCAGCAGGTATAATGAGATGTTGAACCAGCAGGTGTAATGAGATGTTGGACCAGCAGGTGTAATGAGATGTTGCACCAGCAGGTGTAATGAGATGTTGGACCAGCAGGTGTAATGAATGATGTTGGACCAGCAGGTGTAATGAGATGTTGGACCAGCAGTGTATGAGATGTTGGAGCAGTAAGTGTAATGAGATGTTGGACCAGTAGGTGTAATGAGATGTTGGACCAGCAGGTGTAATGAGATGTTGAACCAGCAGGTATAATGAGATGTTGGACCAGTAGGTGTAATGAGATGTTGGACCAGCAGGTGTAATGAGATGTTGAACCAGCAGGTATAATGAGATGTTGAACCAGCAGGTGTAATGAGATGTTGGACCAGCAGGTGTAATGAGATGTTGGGACCAGCAGGTGTAATGAGATGTTGGACCAGCAGGTGTAATGAGATGTTGGAGCAGCAGGTGTAATGAGATGTTGGACCAGCAGGTGTAATGAGATGTTGGACCAGCAGGTGTAATGAGATGTTGGAGCAGTAAGTGTAATGAGATGTTGGACCAGTAGGTGTAATGAGATGTTGGACCAGCAGGTGTAATGAGATGTTGAACCAGCAGGTATAATGAGATGTTGAACCAGCAGGTGTAATGAGATGTTGGACCAGCAGGTGTAATGAGATGTTGGACCAGCAGGTGTAATGAGATGTTGGACCAGCAGGTGTAATGAGATGTTGGAGCAGCAGGTGTAATGAGATATTGGACCAGCAGTGTAATGAGATGTTGGACCAGCAGGTGTAATGAGATGTTGGACCAGCAGGTGTAATGAGATGTTGGACCAGCAGGTGTAATGAGATGTTGGCCAGCAGGTGTAATGATATGTTGGACCAGCAGGTGTAATGAGATGTTAGACCAGTAGGTGTAATGAGATGTTGTCCACATACTTTTGATCATGTAGTGTCTGTTTTGGTGAAGTCATAAAGAAGGTGTAATATTTTGGGTAGATGTTCCTAGAACAGATTATAACTATATATGGACAATATTATAAAGTATGTGTATGAATAGACTCTTAAGGATTAAAGTGGAACTGAGATGAGGAAGTGAATCAGTAGGCCAATGTGACGATGTTACAAGTAAGTTCCACTTGTTAAATCCACTTCAGTCAGTGTAGATGCAGGGAGGAGACTGGTAGGGGGGGGGTTGCAACTCAATATTAGGAGGGTGGTTCTTCATGTTTTTTACCCTGTTTTGTTTGTTGCTTTATGTAATGGCATATATTTTAAATGCTTTGTGTAATGTCACATAATTTAATGCTTTATGTAATGGCATATATTTTAATGCGTTATGTACACTGAGTGTACAAAACATTATGAACACCCTGCTTTTTCCGTGACATAGATTGATGAGGTGAATCCAGGTGAAAGATATGATCTCTTATTTATGGTAAACTTGTTAAATAAACTTCAATCAGTGTAGATGAAGGGGAGGAGACAGGTTAATGAATGATTTTTAAGAGCCTTGAGACAATTGAGACATGGATTGTGTAAATGTGCCATCAGATGGTGAATAGGCAGACAAAATATTTAAGTGTCTTTGAACGGGGTATGGTAATAGGTACCGGAGGCACACAGGTTTTTGTCAAGAACTGCAACGCTGCTGGGTTTTTTCACGCTCAAAAGTTTCCTGTGTGTATCAAGAATGGTCCACTACCCAAAGGACATCCAGCCATTTTGACACAACTGTGGGCCGCATTGGAGTCAACATGGGCCAGCATCCTGTGGGACACTTTCGACACCTTGTAGATCCATGCCCCGTCGAGTTGAGGCTGTTTCTGAGGGCAAAAGAGAGGGGGAGGTGCAAATCAATATTAGGAGGGTGTTCTTAATATATTTTGTATACTCAGTGTTTGCTTTTTGCTTTATGTAATGGCATATGTTTTATTGCTTCATGTAATGTATTTTATCTATTGAAATATATAGTTTTGAAATATTTTAAAATGTAGTTTCATGGGGATTTATTATGTTTTTCAGAATCTCCAACCAAATTCGGAGATCAGTCTCTCCAGTACCCAGTCATCTGTCCATGAAAGAGTGACTTCTCTATGGATCAATCCTATACATTTTACATTTAACATTTACATTTTAGGGGTCATTTAGCAGACGCTCTTAACCAGAGCGACTTACAGGAGCAATTGCGGGAGGACGGCTCATATTAATTGATACCATTCCACTATTCCGCTCCAGCCATTACCACAAGAGCCGTCCTCGCACATTAAAGGTGCCACCAACCTCCTGTGAATTCAATACATCAATATTCATTCATCCTAGGTTCTACATTTCCCATTTCCTTTGATGAATGTAATTGTATCATAGTTCTACTATAGTGTAGCGATCCTGTGCAACTTCCGGCTTGATTTACTGTTGAACACTGAGGCTGTACCCACTTTAAAGTTACAGTTTAACAGAGAACCTAAGTAGGCTATTTGGATCATAATTAATGTAAAAAAAGGCCTCCAATAACATTTAACATGGAAATAGCTGTTGGGCTATTCATGGCAGCCTACCAGTAGCAGCCAATTGTGTGGTGTTCAAATGTAAGACCACATTCCATGAGACATTCCAAAAAACATGCAGAGCTTGACATTAACCTGTTTTATACTACTTGGTCCTTCACGACAAGGAGGAGGTGACTGAAAATGGTTATTGTGTTTGATTCGATAAACCACTTTCACTAAATATAAGATAATATATAATATAATATAATAATAGTATAATAATGCCATTTAGCAAGACGCTTTTATCAAAGCGCGCTTACAGTCCATGTGTGCATACATTTTTTGTGTATGGGTTGATCCCGGCGATCGAAACCCTATACCTGGGCTGTTACAAGCGCCGTGCTCTACAAAAAAAACAACTTAGCTACAAATAAAGTGCAATCATTATTCCCATGTACTATGATGCAATTCCAACCCAAGTAACCCATTGGCTCCAATGGACGCGATGCGTAGGTTGTTTGGCCTTTATACAAGTTGCAATACTGGGGTTATGTTCCCTGCTCTTCTGCTGTTTGTCTTACATTGGTGTCGATAAGTTAGTATGGGTGTCTGTGAGGCCAGCAGAAGTGCACCGGCCCGGATGTGTGAGAGGTCTGAGTAGTCGAATAAGCACGAGACTTTGCTTTTATAGGGTGCAGTGTGAGACAGGTTACAATTCCCATCTCAGCAATAGGGTTTAACCTAGTTTTTGGCCAGCGACCCTGGGTTCACCCTGCCCTATCCCCGCTGTTAGCTTACAATATTAATATCACAGGCTACCCGACGTCCGTTGAACAAAGTATACACAACAGATATGAGTGAAAGGATTTTAGGATAGATGCGGTAAGTGTTGATTTTAAAGTTGTCTTCTGGGTTCAGCCTTCTAGCTTCCCTTTATCTCAATGGGTGATGAAATAATAACAAATGACATGGTCTCAAAGTTTGGAGATAACCAGCCCCAGTTAAATCGCCACATGATTTCATTTCATTAATTTCCCCAGAGCAGCAAGAGAATCTAGGAGACTCAACCTTTGCAAGATCAGAATCACACTTTTATATTTCGCCGAAGTACATTTGCACATACATATGTAGGATCTTAATTTGAGCACTACTTTGCTACAGCAGGAAAATATTCCTGCAGCAACGTAAATGTGATTTTATAAATTAATGACAATTTTTGTATCGGCTGATACTTTTTGTAGTAAGGGAAACTCAAGTCTGGTGCATTTCTAAGTGGCCATTACAACTTCAGAAGCCTTTTAAAAACCTCCAAATACACTACAAGTTTTTTACATTTACTGCATTGAGGGGAAAGTTATTCTGCTAGTGGGGGGTTGATCAAATTAATATCCTAAATCTGTACGCATAATTCTACCATGGTGATTTTGTAAGTTTTAGTGCATTTGCAGACGGCTCTTATACAGAGAGCACCTCACATACATTACCGAGTGCATAAACATTTTTATTTTTTCTACTGGAATCATAATTAATTCAAATGTCCTGTTTGCTGCATGATTATGTTCCTGCTGTAGCAAACTGGCTAAATTAAGATCCTACATCTGTAGAATATAAACACTCTCTTTGATGTAGCATGGGCTATATCATTATTGACTTTTGACCATTTGACATCTTTTTATTATACTGTTTAGGATGGTTTGGGCTGGGGGGAAAATGAAAAATTCCGCCTTTTTTGAGTCGCATCAATAGAGCTACTTCATCTACAAGAGAACAGTAGGATTGCACCAGCGCCTGTAAGAAGTATTATGTGATTTACTCATTCATGAACGGTGAAAAGTAAGTGGTGTAGCCCTACTCAGTTACACAAATGGCTGTTGATGAAACTGTGGCACATATTTCTTCTGTAACATTAGGAAGAGGATAAATGTGTTGTAATATATAGAAAGAGAAGGAACAGACTCTCGTAGGTCTTGCTAAACTACACACGAAGATTAAGGTTTAGGTCGAAGCCAGACATTTACAATAGTCCGAGTTAGGTTTGAGCTATGATCACTTATTCATGCTGAACCAACTGGAGAGGTCTCAGTTTTTGGAAATGGTGTGTAAAAATACAATGCCTAGGCTACAAGCTATGTCATGATAACTGTTAGGTCTATACGTTATGGGAAACTGAATATGAACAGGATTAGGATGGTCATCTAGGATATGTAGGGATATAGATTGAGGTATAGACCTCCCATCTGTACCCTAAGGCACTTTATGCTCCTGCTACGGGTACTGGTTATAACGTTATGGGGAACTGAATTCTGAACAAGGTTTAGGCCTGGTCATACATAGGCTAATAGCTGAGGTCAGTGTGATTTTAGCATGTCAATCTTGGGTGAGGGCAAAACATAAATAAAGGTGGGATGCATGGCCAGCAAAGGCCAACATACACAACACACACAATAAACAATAACTTCGATTGCACTATAACGGTGGACAAACGTTGCCCACACAAAAATGTTAGAGGCCTACATAATGCATGGCAGTCACAACAGGCAGAAGTCCAACAGCAGAGTCCCAACAGCAGAGTACCAACAGCAGAGTACCAAACAGCATAGTCCCAAACAGCAGAGGTCAAACAGCAGAAGTCCCAACAGCAGAGTCCCAACAGCATAGTCCCAACAGCTGTCCTTATCATTATAATTCATTCATTATTTCTGAGGAAGAAGGACAAGGAGTAAAAAAGGTTTGAATTGTCGATTTGTCGACCTGATTCGTGATGATGACTGATTGCTAAGATTTGAAAGAGTATTATGTTGACATGATCAGTCCAATCAAAGATACTGTAGATATAATCTGATTTTTGACGTCATTTTTATCTGTGGCCAATTAGCCTTCCTGGATGGGCACTTCCTCAATGTAACTCTGTGTCAACACCCAAGGGTCTTGAATTTTCTAGCTCTACCAGTTCTTAGACTTGGCGGTGACGTAGTGTCCACCCTGAGTGACAGAACAGTGAGACCAATCACAAAGCAAACGCTCCTGTATTTTCTTCCTGGGCTTGCCCCAACCCAACAGAAGAAAGCACTGAGCTAGGCTGTGAAACACCTGGGGGGCCCAATTTTTTTTGAGCTGATTTCTCAAGAAAACAAAAAAGGAGACAATGTTTGGTATGCGGCTTTATAACTCAATATATATATCTATATATTATTTTAATTTTTTTGCAAACTGATATGTGACAAGTATTATTAATGCCAAAATCACATGCAAAACATGAAAGTCCAACCTGACCTGAATGAACGGGTCCGCTGGTTGGAGAGAAATGCCAAGTGGGTGCAAAGCTGTCCCTCAAGGCAAAGGTTGCCTATTTGGATAATCTCAAATATAAAATATATTTTGATTTGTTTACACACTTTGTTGGTTACATAAATGATTCAATATGTGTTATTTCATAGTTTTGATGTCTTCACTATTATTCTCACAATGTAAAAAATAGTAAACATAAAAAGAAAACCCTTGAATGCGTAGGTGGTCTAAAACCTTTTGACCGAGAAGTATAGTGTATATTTATATTTAACATTGTTGTCCAAAAATGATGTATTAATGCCACAATATCATGCCCAACACAGCAAGTTCACCTGCCCTGAATGACGGGTCGCAACTTGATGAGGTATAGTACCTTGATCTGCTTTACACAAAAAAAAAATGTTCTTTTTATACTTATAAAACACCCTAGCCTACTTTAAATAATATAAAATCTCTAAAGTTGCAAAAAAAAAACCTTTTCTGTATAGATCACTGATCACCCCCAGATCAATCAAGCCTGTTTTTAGACCTTCTGTCTACATTTCTCAGGATACGTTTAGAAAGAACAGATTCAAAAAAAATAATAAATGGTAACAATTGTAAATGAATACAAATAAGTGTGTGACATGGCCATGGTGAGGAGATGTCACAACT
The DNA here is from genome assembly GCA_036851935.1 of Coregonus suidteri. Lineage (NCBI taxonomy): Eukaryota > Metazoa > Chordata > Actinopteri > Salmoniformes > Salmonidae > Coregonus > Coregonus suidteri. The sequence goes on along the minus strand of CM072257.1, from coordinate 4,817,657 downwards.
ACATATTCATGTGATTGAATTAAATAGCCCTGACTGTTTCGATACGTCTGTTTAGTAAATGTTTTGTAGAGAAATAATTAATAAATGATAACAATTCACATTCAAGAATTACTGTGTTAAACTACAACCAACATGTTGGATCTCTGTTTAGGGGTCAGCTGGGTCTAAAATTATTCTTCTCTATGGGAGAGAGAGGAGGAGGGCCCTGCCGCTCTAAAATGATTCCTATATGGAGTGAACATGACAACCAAAAGCTAAGATTGTGAGATGGACAATTTTGTTTAATAATTATTAAAGAGTTAATTTCCTAAATGCTATTTCCGACATTTTTACATTGTGTTTTTTAATCAGAAATGGTTGCTTTCTTGGTACATTCAATAATTATCTGTTCTCAGATGTTTTAATTAATAGAATTTTAGATGTATATCTTATTATTATTTTTATTGCAAAACGCTATATATCCATTGTTTAGATGAAATTGAATGTTCCGTATAATGTTATATTTGACTGTACTATATGGTTGTCCTCAGCTAGCTACTTAAGATGATGCACTTTACTGTAAAAAAACAATAGCAGGGTAAGGAGCATCTGCTAACAGGTGGGGCTCTGCCCTGACTGACAGGTCACCACTGCTCCCAAAGCAAACTACATGTTGCCACAGGAACCACTGACTAGCTGCATGTTTCTATGTGGCCGCTGTAGATCAGATGGTAGTAGCACTTGTAAACGCCAAAGGTCGTGGTTCGATCCCCGGGACCACCCATACACACAAAAAAAAATGTCATGCATTGCATGACATGTAAGTCGCTTTGGATAAACGCGTATGCTAAATGGCATATTATATTATTATTATTATCAGAACACATGATGGTACCGATCTTAACTGGTGTAGGACAGCTCATGATTTGTCCTAAAATATCTGCCAACTAGGTGGGACTAGAGGCTTCATGCATAGACTTTAATTATACACATCAAGATTAGGACCTAAAATGGCTTTTATTCTCCCAGACTTATACTGACACATTTTCTACTCTGAGACGCATTTTTGGGATATGGGCCCAGTATCCACACTATTGTAAACCGACCCAGTTATTAAATGGAGTATGTCATGGGAGGAGAAGAGGACCAATTTTTTCTACTTTGAGACGCTTTTTGAATACGTGACCGCAGATCTCAAAAATCTTGTTTAAAAAACGATTTTATTTTGTTTGACTAATAAAAAAAGAATATTACTAATGTAAGAAACTGTAAGACTGATTTTAGTTTATTGTGTGGATATGCTCCATTGTCACGCGTTCTGGAAAACTGTCAGGCTTCACGGCTCACAGAAATGTCTCGCGTCCACGTACGGTTTTTTTGGGCGCCAAAGCATATTGTACCAGTTTTACGCGCAGAGTGGTCTGAGGTGATGTTGGGGAATAACGACGGAGTTAGTACCACCCCAAGGGGAGACACCGAAGCTTATTGTTCAATTAGCTTTTTTTGGCCGTCGTAATGTGTCAGTGACAGTATGAGTGTAAGCAAGATCTTTTCAAGTACGCTATTCTTGTATAATTGTGTGGTTCACCGGATACGTCATAATCCCTCAGAGGGACAGACCGAACGAGAATTATAGCTTATACCACGATAGTACGGTACAAGCAGCCTATCTAAGTAGCTACTCCTATACAGCAAGCATCATAGTTATCCTATCTACCACTACCATCCATCACCGGATGCCTGCATTATTGTGGACTCAATGGAGATCCCGGGTTGTTTCTTTTCTTTCCACCTTTAATAACAGTGGAGGGACTTCTCCTTCTTTAGTTGATGGATGATAGGCTATACCTACCATACCCTCATGTCGTGGTTCTCCTCTTCACTAGATGACGGTAAACTTTAGTGTGTTAACCCATATGTTTCCTAAGGACTGAACTTTTTGACATATTATTTTTCCGGGGCGCCTCAAGTTACATTTTTTACAAAGTTTAAAAATGTTCTGATCAAATTAGTTCATTGAATCCGACGATGGAGCCCAGTTTACATAATATTACCATTAATGTCCCTGGTTAGGAAGTAATCGCGAAAAACGAGGCACTGAGTGTTTGGCAATTTTTCACCCTACCAGCTCCTATTAGTTCTACTGTACGGTTTACTCTCAGTTACGTATTATTCAAAATGGTTTACGGTTAATTGTTGAGTCTCACTGTTATGGTCAATGATTACACGTTGTGGTCACATATAGTGGGGTGAGACACAGTTCAAGAGGCGAGTGGATGCGCGGATAGACCATTATACCATTAAAACATTTTCTGTTCATGGTACACATCTTTGTGATTTTAGAGAAAAGGTGTACAATCTAAATAAAACGCATGGTTCCCTGTCCTCTCTTTTTCAATATGTGGGGGTTGGGCATTTAGACAGCCAGAAGACATTTTTTTTTAATTAAGAAAATCACCTTTTCTTTGAGGACTTGTTGTTTATCTAAAAGGCTGATTGGTTAATTTGATAATTTGATATGCATCGCAGTCTTCGTTCGTAGCCATTCAAATTGATGCGAATGCTGCGCAGGGTTCACTCGAGTTACCAACCTGAATGGGTTATAATGGGTGATCACTGAGGTTCACTGAGTTACAAACCAAATGGGTATAATCGGGAGTGATATTTGTTGCCTCCCCTGTACATTTCTGAAATGGCTATATATAGCATTTTAGAATGAAATCTTCTTATGTTTCCAATATCTGAGTCAGAGTAGATGAGAGAGTGTACTGTTTGTATCTGTTTGTGTTGAAAGGCACAAATCAAGCAGAGAGAAACAGCATCTGTTACCCCGATGTGTGTCCCATGAAGAGTGACAAGTATATGGGTCGTCACTATAAGGGTTTCAGAGAGGGAGACTTTTCTACTTGAACAGAAAAGGTAGAAAGACCTCATGGGGTCATGGTCAGTGAGTTTCTAAAACAACACTGTCTCTAGTCATTAACTAATATCACATTTTACCATTTATTTTGTGTTTTTTTTCATAATCCATAGGCTAACACCTTATTTTTCCCCCATTATCATAGTCCTGAAACAAATATAAAACAAACACAACATACCCTGTGTGTGTGTGTGTGTGTGTGTGTGTTGTGTGTGTGTGTTGTGTCGGTTCAGTGAGTGGTGGTGTGTGTGTGTGTTCTCAGTGAGTGTGTGCACTCCTGGTTCTCTGCCCTCTCTACCTCCCCTATCACAATCCCCTGCACCTGGGCCTCCTCACCTCCCCCTCCCTCATGTTACCTTGCACCTCTCCCTCCCCTGAATGAGGAAGATTGTAATCTCTATCCTGATGAACTAGTCCTTGTTACCCATACGTAACATATTTCACTAAATTACCTCACCCTACCTTAGTGTTAGTTTATATATGTTACTATTTTCCTGTTTTAATTAGATAATTTTTGTGGCTTTTTAACTCTGCATTGTTGGTAAAGGGATCGTAAGTAAGGCATTCACGGTAAAGTGTACCACTGTTGTATTCGGCGCATGTGCGAAAATACAATTTGATTTCATTTGAAGCTCATGCGCAGAAATTACGTCATTGGTCCTAATGGGTCGTCTTGTGCACGAACTGCACATGTGCAGGCCGTCAATCAAAAGGCACGCTCCCTTCGATATTATAAAGTTGTTTATGGACTAACATGAAAATGCTTGTCAATTTGTTTTAAAAATACTTAAGACAGAACAATTTTCAAAATTAACAACTAAGGAAGTCATTTTTACCTCTTCATTGGACTTTTTCTTAAACCCCAAACCCTTGGCCTGGTTTTCTTCATATGCATTACCAGAATATATTTTTTACATCAGCAAGTTGTCACAAAGTGCTTAGTATAGAAAACCCAGTCTACAACCCCAAAGAGCAAAGCAATGCAGATGTATAAGCCCGGTGGCTAGGAAAAACTCCCTAGAAAGGGCAGGAACCTAGTAAGAAAACCTAAGAGAGGAACCAGGCTCTGAGGGGAAGGCCAGTCCTCTTCTGGCTGTGATGGGGGGACGATTAGAACAATAAAAACAAACAGGGTACATGGCCATTAAGTCCAGAGTCGTCTTGCAAGATTTTCCAATGTTCATATATGACCATGCCACAGGTCAAATAATCATCACTCGTGGTTAAAGACGAGTGCCAAACACTTCAGCACCCTCCGAGGTAAATGTCAGTTGGCTGTTCATAGCCAAGCATTCAGAGGTCGAGACAGAAGGTGTGATATAGAGAGAAGAGAGAGGGTCGAAACAGCATGTTCGTTACAAGGGTTGCACGTCCTTTGAAACAGGTCAGAGTTCCATATCCGCAGGCAGACCAGCAGAAACTGGATCGGTCACTCCCGGTGGAGCATTGTATCGACCTCTGAATAGGATACGAAAGAAAGGGGAGCGCTGCGCTCGGATCAGTTTGGTCCATTCAAATCGTTCCATACCCGTATAATTATTATCACATACTGACAACATATCAGCTTCTAGAAAGATAGTACTTACCTACTGCTGCAAATATTGAGGTAGTTTAATTCTAATCTTACACAATCCTTTTTTTTTTTTTTTACAAATCCCCTAAATCAACCAGGATTTTGGCAACAATCAAAATAATGTTCCGATGTTAGGGCTTACACATCATTAATATTTGAGATCAAATTAACAGAACCGTAGTCTACAAGTAGCAAAATAGCAAACTAAATATAATTTGAACATTGAATATATTTTCAATATGATTGAAATAGGACTATAGTACTAACTGTTTATATTTTAATACAGTCATCATCGGTTTTCATTTGAAGCATCATTTTTAATACATCACTTGTTTGAATCAATCAAGTTCAACTTCTCTTCTGAATTTAATCGGTGGGCAAAAAGAGACGGATATACCATGTGATTCTATTTTAGGCGGAGCAGGGATATCTTCTGTGTATAAAGTCACACGGAGGGCAAAAAAAAGCCACTAACGACGCAACTTGGCTGTTCTCACAAATCTAGCAGTTAATACTTAATTTCTCTTGAGAGTGAGGCAGATATAGCACAGTTTTGACAAAAAAAAACATTTGTCTCTATCTTAATGAAAATCCATTAAGTGATAGATTTTAATCAAACCCATGTTCTGTCCCATTTTGAAACAACCCCATGCCATGATTAGCTAGTGACAAACACACACAATCATCCTTTCATAATTTCTTTTAAACAAATAGAAATCTAATTTACCCAACATTTCTGAAAATGGAATATATAGCGTTTTTGGAATGAACTCTTCTTATTTTCCTTCCCCATATGAGCTCAGAGTAAATGAGTAGATGTAATGTTTTGTCCTCTGTTGTGGTGACGTCCAATCACAGCAGTGGAGACCATCTTCACCTGTTACCCAGCTGTGTGTCCATGAAGAGTGACTGGCTGGTCTATGGAACCTCCTATAAACTTTAGAGAGGGAGACTTTTCTAGTGAACAAAGGTAAGAAGAACTCTATGGGTCCATGGTCAGTGTGGCTTCATATAGTCCCAGTGGGGGTGGGGCTTATATATGTACACATCCGTTCAAATTTAGCTGCCTGCGGGCTTATACTCCGGTGCGCATTGTATAGTGTCGGAAAATACGGTAAATCTGATTACCGCACTGTCTGTACTTTTGACTTGATACTGCTTTTTAAACTGCTATTGTCCAGTCTACTCAAATAATTGTACTCATACATGTTATCTCTCTTACAAGCAAATATCTATGATCCTTTATATAAATGATACATTCATTTATGAATGGATTATGGAAGGTTTAAGGACAATGATATATCTGTAATATGTTTGAAAAAATCATACTGACACTATTTTAACCACCAAAGAATAGCAGTGTGGTTTAATGATGAATTTTCTCGTTAGCAGGCTGTCAGGCTCTGTCTAGTCACAGGAGGAAGGCTGTGATTTCTTCTGGTCCTCAGCTCTGAATGCTCAAAAACGCCCTCACAGAACAACCTGAGAAGATCTGGATCTGAGGAACAAATGACCTGAAGGATTCAGGAGTGAAGCTGCTTCTCTGCTTGGGACTGGGGACTACCCCACTGTATAAACTGGAGACTCTTAGAGGTCCAGTATTCATGTAGTTGGTCAAACAAGTGAAATGATAAGTAAATGGACACGAAACGAAAAAACTCATAGAGGAATTTCAAATGTTCAGTTTGTAGAAAGTAGGGCCATGGGATAGTGTCAAGATAGGTCAGTTGTTGATAACTGGTTACAGAGGTGACATTAACAAGCATAAGGTCCATTATAACAAAGTGAAGTAGAGGTGGGAGCTAAAAGCAGACATGGTACAGTGAGACGGTGTGAGGAGGTCAGGGGTGTGAAACACATAGATCGGTAAGGTAGAAGGGCAGGGCTGTGAAATAGACAAGAGACACATCTGATCATGGGGTCAGACCTGAACTGAGACCCCCAAACAGAAGATGCCACAGCAATGTCACTGTCCAGTAGGCTATATGGGATTTCCTTTTATAAAATATAAACATGGAAAAAGGCAGTG
>CM072257.1:4780662-4810656 GCA_036851935.1 Coregonus suidteri | reverse complement strand
TGGGGGGGGGAGAAGGAAATGTGGTTGTTTTGAAAAAAAATAGAGTTTTTTGGTTAAACTCCACCCCCGTTTTTGGGAAAGAAGAAAAAGGATGAGAAAACCCCAAGAACCCCATCCCAACCTGAAGCATGGAGGGGAAAATTTTCTTGGGGAGCTTTTTGAAAAGGGGACGGGAAAGACGCCCCGTATTGAGGGGGGGATGGATGGGGCCAGTACCCAAAGATTTGGCCCAACAACCCCCTTTCCCCCATTAAGAGATTGAAGAGGGTGGGGCTGGGTTTTTCAGATGACAACCCCTGAAACACACGCCGGGGAAATTTTGGAGGGCCCCGAAAGAAGATTAAAGGGTCGGAGGGGCCTACCCAGTCCCGCCCTAACCCCAAATAAAAAAATTTTGAGGGAGTAAAAGGCTGTATTGCCAGCGACAGCCCCGAAACCGAAGGTTTGGAGAAGGTCTGTATGGAGGAGGGGCCCCAAAACCCCTGCTACAGTGTGTGAAAAACCTGGTCAAGACCTCAGGAAAGTATGACTCTGAAATTGAAACAAAGGTTTCCCGTCCCAAAATTTTAAGTTCTGTTTTTGAGTATCAAATACTTATGTCATGCAAAAAAATGCAAAAAATTTATTTAAAAATCATAAATGGATTTTTGGATTTGGTTTTTAGATTTTTTTTTAAATTTTTTTATTTTTTTTTAAACCAGGTAAGGGTTGGAACAAGTTTCTTAAAACCTGGACCTGAAATAAAGCAAACGGCAAAAAAACCAAACGGGTTAAATGGGTAAAACAAAAAAAGTCAAAAATAAACAGAAAAAAAAATTACAGGGTGCAAAGTAGCAAGTTTTGGAGGGGTAAGGCAATAAATAGGTATAGGCAAAAAAAATTTAAAATTTGTATAACACGGAATGAAGAGTGAAGAGATAAAAAGGAAATAGAGATATTGGGTACAAATGAGCAAAATAAATAACAAAAGGATGGGGGTATTTGGGCGGGCTAATTTCAGATGGGTTTTGGGTACGGGTGCAGTGAGGGAAGGGCTCTGAAAATGATGTTTAAATTTGGGGAGGGAAAAGTGTCTCCAGCTTCAGAGATTTTTGCAATTTGTTCCCGTCATTGGGGAGCAGAGAACTGGGAAAGGGAAAGGCGGCCAAAGGAGGTTTGGCTTGGGGGACCCGGGGGAATAACCGCGGAGGCTTAGGGTGGGTTTGCTAGGGGACCAATGAGCTAAGATAAGGGGGGATTTGCCTAGCAGTGATTTATAGATGGCCTGGAACCATTGGTTTGTCGACGATATGTAGTGGGGACCAGCCACCAAGAGCGTACAGGTCAACAGTGGTGGGTAGTATATTGGGCTTTGGAGACAAACGGATGGCACTGTGATAGACTACAACCAATTTGCTGAGTAAGTGTTGGAGTCTATGTTGTAGACTGAACATCGCCGAATCAAGGATCGGGTAGGATAGTCAGTTTTACGAGGCATGTTGGCAGCATGAGTGAGGATCTTGTTGCGAAATAGGAAACCGATTCTAGCTTTAACTTTGGATTGAGATTTCTTAATTTGTGAGTCTGGAAGGAGAGTTTACGGCTACCAAACCCTATGTGTTTTTAGTTTGTTCACATACTCTAGGTCGACCCGTCGAGAGTAGTGATTCTGTCGGTGGGCGGGTGCAAGCAGTGTTTCGGTTGAAGAGCATGGATTTTAGTTTTTACTATTTTTTAAGAGCATTGAGGCTACTGAAGGAGTGTGTATGACTTGAAGCTCGTTTGGAGTTTGTTACACAGTGTCCAATGAGGGGCCAGATGTATACAAATGGTGTCTTCTGCGTAAGGAGGTGGATCGAGAGTCACCAGCAGCAAGAGCGACATCATTGATTATACACAGAGAAAAGAGTCGTCCCAAGAATTGAACCCTGTGGCACCCCCCATAGAGACATTGCCATAGGTCCAGACAACAGGCCCTCCGTTTGCACATTGAACTCTATCCTGAGAGTATTGGTGAACCGGCGAGGCGTCATTTGAGAAACAGGCAAGGCCTTTAGTCTGCCATAAAGCGGTGGTTGCAGAGTCGAAGCCTTGCCAGGTCAATGAAAAACGGCTGCACAGTACGTCTATTATCGTCGCGGTTAGATTCGTTTAGGACCTTGCGCGTGCTGAAGTGCAACCATGACCAGCTTGGAAACCGATTTCAATAGCGGAGAAGGTACGGCGGGATTCGAAAGGTCGGTGACTTTTTGTTAACTTGGCTTTCTAGATTCCGTCTCTCACAGTTGAGTGTACCTATTATACAACTTATAGACCTCTACATGCTTTGTAAGTAGGAAACCTGCAAAATCATGAGTGTATCAAATACTGTTCTCCCCACTGTATGTATGATCTTTAATTTTGAGCCAGTTTGCTACAGCAGGAAAATATCCTGCAGCAACAGAATGTGATTATTATGTGAATTAATAATTTAATGTACATGTTTTTGTAGCGGTTGATACATTTTTATTTTACCTTTAGTCCTCTATGGGCCATGGCCATTGGTGAGGGCTACAGCATGGTGAAATAAACGTTCAGCATGGGGGGTCTTACATCCATCACATAGGTTTACAGCAGCTGACAGTTGCAACGTTTTATTGCTACCATAACTCAAACTGCCTTATTTCGAGATAAAACATAATTCTGTACAGATATAGGATCTTTATATTTGATCACCCTGTGCCAGGTAACTCAACTTGTAGTGTATTTTTGAGTGTAATTGCTTTAAAAAGGTTTCTGAGATGAATCACTTCCTTTTCTATAAATAATTGTTCTTAATTATAATTCCACATAATAAATTCAAATGTCCTTTTGCTGCAGGATTATTTCTCCTGCTGTAACAAACTGGCTAAAATTAGATCTACATCTGTTAGCAATACAACCTCTCTTTGGATTTAGTTGGCCTAGCACGGATTGACTTTTGACCATTTGACATCTTTTTTTATTTTTGTTTTGTTTAGGCCTGGTTGAAATTGTTCCTATAACTACTATCAATCTGCAGAGAAACAGGCGGCTTGCACCAGCGACTGTAAGAAAGTTATGTGATTTCCTCATATGAACTGAAAGAGTGGGTAGCCTACGCAGTTTACCCATGGCTTGTTTGAACGTGTGTGGCACGTATTTCTCGGTAACATTAGCTGTCCTATCAAATTAAATTTACCTTCTTTATTTCTCTTATCATATGAAAGATTAAAAGGATTTGACTGTGATTGGTCGACTTGTTCCATGATGATGACTGCTTGCTAAGATTTTGAATATGATGTTTGACATGATCAGTCCCATTCAAAGCTCTGTAGAATAGAATGGGATTTGACTCCATTTTATCTGTGCCAATGACTTCTGGTGGGCAACTTCTAATGTAACTCTTGGCAGCCCCAAGGGGGCTTGATTTCTCTAGCTCTACCCTTACCTTGGCAGTGACGTAGTGTCCCCATGAATGACAGAACAGTGAGCCAATCACGCAAAAGCGCTCCGTATTTTCCGTCTGGCCTGCCCCACCACCACAGACGCACTGAGCTAGGCTAAAACTCCTGCCATTTTGGAGCTGCCTTACTCAAGAAAAAAACAAAGAGGTGGCTTTATTAACTCAATGATATATATATAAGTTTATTTATTTTAAATTTTTTGCAAACGGATATGTGACAAGACGTCTTAATGCCAAAATAACATCAAAACAGAAAGGCCACCTGCCCTATGACGGGTCGCTGGTTGAGAGAATGCCAGAGTGTGCAAAGCTGTCATCAAGGCAAAGGTGTCTATTGAAGATATCAAATATAAAATATATTTTATGTTCTTAACACTTTTTTGGTTACTAAATTATACTATACTTTGTTATTTCATAGTTTTTTGATGTCTTCAAACATTATTCGACCATTGTAGAAAAGAGTAAATAAAGACAAACCCCCTTGAATGAGTCAGGTGTCTAAATTTTGACCGATAGTGTATATATTTTTTTACATTGTTACAACTGATATGTTTCCAACAATGTATTAATGCCTACAATAACATCAAAACAGGAAAGTCCCAACCTTCCCTGATGACATGGTCGCCACTTGCTGAGGTATAGACCCTTGATCTGTTTTCACTACGAAACCAACAACAGCAACTGTTGTACATTATAACATAGCCTACTTAAATTAATATAAAATCACTTATTGTTGCAACAAACACTTTCTGTGTAGATCACTGATTTCCTCACCCACGATCATCAAGCCTTTTTAGCCTTTGGTCTACATTCCGATACCGTTTAGAAAGACAGATTCAAGATATAATGGCAACTTGTTAATGAATACAAAATAGTGTGAACATGCCTTGTGGTTGCGCCTGTCTTATAACTCCATTAACAAAACAGTAACTATGATAATTATTGACAGTTACCAGGGGGTGGGGGAATAATATTCCCAACTACATGTTTCATATGATTGCATTAATCACCTGACGGTTTCGATATGTCCTTTAGTAATGTTTTGTAAGAGATACTTAATAAATTGATACAATTCACATTCAAGATTACTGTGTTACTACAACCAACATGTTGGATCTCTGTTTAAGGGTCTTTCTCTAAAAAATGAGTCTCTCTGGGGAGAGAGAGGAGGGGTCCCGCTCTAAAACGAGTCCCTCTCTGGGGAGAAGAGGAGGGTCCCTGCCTCTAAAATGAGTCCCTCTCTGGGGAACATTAACGCCAAGCTCGCGGTGAGATGACACTTTTGTTTAAAGAATTATTAAGAATGTATTTCCTAAATGCTATTTCCATAATGTTTCACGTGTTATTTAATCAGAAATGGTTGCTTATGGGTACCATTCAATCTTCTGTTCTCAGATGTTTAATTAATAGATTTTAGATGTGTATAATTATCTTAGTTTATTGCAAAACGCTATGTATCCATTGTTTTAGCAATGAGAATGATGCACTTACTTGTAATCCTGAATGACAGGTCGGTCACTGCTCAAAGACATTAACATGTGGTACAGAACCCTGACTCGCTGCATGTTTTCTATTATCAAACACCTGCGTAACCTTAACTGGTTTTACAGCGCATAGGTTCCTAAATTTGCTGCCACTAAGGATAGGACACTCTATTAATAAAGAGGATTCAGGCATAGCTTTATTATACCCATAAGAGTAGGACTAAAAGCTTTATACTCCAGCACTTATACAACCATGTCTACTCTGAGACACTTTGTGTATGGGCCCAGATCCCAATATGTTTTAAAAAACGAATATGTTTTGTTTTTAATAATAAAAATGAATATTACAAGTATACCCGACTTTTAAAGACTTGTGTAGATTATTGTGTTGCTCTCTCATGTCCGCGTGTCTGAACTGTCTGCGTCCCCGTACAGAACTGGTCCGCAGTCACGTAAGTTTGGGTACCAGCATATTGTCCAGTTACGCGCATATGGTCTGAGGTGAGCTGGTGGAACAACGCGGAGTTTCGTTACAGGTGTTTAGACCGAAGTTTATTGGTTCACTTTGCGTTTTTGTGTAATGGTCAGTGGCGATATAGTGTGCAAGATCCTTTTCACTCATTTATTCTTGTTTAATTGTGGTTCCACTCGGATTCTCTCATCCTCGAGGGACATTAAGGAACGACCTTGCTCAGCCTATCCAAGCTAGTCGGTACAAGCTGCTAGCTAGCTACTCTACCAGCAGCAATCCCTAGTTATCCTAGATACCACTACAATCATCACCCGGCTGCCTGTATTTCTTGTGGACTCGATGGAGCTCCCTGGTTGTTTCTGTGAGAAATTGCCGTATTCAAATCTGGTATTGGAATAAAGAACACATAATCAAGTGATATCAATCCACTAAATTATTAATAGCAGAATGTATGTTGATAAGTATGATGGTTCGTATACGGGCTCACTGAAATCCACGCAAGGCAGCGCAGAGAACTGATCCATTGTGACAGGCTGTTCTTTAAATCCCTGACCTTTTAGTTCCGCCTCTGCTGCCTATCAAGGTAGAGACTGAGCGTGGTTTTAGACTTGCCTCCTTGGCGCTCCACGGTTGCACCTGATTTCCAGGAGCATAAGTTGTTATCAATAACCCTGTAGAAGTCAGCTCCCAGTAGACACCCGTTCCCACTGTACCCTTGTCCTACTTCAAGGACGGTTCACAGCATCCAAAGAGGCAGTGGTAGTCTAGTATTTTGGAGACACAAGTTCTTATCTCCTCCTATCCTACCCCCTAACGGTCCTCCCTGAATCACACTTGTTATGTTAAAACAATTTATATCAGTACAGTACAACCTCTATTGTTTAAATCACCAATGCATCCTTCTAAGCAATTCATCACGATTCCATCTATGAGAAAACAATACCCACCATTTCCTTCCCCCTGTTTTAAAATACCGTGGAGGGCTCTCCCTCTCTCGTTGACGGATGCTGGCCTACGCTCCCTCTGTCCGTTTCTCCTCTGCTCACTAGATGGACGGTAAAACTTTAGTGTTTAACCCCTTCTGTGTCCAAGGACTGAACTTCTGAATATAATTTTCCGGGGCGCTCAAGTGAATTTTACAACGTTTATTTCGATAAAATGATTCATTGCTCCGCTCATGGAAAGCCCCGGTTTTCATAATATTACCTGTTCTGTTTCCTTGTTATGAAGTAATCTCGAAAAACAGCCTTATTTTAGGTCTTTTTTCACCCTACCGCTCTTTTAACCAGCTCCTATTACTTCTATGATCTCAGTGACACCGGACTCCGCCTTCAGAACATTCTATTCCAAGCCCCGTGTTTCCTGCGTCACAATGCCCATCTTCACTATTGTTTCAATGAGACTGCCTGCTTAACCACTGTATTGGTGAGGAGGTTTACCAGGGAACTTTATTATTAACACGGTTTACGGCTACTTGGTAGCGTTACCCTGTAGTTTACCTCAGGGTAACTTTTATTAACAAGGTTACGGCTACTTGTGAGCTAGGTTCAAGGTTTTACGGCTACTGATTACAAGTTGTTTTGAACGTACTCCCAGCGATGGCTGGCGGATAGCCATCAACTTAAACATTTTCTGATCATGGTTACCATATTTTTGTAAGAAAAAAGCGTACAATCTAAACAAAACGGGCATGTCCCCTTCCTCTTTTCAAGATTTGCCGATTTAAACAGCCAAAGATTTTTTAAATTATGAAATAACCATTTTTTCGACACCCTTGGTGGTGGTTTTTTTGTTTTTGGTTTTTTTTTTTTTGTCTTAGGCTGCTGGTTAATTTGATATGCATCGACATATTTGGTTTGTAGCCATCAATTGAGCAAATGCTGCGCATGTTCACTGAGTTACAACCATGGGTATAATGGGGTGATTGTTGTCTATCCGTGGTCTATCTAAATGATTTGTAGATCAGACGCAGTTTCTACCTCAGATTATGAGCCTAGCAAGTGTCTGATTGCGTTATGTAAGTCCACATACGTGCGGCCACAAGGAGGAGCAGAGTGCCATAAACCCTACAGTTTTTTGCACAATGTAAACCCAAACCTAACAATCCATGACATTATTTTATAAAGCCTTTTTTACATCAGCAGATGTCACAAGTGCTATACAGAACTCTAACCATGTGTTACCTAATTAACCTTAACCATAAACCCTACTCTAGGTAGGGTATCCTAGAACACTTTAGAAACTATTTTAGTATACTATTCTCTTAGTAAATACATCTAGTGCTAAATTCATTTTGATTATTTAGTTAATCACACCTGTGCCAGCCTTTTGCTGTTTTTTTGTTGTTATTAAGTTAGTTTATGATATTTATTATTGCAAGCATACGCTGTGATAATTTAATACACATTTTGTTTTATTTTCAAAGTGGTTTGAACCCTGGTGACCTAGTAACCTCTATGTTAAATCCAGCAATTGGCCGGGTTATATGTGGGGCATGGTTTGAGACTGATCTAAGGAATTACAGAAAAATACATTAATTCGCAGCTCCTCACCAATGTCTGTACGATAATTAAATAACTTTTAATTGCTAATATTTCCAATAGATATTTTTTTTTTTTTTTTTTTTTTTTTTTTGTCATTTAGCAACCTCTATCCAGAGCGACTTACACGAGCAATTAGGGTTAAGTGACCTTGCTCAAGGGCACATCGACAGATTTTTCCGCTAGTCCGGCTAGGGATTAGAACCACGACCTTTATCGGTTACGGCAACAAGCCGCTCTAAACCACTAAGTACTGCCCCGCCACCAACAATAATGGCAGCTATAGGACCACGATCATCAGTTATAGGCTACAGCAGCAATATGATGTACATAAATAGGATTGCAACAGACTAATGTCCCATGATTATCTAAAATGGTCACTCAATTCTTTAGACCTGTGTTGCTTTGGAAGAGCCAATTAAATATGACTATAAGCGGTGATTGAACACCGTTGTAAATAATCCACTAGTCAGATGCACTAACATCACCCTAGTATACATGCATTTTTTAAATTTCTAATATTGCGATAAACAACCTCGGAATAGATAATACAAGAGTGGCGTCATTCCAGCCGCCAATAAATTACATCTGCAAACCCTTCACGGTTAGCAAATTACCGTCAACATGCCACCTGCGCCTTTGTGCTAAGAAGGCAGAGTGCTACGTGCTGGTTGATTAATCGACAATGAAATGTACTAGAAAAGATTTTTCTCAACCAGAGGTGACTAAATGTATGTTCAGGCTTATTGAGAATTGTTATAGTTAATGAAGTATAATTTCAAAACATGACATAAAAACAGCTAATAATAAACATGAATCAATCATTATTTATTTCACAGTATCTGTTAAATGCTTTTTTTCAGTCTTCCTCTTGCGTTAAGCATGTGGAAAGGACAGTAAAAAGCGGTGGCCAGAAGTTTTCCCTGTGAGGGGGAGTGGTGGTGTATCCAGGGAGAAAACTAAACTAACCTTCGAAATGCATTCGTGGTCTATGGCTGCCATCTATTGAATTATTTATTAACCTGCAGTATCTCGAATAAATTATATCCTTACTAAAGTAGTATTACTCAGAATTCAAATTGACATTTTCTAGTTCATTTTACCACTTACTAACCATAACATAACAATTTATAGTATAACACCAATGAACTGACATAGACCAAACACCATACATTTAGTTCTATATATATATCATATATATCTATATATATATATATATATCGCCAGTGGGGAAAAAAGAACATTATTTTTTACACTGCCGTTTTGCAGGTTTTTTCCCTACATACAAAGCATGTGGAAGTCTGTATTTTTATCATAGGTACCTTCAACTGTGAGAGCACGATCTAAAACAAAATCCAAAAATCACCTTTGTATGATTTTTAAGTAAATAGTTTTGCATTTTAAATTGCATGCATACGTTTTTGATACATCAGAAAAGCATAACTTAATATTTGGTACCTAAACCTTTGTTTGCATTACAGAGATCATACTTCTGTAGGTCTTGGACCAGTTTGCACACACTGCAGCAGGGATTTTGGCCACGTCCTCCATACAGTACCTTCTCCAGATCATTCAGGTTTCGGGGCTGCGCTGGGCATAGGGATTTAAAAAACCTCCCTCCAAAGATTTTATAGGGGGGTTCAGGTCGGGAGCTGGCTAGGCCCTCCGGGGATTTTGAGAGCTTTTTAGGACCATCCTTGTTCCCCCTGGCTGTGTTGTTTGGGGCGTTGTCATGCTGGAAGACCCACCACGACCCATTTCAATGCTTTACTAAAGGAAGGAGGTTTTTGGCCCAAGATCTCGCGATAATGGCCCCATCCCCTCCCCCAGTACGGTGCATGTCCTGCCCCCTTTGCAGAAAGCACCCCCAAAGAATGATTTTTTCCCCCTCCATGCTTCCGGTTGGGATGGTGTTCTTGGGGTTGAATCCCCTTCTTCTTCCTCCAAACACGGCGATGGAGTTTAACCAAAAAGCTATATTTTGTCTCTCAACCACATGACCTTCTCCCTTCCTCATCGGGATCTCCGGGGATTCTTGCCCAAACTTCGATGGCCGGACATGTCTGGTTGGCAGGGGGACCTTGTTGCTTTGCGGATTTAATCCTGGGGCGTAGTGTTACAATGGTTTTCTTTGAGACGTGGTCCCAGCTCTTTTCGGGTATTGCCCAGGCGCCTGTATTTTGGGGACCCTCCCCTTTCCTCATGATCATTGATGCCCCCGAGGTGGTCTTGCAGGGGAGCCCAGACCGAGGGGTGATTGACCATCATCTTGACTTCTTCCTTTTTCTAAAAATTTCGCCAAGATTGTTCCTTCTCACCAAGCTGTTTTGCCTATTGTCTGTAGCCCATCCCACCCTTGTGGGGTCACAATTGTATCCTGATGCCCTTACACAGCCTCGGTTTTGGGCCAGAGGTCTTGGTCTCGGTCTTGTGGAGGGTTGGAGTCTTTTTGTTTGAGGGGGACGATGTATTTCTACGGGAACCCCGTTCAAAAGGGCATTTAAGCGGGTAATGAGGGGAGAACGGGTGGGCTTCTAAAGAAAAAAAAACGGGTCGTGAGAGGGGAAATTCTTATGGTTGGTGGGTGATAAAAATCTTATGTCACGCAATAAAATGAAAATTAATTACTTAAAAATCATACTGTGTTTTTCGGGTTTTTTGTTTTAATTCTGTCCTCACAGTTGAAGTGTCCTATGATAATATTCGACCTCTACATGTTTTGTAAGAGGAAAACCCTTCTAAATGGGCGTGGATAAAAATACTTTTTCTCCCCATTTAAAATTATATATATAATATATATAATATTATTATATTATATATTAACAAATGTAGGGTTTTTTGGTTTTATGTCTTTTTTCATTGTTTTTTATGCTAAAATTTTGGTTATTTTTTATTTTTCTTTTTTGGGGCTTTATCTCCCAAAAGTAATACCACTGTAGAAAAAAGAAGCTCTCCAGTGGGTGAAAAAAAACATTCAAAGGGCCCATTTTCGCAAAAGTGAGTTACAAGTTTTCATCTTTCAAGGAAATTCTGTAGTGTATGATATACCTTTTCTAGCGGGTCTCTACTTTTCCCCAATGTAAAAACCATTTAAATTTTTCACTTTGACTGTGTAAAACCGGGCAGTACAACTTTTTCTTAAAGGGGAGGCAGATATATTTACTGTGAAAATCTAGCTTTACTACTTATTTATCTGAGAAAAGGTAATAATTATATTTATTACTGTGAAAAAATAGATACTATTTATTTCCTGCGAGTGAGGCAGATATGTGCATTTTGAAAAAAAAAACTGTTATTTGTCTCTCGAATAAAACCCTCAAGGATTTTTTAAACAAAGCTGGCTGTCTTTGAAAAACCCAATCCATGATTGATAGTGAAAAACACCAATCTTTTCAAAATTTCTTGAAACAAAAAAAAGCAATTGCGAACTTTTTCTAAAAAATGGATTATTTTTTTTGGGAATAAAAAACTCTTTATTTTTCCCCCATCTGAGTAGAGAGAAGAGACGTAATGTTTGTCTCTTTTGTGTTAAGTCCAATAAAGCAGGAGAGCCCACCTCCCTGTACCCGCTGTGTGTCCATGAAGCGTGCCCGGTCTATGGCACATCCTATAACGGTTTAGAGAGGGAGACTTTTTCTAGTGAACAAAGGTACGAAGAATCATGTTCTGGTCAGTGAGTTAAACACACTGTCTCTAGTCATTTCTCCTCTCCCATTTTCCATTTCTTTTTGTTTGTTTACATAATCCATAGTACTCATCCTTTTGTTCCATTTTCATAGTCTAAAACTGTGTGTGTGTGTGTGTGTGTGTGTGTGTTTGTGTGTGTGGTGTGTGTGTGTGTGTGTGTGTGTTTGTGTGCACTCCCTGGATGATGGGAGATGTAATCTCTATCCTGATATGCCTATCACTTTTACCCCTAACTACATGGACATATTACCTCATTTAAAACCATCAACTTTCCTGTTAACCCCTGCACATTGACTCCGTACTCCTTATAGCCACCTGAATTGTTATTTTATTATGTTACTATTTCCTTTTTTTATTTAGCGAATTTTTGTTACTTTTTAATCTCTGCATTGTTGGGGAAAGGGCTCTTCACTCCAGCATTTCACGGTAAAGTGTACCAGCGGTTTGTAATTCCGTACGTCATGTGAGAAATACCAATTTGATTTATTTGAAGCTCATGCTCACGAATACGTCATTGGGTCAAAAAATGGTCCCCCCCCCCCCCCCCCACCCGTCCCCTTTGTGGCGCGACTGCCCATGTGCAGGCCGTCAATCAATAGTGCAATCCTTCGATATAAAGTTTGTTTTTTGACCAACATGAAATGATGACAGTTTTGGCTAAACAACTTAATCAGGAACATTTGTCAAAATGAACACTGGGACTTGATTTTTACCTCTCATTTGACTTTCTCAAACCCCAAAACCCTGGCCTGGTCTGCTACATCTGCATTCCCAGAAGACAGTTTTTTACATCAGCAGTTGTCACAAATTGCTTAATAGAGAACCCCGTCTAAACCACAACGAGCAAGCCATGCAGAATGTAGAAGCACTGAGTGGCTAGCAAAAACTCCCTAGAAAAGGGGCCGAACATAGAGTTTTAATTATAAACCAGAGAGGAACGAGGCTCTGAGGGGTGGGTCCAGTATCCTCTTCTGGCTGTGCTGGAAGGAGATTATAAGAGATATGACACTTAAGTACAGATCGTTCTTCCAAGATTTTCAATGGTGCATAGATGACCCAGCATGGTCAAATAATAATGACCTGTGAATTATAGATGTTGCAACACGGCAGCGCCTTCAGGAGTAGAAGGATCATTTGGCTTTTCATAGCCAATCATTCAGAGGTCGAGACAGCCGGTGTGGTTAGGGAGAGAGAAGAGCGGTAGAGAGAGAGAGGTTCGAAACAACAGGTTCGGGACAAGTTCTCACACATCAGGTGAACAGGTCGAGTTCCAGATCCGGCAGGCATCCAGCAGAAACTGGATCAGCAGCAATGACAAGGTAATTAACGTCCGTTGGAGTATGTATCGATCCTGATAGAATCGAAAGAAGGGGGACCGCTGCTCTAGTCTCAGTTTCTCCCATTAAAATCATCTCTTAACTTATAATTATTTCACAATACTGAACGCACGGATCAGCTTCTAGAAAGATTATTACTTCCTACGGCTGCAGAATTGTGATGTAGTTTATTCTAATGCTTTACACATATAAAATGCTGCCCACCAAATCACAGATTCGGCACATCATTGTGCACCATGTTAGGCTACCCCTCATGAATATATGGAACAAATTACAGACAAGTAGCCTACAAGTAGCAAACTAGACCTACATATCATTGAACATTGAATATAATCCAATATGATTGAAATAGGCTATAGCTCTACTGTTTATATTGTAATACAGTCCATCTCGGTTTTTCATTTGGAACCAAATTTGTGTACTTCCCTTGTTTGAATCAATTGCCAAAGACGTTTGCAACTTTGTATTTGGTTATTCCACTTTGTTCTGACATTATCGGGTGTCAAAGAGGAGACGTAAGCCCTGTGTTTCTATTTTTAGCGGAGATCTTCTGTGTAATAAAGTGACGCGGGAGGGCAAAAAAGCATCTAACGAGCACTTGGCTGTTTCTATCAATTGGTACTGAAGGCAGGGTGTTAGAATCTGAGCGTTTTCAAGTGCAAAGTTTAATAACGCTGGTTTTTTGGAAACAGCTCGAGATTTTAACAATGCTCCTACGAAGTATCCTACATACACTAGATAGCTTCTGATTGATGAACTTCACCTTAAGATGCTTTGTGAGACCCTGGATGGATGAGAACATCTGCTGCTAATGACGAAAATGTAAATTTTTTACGTACAGATCTCTATATACTGGTATTGAATTTTTGTACATTTGTACAGATGTTTTATTAAAACTGTAGTTTATATTTGTTATCATTTGACTGTTAAAACCTAGCAGTACCACTTATTTCTCTGAGCTCTGAGGCAGATATATGTATTACTGTGTAAAACCTAATAGTCACTACTTATTTTCTCTGAGCGTGCGACAGATATATAGCATTTTGCAAGAAAACTAACATTATTTGTCTCTCTGAAATAAACCATCAAGTGATTTTAAACAATGAGAGAATAATGTTTGTCTCTGTTTTGGTTGAGAGTTCCAATCAAGCAGGAGAGACCAGCCTCCCCTGTAACCAGCCTGTTTGTCCATGAAGTGCCACCTCCTATTGAACAACCTATATGTTTGAGAGGGAGACTTTCTACTGAACAAAGGTAAGACGAACTCCTGGGTCATGGTCAGCTGAGTTAAACAACCCTGTCGCTAGTCATTTCGTCCTTCTGCTCCCATGTTTACCGTGTCTATCATTTTGTTGTTCTTTTTTAATCCATATGCTAATCCTTTTTGCAATTTGTCATAGTCCTGAAACAATATGAACAAACACACACATTCCCTCCCTGTGTGTGTGTGGTGTTTGTGTGGTGAGTGTGAGTGTGTTTTAGGGTGTGTGTGTGTGTGTGTGTGGTGTGTGTGTGTGTGTGTGGTGTGGTTGTGTGTGTGTGTGTGTGTGTGTGGTGTGAGTGTGTGTGCACTCCCTGGATGAGGAGATGGTAATCTCTATCCTGATTGCCTAGTCACTTTTACCCTATACCTCCATGTCTATATTACCTCACTGACCTCCACCTTCCTGGTCCCCCTGCACATTGACTCGGTACTCCTTATAGCCACTTATTGTTATTTTATTATGTTTACTATTTCCTTTTTTTATTTAGCGAATTTCTTTTTACTTTTTAACTTTTGGGGCTTGTTGGGACAAGGCTCTTAAGTAAAGCATTTCAACGTACAAGTTTACCACTGTTGTATTCGGGAGCATGTGAGAGAAACATTCTGATTTGATTTGAAGCTCATGCGCAGAAATACGTCATTGAGGTCTCCTGGTCGTCTTGTGCCGAACTGCCACATGTGCAGGCCATCAAATCAAAGTCACCTCACTCTCGATAATAAAGTTGTTTTTGGACCAACAATGAAAATGTGTCAAGTTTGTTAAACTACTTAAGACCGAACCTTTTCAAAATGAACAACTAATGGAGTGAATTTATCCGTCATTGACTTCTCCAAAACCCCCAAAACCCTGGACTGGTCTGCCTTCATATGCGTACCCAGAATAACATTTTTTAAATCAGCATTGTTGTCCCAAAGTGCTTATATAAAACCCAGTCTAAAACCCCAAAGGCAGCAAATGTCAGTGCAGAAGCATGGTGGCTAGTAAAAACTCCCTAGAAAGGCAGGACCTAGGAAGAAACCTAGAGAGGAACCAGGCTCTGAGTGGTGGCCAGTTCATCTTCTGGCCTGTGCTGGGGGAGATTATAAGAGAGGATATGGCCATAAGGCCAGATCGTTCTTCAAGATGTTCCAATGTTCATAGATGACCAACAGGGTCAAATAATACATCACTGTTGGTTTATAGAGGGTGCAACACCGTCATCACCTACATGAGTAATTGTCATTTGGCTGTTCATAGCCAAGCATTCAGAGGTCAAGACAGCATGTGTTTTGTAGAGATGAGAGAAGGAGAGGAGAGAGAGAGAAGAGAGGGTCAAACATCACGTTCGGGACAAGGTCAAACCCACGTCCGGGCTGAACAGGTCAGAGTTTCCATATCCGCAGGCAGACCAGTAAAAACTGATTCATCAGCACCGCAAAGTATCACGTCCGGTGGCGCATGTATCGCCACTGATAGTATCGAAAGAGGGGACCGCTGCTCTCAAGGATCAGTTTTCCTCCATTAAAATCATTCCCTTAACATTATAATTATTTCCACAATACTGACCAAGGATCATCTTCTAGAAAGATATTCTACCTACGGCTGCAAATAATTGAGGTAGTTTATTCTAATGCTTACCATATAAAATTGCACTAAATAACAGATTTGGAACATCATTGGTACATGTTACGCTACCCAAACATCATGAACATATTATGTCACGCCCTGGCTTCTGGGGACTCTAGTATGTTTGAAGCCAGGGTGTGAGTTTTCATGTGTGTTGGTTCTAGTTGCTGTATATCTATGTTGGCCAGGGTGGCTCCCAATCAGAGACGGCTGTAGCTCGTTGTACTCTTGATTGTGAGTCATACTTAGGTATCCCGTTAGGTCATTCATTTATTGGTGGTTTCTTGGTCGTGTTTTGGTTTATCGTGTTTGACCCATTGACTGTCACGTCATCGTTTTGGTTGTTCTGGATCGTGTGATCAATATATATAGATCAATATGTTTCGCATTCAGAGCTTGCGCCTTGGTCCTCCTCTGATCCCGACGAGCGCGGGACAGAAGAAACCACACAAGACCTGGACCAAGCAGCGTGTCCATGAGCCATCGACCAGGGAGAATCTCTAGCAGATCGCCTGCGCCTCTCCGACTGTGGTCCAGCCGGTTTGAGGAAGCGAAGGGATTGAACATGGAGGCAGAAGCGCGCAAGGCTGGCGAGGGACATGGAGACCTTGTCCACTGGTAGGAGGAGCACGGCCAGAAAATTTTTTAGGGGGGTGCGAACTGCCGTGTGACTACGGGAAGGCCAGCAGGAGACCGCGGCAGAGCGGTCCAGCGGGTTGGCAGAGGAGACCGCGCAGGTTACGGGGGCCCACTGGTCCGAGAGGGGATGAAGGTGTAAGAGGCACGGCCGAGAGGTACTGTGGTGTGTTACCAGTCCGTCCGGCCTATCATCAATATCCCTGCGCGTAGGACCAATTGGTGGTGTGTCCCAGTACGGTCAGGTCTTTTCCTGCTCTCCCGCGACCAGGCCAATTGGTGCGCATTCTCGTCATCCCGGCTCGGCCCAGTTCTGCTCCCCCGCACCGAAGTCAGTGGTGCGCTATCGTCAGCCCGCTATCGGCCGTTCCCTGCTCCCCCCGCAGCCAAGTCAGTGGTGCGTTTCGTCAGCCCGTTTTTCGGCCCGCTCCACTGCTCCCCGCACCAAGTCACAAGGGGTGCGTTTCGTTCAGCCCGGCTCGGGCCGTTCCATGCTCCCCACACCAAGCCAGTGGTGTGCGTCGTCAGTCCGGCAACAGCCCATTGCCTGTTTCCACTGGGACTGGTTAGCACGGTCCCTGCTTCACGCACGGACGGGTCAGCTGCTTCACAGCCGTAGCCTAAGCAATTCCGCCTCCACCAGTGTGCAGTCCAGGGCCAGACCGGACCAGGGGTACTTTGGGGGTTGGAGAGCGAGTGGGGATCATGGCCCGGAGCCGAATCTGCCCGCCAAGGCGGAGTGCCCCACCCGGTCCCTCCCCTGTGGTATTTGGTTGGCGCGGTCGGAGTCCGCGCCTTTAGGGGGGTACTGTCACGCCCTGGCTCTGGGGACTCTAGTATGTGGTTGAGCCAAGGTGTGAGTTTTCATGTGTGTTGGTTTCTAGTTGTTGTATATCTATGTTGGCCAGGGTGTCTCCCAATCAGAGACGGCTGTAGCTCGTTGTCTCTGGATTGGGAGTCCATACTTAGGTAGTCCGTTAGCATTCATTTATTGTGTTTCTTTTGTTCGTGTTTGTATCGTGTTTGACCATTGAACTGTCAAGTCATCGTTTTTTTGTTTTGATCGTGTGATCATGTATATAAATAAATATGTTCGCATTCAACGCTGCACCTTGGTCCTCCTCTGTTCCCGTCGAGCGTGACAATATACTTGAGACAATTACAGACAGTAGCCTACAAGTAGCAAAATAGAACTAAATATATTGAACATGGATATTAATTTCATATGATTGAATAGGCCTATAGCCTACGTACTGTTTATTTTAATGCAGTCATCTCGGTTTTCATTGAAGCATATTTGTGGACGTCCCTTGTTGAATCAATTGCAAAGACATTGGCAACTTTGTATTTGTAGTCAACTTTGTTCTGATTTATCGGTGGTCAAAAGAGACGGATAAACCATGTGATTCTATGTTTAGCGGATATCTTCTGTGTATTATAAAGTGACGCGGGAGGGCAAAAAAGCACTTCTTAACGACGCACTTGGCTGTTCTACAAGTGGCCTGAGGCAGGTGTTAGAATATGAGCGTTTCAAGTGCAACGTTAAATACGATGGTTTTGGGAAACAGCTCAGAGATTTTACAATGCTCCTACGAAGGATCTATCAATAAACTAGATAGATTATATATGATGAACTTAGCCTTAAGATGCTTTTGTGAGACCTTGATAAAACATCTGCTAAATGACGAAAATGTAAATGTTTTACGTTACAGATCTCATATTACTGTATTGAATTTTTGTACATTTTGTACAGATTGTTTATAAAAAATGTAGTTATTTGTTACATTTTGACTGTGTAAAAACCTAGCAGTACTACTTTATTTATCTGAGAGTGAGGCAGATATAATTATTACTGTGTAAAACCTAGCAGTACTACTTCTTTCTCTGAGAGTGAGACAGATATGTAGCATTTGGCAAAGAAATCTACATTATTTGTCTGTCTGAAATAAACCATCAAGCGATTTTAAACAAATACATGTCTGTAATTGAAAAAAACCCCCATGCCATGATTAGATAGTGAAAAAACACACCAATCCTCTTTCATAATTTCTTTTAAACAATAAAACCTAATTCATGAACTTTCTGAAAATCGATGTATAGCGATTTGGAGAGAAACTCTTCTTATGTTTCCCCATCTGAGCTCAGAGTAGATGAGAGACGCAATGTTTGTCTCTGTTGTGTTGAAGCCCAATCAAGCAGGAGAGACCAGCCTCCCCTGTACCCAGCTGTGTGTCCATGAAGAGTGACCGGTCTATTGAACAACCTATAGTGTTTTAGAGAGGGAGACTTTCTACTGAACAAAGGTAAGAAGAACTCATGGGTCATGGTCAGTGAGTTAAACAACACTGTCTCTAGTCATTTTCTCCTCTCCCATTTTCCCATTTATTTTTGTTGTTTTCATAATCCATAGGCTAATCCTTTTTTCCATTTTCATAGTGGCCTGAACAATATTAAACTAACACAACATTCCCTCCCCTGTGTGTGTGTGAGTGTGTGTGTGTGAGTGTGTGAGTGTGTGAGTATGTTTGTGTGTGTGTGTGTGTGTGTGTGTGTGTGTGTTTGTGTGTGTGTGTGTGTACTCCCTGGATGAGGAGATATATCTCATGTTTTTTTGTCCACAGAACCAACAGGAGAGATCAGAGTCAGAGATTCTCATGGTCAGTCTTCCCAGAGTCATCAAACAGACCCTGGCCTCCATATTCAGTGTATGTGGTCCTGTTATGTACATTTGTTTTTGTTTACCTCAAGTAAAGTTGATCTGTCAGTCATTCATTCATGTGTTAATGAGAAAGCATTTTAGTCTCTTGCTTAACTTATTTACTTGATTTATTTCAGTTGCTTGAAGAGAATATTATGACATTTGTGAAGAACGAGCTGAAGATGTTCAAGAGGATTCTTAGTCCAGAACTCCCAGAAGGCTTTGAGAGTCAGAAGCAGGATAAGGAAAGTGGTGGATGCTGAAGATGAGAAGCAGGAGAGCAGTGCCAGAGAGGGGGCTCTGAAGATCACACTGCACGTCCTGAGGAAAATGAACCAGAAGGAGACGCTTGCTGACACACTGGAGAAAAGTAAGAGCTGTCTGCCTCATGTTGATGCTGTTTTAGAAGAACATTTGAAAGCTGTAGCTAAAGTACAGCTAAAGTAGCCTGTGTAAATCAATGATATTGTAGCAGCCTTAACACAACACCTAGTGACCTCATCAAGTAGCAGCAGGGATGTGTTGTTGTTGATTAAGAGAGAGAGAGAGAGAGAGAGAGAGAGAGAGAGAGAGAGAGAGAGAGAGAGAGAGAGAGAACCATAATACTATAATCAGTCCACACCAGTCTGTAAAGTATTATGAAAACATTTATATACAGTCAGTTAAACGAATAAATTATTATAATTTAAAATGTTATAACAGTCCCACAATAGTGTAGTCCATTAAAACAGACATAATATTAATATCCCTCTGTGTTATTTCTTCATTCAGATGAGCTTGCTGTGATTTGCCAACGTGAACTCAAATCTAATCTAAAGAAGAAGTTCCAATGTGTATTTGAGGGGATCGCTAAACAAGGAAACCCAACACTTCTCAATAAGATCTACACAGAGCTCTACATCACAGAGGGTGGAACAGGAGACGTCAATAATGAACATGAGCTGAGACAGATTGAGACAACAACCAGGAAACAAGCAAGACCAGAGACTGCAGTCAAATGTAACGACATCTTCAGACCCTTAACTGTACAAGACAACAATATCAGAACTGTGCTGACAAAGGGAGTCGCTGGCATTGGAAAAACAGTCTCTGTGCAGAAGTTCATTCTGGACTGGGCTGAAGGAAAAGCAAATCAGGATGTCCAATTTGTATTTTCATTCCCTTTTCGGGAGCTGAATTTGATGAAAAAGGAAAAAACACACTTTGATTGAAACTTCTCATCACTTCTCAATCGAAACCAAGAATCAAGAATCTCCAACTACGACAAGTACAAAGTTCTGTTCATCTTTGATGGTCTGGATGAGTGCCGACTGCCCCTAGACTTCCAGAAGAACAAGATCTGTTGTGACGTCACAAAGTCAACCTCAGTGGATGTTCTGCTGACAAATCTCATCAAGGGAAATCTGCTTCCCTCGGCTCTCCTCTGGATAACTACCCGACCTGCAGCAGCCATAAGATCCCTTCAGTGTGTGTTGACCAGGTGACAGAGGTACGAGGGTTCAATGACCCACAGAAGGAGGAGTACTTCAGGAAGAGATTCAGTGATGAGGACCTGGCCAGCAGAATCATCTCACACATAAAGACATCAAGGAGCCTCCACATCATGTGCCACATTCCAGTCTTCTGTTGGATTTCTGCAACAGTCCTTGAACACATGCTGAACATAAGAGAGAAGAGATGCCCAAGACTCTGACTGAGATGTACTCACACCTTGTGGAGTTTCATACCAAACATAAGAATGAAAAGTATCTTGGGAAAGAAGAGACAGGTCCACACTGGAATAAAGAGAGCATTCTGTCACTCGGAAACTGGCTTTTCAACAGCTTGTGAAGGGCAATCTGATTTTCTATGAAGAAGACCTGAAGAGGCTGGCATTGATGTCAATGAAGCCTCAGTGTACTCAGGATTGTGCACACAGCTCTTTAAAGAGGATGTGGGCTGTACCAGGAAAAAGGTGTACTGCTTCGTGCATCTGAGCATTCAGGAGTTTCTGGCTGCTGTATTTGTGTTCCTCTCATTCATCAACAACAATGAGAATCTAATGGCCGAACCGCAAGTTACTGAAGTTACTGTCTACAAGAGTGCTGTGGATAAAGCCTTACAAGTGAGACGGGAAACCTGGACCTTTTCCTCCGCTTCCTTCTGGGCTCTCACTGGAGTCCAATCAAATCTCTTACGAGGTCTACTGACAAAGACAAGAAGCAGCTCACAGAGCCATGAAGAAACAGTCAAGTACATCAAGGAGAAGATCAGGGATAATCCCTCTCCAGAGAGATGCATCAATCTGTTCCACTGTCTGAATGAACTGAATGACCATTCTCTAGTGGAGGAGATCCAAAGATACCTGAGCTCAGGAAGTCTCTCAGAAGCCAAACTGTCACCTGCACAGTGGTCAGCTCTGGTCTTTGTGTTGCTAACTTCAGAAAAGGAGCTGGATGTGTTTGACCTGAAGAAATACTCCAGATCAGAGGAAGGTCTTCTGAGGCTGCTACCAGTGGTCAAAGCCTCCAGAGCTGCTCTGTGAGTACATAAAATGACATTTAAGTACTAATCATCAGGAAGAAATATTAATAATATATAATATTAAATAGAAAAACGTACCGAATCAGTGCATTGGTGTTCACATTAGTATAACAATTTGACCATGCAATTCTAGGAGACGGAAGATGAATCTAATGTTGTTTAAGAGAATAAACCAAATGCATCTGCCATTGTCCTTCTACACTACTGGTGTTAAATTACAGTGTGTGTTGTGAAATCATGATGATCTCTCTGTCAGGCTGTCAGGCTGTGGAGTCACAGAGAAAGGCTGTGCTTCTCTGGTCTCAGCTCTGAAGTCAAACCCCTCACACCTGAGAGAGCTGGATCTGAGCTACAATCACCTGAAGGATTCAGGAGTGAAGCTGCTCTCTGCTGGACTGGGGAATCCCCACTGTAAACTGGAGATTCTGAGGTCAGTATTCCTGTAGTTGGTCAACAAGTGATAACTGTTCACCAGATCCACATGTGTTTACCAGGCACACATAGTCCACACCATATGTGTTTGGACAGTGAAGCTTACAGTTTTACATTTGGTGCTATGCTCCAGCATTTTGTATTTCAGATAGAATGTTTCATATTAGGCGACAGTACAGAAATGTCACCTTTTATTTGATGTTAATGTGAGAGGTTAGCGTGTTTTGTTGTACCTCTGTAAACTTTCTCACTCATTATTATTCATGATTCATTCATGATATTTCTCAATCTTGGCATCATCAGGATTACTTTAGTAGTGTTTAGAAACATGTTATCTACTCACTTAGACAGAAAATGACTCAACTCCAAAGAATAGCAGTGTGGTTTTAATATGATTTGACTCTTTGTAGGCTGTCAGGCTGTCTAGTCACAGAGGAAGGCTGTGCTTCTCTGGTCTCAGCTCTGAAGTCAAACCCCTCAACACCTGAGAGAGCTGGATCTGAGTAACAATGACCAGATGGATTCAGGAGTGAAGCTGCTCTCTGCTGGGACTGGGGAATCCCCACTGTAAACTGGAGACTCTGAGGTCAGTATTCCTGTAGTTGGTCATACGTTTAGTATTTGGTCCCATATTCCTTACCTGCAGTGATTACATCAAGCTTGTGATTCTACAAACTTGTTGAATACATTTGCAGTTTGTTTTGGTTCACACACACTGGACACACACTGGACACACACACACACACACTTGACACACGGGACACACACACACACACTGGACACTCACACAACCTGGACACACACACACCGGACGCACACACACACTGGACACACACATTGGACACACAAACAACCTGGACACACACACACACACACACACTGGACACACACACACGCTGGACACACACACTGTACACACACACACTGAACACAGGCACACACTGGACATAATCCCAGAAACCCTAGACCCACTCCAATTTGCATACCGCCCCAACAGATCCACAGATGATGCAATCTCTATCGCACTCCACACTGCCCTTTCCCACCTGGACAAGAGGAACACCTACGTGAGAATGCTATTCATTGACTATAGCTCAGCATTCAACACCATAGTGCCCTCTAAGCTCATCACTAAGCTAAGGATCCTGGGACTAAACACCTCCCTCTGCAACTGGATCCTGGACTTCCTGACGGGCCGCCCCCAGGTGGTAAGGGTAGGTAACAACACATCTGCCACACTGATCCTCAACACGGGGCCCCTCAGGGGTGCGTGCTCAGACCCCTCCTGTACTCTCTGTTCACCCATGACTGCATGGCTAGGCACGACTTCAACACCATCATTAAGTTTGCCGACGACACAACAGTGGTAGGCCTAATCACCGACAACGATGAGACAGCCTATAGGGAGGAGGTCAGAGATCTGGCCGTGTGGTGCCAGGACAACAACCTCTCCCTCAACGTGACCAAGACAAAGGAGATGATTGTGGACTACAGGAAAAAAAAGAGGAGACTGAGCACGCCCCCATTCTCATCGACGGGGCTGTAGTGGAACAGGTTGAGAACTTCAAGTTCCTTGGTGTCCACATCACCAACGAACTATCATGGTCCAAACACACCAAGACAGTCGTGAAGAGGGCACGACAAAGCCTATTCCCCCTCAGGAGACTAAAAAGATTTGGCATGGGTCCTCAGATCCTCAAAAAATTCTACAGCTGCACCATCGAGAGCATCCTGACTGGTTGCATCACCGCCTGGTATGGCAACTGCTTGGCCTCTGACCGCAAGGCACTACAGAGGGTAGTGCGTACGGCCCAGTACATCACTGGGGCAAAGCTCCCTGCCATCCAGGACCTCTATACCAGGCGGTGTCAGAGGAAGGCCCTCAAAATTGTCAAAGACTCCAGCCACCCTAGTCATAGACTGTTCTCTCTGCTACCGCACGGCAAGCGGTACCGGAGTGCCCAGTCTAGGTCCAAAAGACTTCTCAACAGCTTCTACCCCCAAGCCATAAGACTCCTGAACAGCTAATCATGGCTACCCAGACTATTTGCACTGCCCCCCCACCCCCTCCTTTTTACGCTGCTGCTACTCTGTTAAGTATTTATGCATAGTCACTTTAACTCTACCAACATGTACATATTACCTCAACTACCTCAACTAGCCGGTGCCCCCGCACATTGACAATGCAACGGTACCCCCCTGTATATATAGCCTCCCTACTGTCACTTTATTTTACTGTATATATAGCCTCCCTACTGTCACTTTATTTTATTTACTTCTGCTCTTTTTTTTCTCAACACTTTTTTGTTGTTGTTTTATTCTTACTTTTTTGTTTAAAATAAATGCAATGTTGGTTAAGGGCTGTAAGTAAGCATTTCACTGTAATGTCTGCACCTGTTGTATTCGGCGCATGTGACCAATAAAATTTGATTTGATTTGATTTGATTTGATTTGATTTGGACACACAAACACACACACTAGGATTAATTTAGTCAAAAGTTTAGTATTTGGTCCCATATTCCTTACCTGCAGTGATTACATCAAGCTTGTGATTCTACAAACTTGTTGAATACATTTGCAGTTTGTCTGCACACGGTCATGAATTATCTGTTTAGTGTGTTAACACACTCTTGGTATGCTAGCTAGCTAGCGGGTAGCTACTGGTAACGTTTATTGGTAATTATCTGTTTAGTGCAACGGTGGAGAGTTGTTTCCAATGTTAATGTGCTAGCTAGCCAACGTTTAATTTTTGCTGCGTTACGAAAGGAACTAGACACGGACATGAATTATCTGTTTAGTGTGTTAACACACTCTTGGTAGTTTGTTGTAACCAAGTATTGGTGCTAAACTGTGTGTTATTGGATGCTAGCATGCTAGTTAGCTATCGCGTCATAGCTAGGCATCGTGGGCTGTTGTGGGTAGTTACTGTGGGTTGGCATTGTTTTTTCGGCGGTGCCGGGGGTAGCACGAAGCTAGCTAGCTAGCCGTTCTTCAAACAAGGTCAACACAGTGGCCATTGCTAGCTACCCAACAGACACGGACACGAATTATCTGCTTAGTGTGTTAACACACTATTGGTGGTTTGTTGTGACCAAGTGTTGGTGCTAAACTGTGTGTGTTTTTGGATGCTAGCATGCTAGTTAGCTATGGTGTCATAGTTAGCTAGCTGAATAAAGTGGGTTGAGTCTATTCCTTTAAACATTGAACCGCTGTGGTTCACAACAATTCTGATTTCTAAAGGTGGAAGTTGGTAGAGTTTTTTTGTTCGGGTGGTTCAGTGAAACAATTATAGTTTCTGAGGTAGAAGTTTTGGTGAGGGAGGCCCTGCTCTCTACTCTCCCAGATGTTTAGTTCATTTCATTCCGATCTCCTCTGCATTATTGTAGCCATTTGCTACAGCCTGTCAACTATGCCTCTGCCTATCCCTGTTCTCTCCTCTCTGCACAGGCTACACAAACGCCCCACACCGCGTGGCTGCTGCCTCTCTAACCTGGTGGTCCCTGCACGCACCCCACACCTGGAGTTCCAGGTCTCAGGCAGCCTCTGGAACTGCCGTTCTGCTGCCAACAAAGCTGACTTCATCCCAGCCTATGCTAATCTCCAGTCCCTCGACTTCCTGGCGCTGACGGAAACATGGATTACCACTGAAAACACTGCTACTCCTACTGCTCTCTCCTCGTCTGACCATGTGTTCTCGCATACCCCGAGAGCATCTGGTCAGAGGGGTGGTGGCACAGGAATCCTCATCTCTCCCAAGTGGACATTCTCAATTTTTCCCCTAACCCATCTGTCTATCTCCTCATTTGAATTCCATGCTGTCACAGTCACTAGCCCATTTAAGCTTAATATCCTTGTCATCTATCGCCCTCCAGGTTCCCTTGGAGAGTTCATCAATGAGCTTGACGCCTTGATAAGTTCCTTTCCTGAGGATGGCTCACCCTTCACAGTTTTGGGGGATTTCAACCTCCCTACGTCTACATTTGACTCATTTCTCTCTGCCTCCTTCTTTCCACTCCTCTCCTCTTTTGACCTCACCCTCTCACCGTCCCCCCCTACTCACAAGGCAGGCAATACGCTTGACCTCATCTTTACTAGATGCTGCTCTTCTACTAATCTCACTGCAACTCCCCTCCATGTCTCCGACCACTACTTTGTTTCCTTTTCTCTCTCGCTCTCCTCCCACACTACTCACTCTGCCCCTACACAGATGGTAATGCGCCGCCGCAACCTTCGCTCTCTCTCTCCCGCTACTCTCTCCTCTTCCATCCTATCATCTCTTCCCTCTGCTCAATCCTTCTCCCTCCAATCTCCTGATTCTGCCTCCTCAACCCTCCTCTCCTCCCTTTCTGCATCCTTTGACTCTCTGTGTCCCCTATCCTCCCGGCCGGCTCGGTCCTCCCCTCCAGCTCCGTGGCTTGATGACTCATTGCGAGCTCACAGAACAGAGCTCCGGGCAGCGGAGCGGAAATGGAAGAAAACTCAACTCCCTGCCGACCTGGCATCTTTTCACTCCCTCCTCTCTACATTTTCTTCATCTGTTTCTGCTGCTAAGGCCACTTTCTACCACTCTAAATTCCAAGCATCTGCCTCTAACCCTAGGAAGCTCTTTGCCACATTTTCCTCCCTGCTGAATCCTCCCCACCCCCCCCCCCCCCCTCCCTCTCTCTGTGGATGACTTCGTCAACCACTTTGAAAGAAGGTTGACGACATCCGATCCTCGTTTGTTAAGTCTAATGACACTGCTGGTCCTACTCACACTGCCCTACCCTATGCTTTGACTTCTTTCTCCCCTCTCTCTCCAGATAAAATCCTGCGACTTGTGACTGCAGGCCGCCCAACAACCTGCCCGCTTGACCCCATCCCCTCCTCTCTTCTCCAGACCATCTCCGGTGACCTTCTCCCCTACCTCACCTCGCTGATCAACTCATCCTTGACCGCTGGCCATGTCCCTTCCGTCTTCAAGAGAGCGAGAGTTGCTCCCCTTCTCAAAAAAAACCAACACCTCGATCCCACTGATGTCAACAACTACAGACCAGTATCCCTTCTTTCTTTTCTTTCCAAAACTATTGAGCGTGCCGTCTTTAGCCAACTCTCTTGCTATCTCTCTCAGAATGACCTTCTTGATCCAAACCAGTCAGGTTTCAGGACTGGTCATTCAACTGAGACTGCTCTTCTCTGTGTCACGGAGGCTCTCCGCACTGCTAAAGCTAACTCTCTCTCCTCTGCTCTTGTCCTTCTAGACCTGTCTGCTGCCTTTGATACTGTGAACCATCAGATCCTCCTCTCCACCCTCTCCGAGCTGGGCATCTCCGGCGCGGCTCACTCCTGGATTGCGTCCTACCTGACCGGTCGCTCCTACCAAGTGGCGTGGCGAGAAGCTGTCTCCGCACCACGTGCTCTCACCACTGGTGTCCCCCAGGGCTCAGTTCTAGGCCCTCTCCTTTTCTCCCTATACACCAAGTCACTTGGCTCTGTCATATCCTCACATGGCCTCTCCTATCATTGTTACGCTGACGATACACAACTAATCTTCTCCTTTCCCCCTTCTGATAACCAGGTGGCGAATCGCATCTCTGCATGTCTGGCAGACATATCAGTATGGATGACGGATCACCACCTCAAGCTGAACCCTGGCAAGACGGAGCTGCTCTTCCTCCCGGGAAGGACTGCCCGTTCCATGATCTCGCCATCACGGTTGACAACTCCGCTGTGTCCTCCTCCCAGAGTGCGAAGAGCCTAGGCGTGACCCTGGACAACACCCTGTCGTTCTCCGCCAATATCAAGGCGGTGACCCGCTCCTGCAGGTTCATGCTCTACAACATTCGGAGAGTACGACCCTGCCTTACACAGGAAGCGGCACAGGTCCTAATCCAGGCACTTGTCATCTCCCGTCTGGACTACTGCAACTCGCTGTTGGCTGGCCTCCCTGCCTTTGCCATTAAACCCCTACAACTCATCCAGAATGCCGCAGCCCGTCTGGTGTTCAACCTTCCCAAGTTCTCTCACGTCACACCCCCCCTCCTCCGCACACTCCACTGGCTTCCAGTTGAAGCTCGCATCCGCTACAAGACCATGGTGCTTGCCTATGGAGCAGTGAGGGGAACGGCACCTCTGTACCTTCGGGCTCTGATCAGTCCCTACACCCAAACGAGGGCATTGCGTTCATCCACCTCTGGCCTGCTGGCTCCCCTTCCTCTGCGGAAGCATAGCTCCCGCTCAGCCCAATCAAAACTGTTCGCTGCTCTGGCACCCCAATGGTGGAACAAGCTCCCTCACGACGCCAGGACAGCGGAGTCACTCACCACCTTCCGGATACATTTGAAACCCACCTCTTCAAGGATTACCTGGGATAGGATAAAGTAATCCTTCTACCCCCCCCCCCCAAAAAAAATGGTACAGTGGTTATCCCACTGGCTATAGGGTGAACACACCAATTGGTGAGTCGCTCTGGATAAGAGCGTCTGCTAAATTACGTAAATGTGCCCTTGAGCAAGGCACTTAACCTAATTGCTCCTGTAAGTCGCTCTGGATAAGAGCGTCTGCTAAATGACTAAAATGTAAAATGTAATGTAAATGTCTTGGTTGTGTTTTGGATTATGTTTTTCCCAATAGAAACTGAATGGTGAATAATGTCCTGTCATTTTGGAGTCACTTCACTTGTATTGTCAGTAAGAATAGAAGATGTTTCTGAACACTTCTACATTCATGTGGATGCTACCATGATTATGAATAATCATGAATGAATCGTGAATGATGATGAATGAGAAAGTTACAGAGGAACAAGGATCATACCCCCTCTGTTATTGGTAATGGTGAGAGGTTAGCATGTTTTGTTGTAGCCTCTGTAACTTTCTCACTCATTATTATTCATGATTCATTCATAATTTTTCTTAATCATGGCATCATCAGGATTAATTTAGTAGTGTTTAGAAACATGTTATCTACTCACTTAGACAGAAAATTACTCCAGTCATCATCCACCATTCAGTTACTATCGGGCAAAACATAACCCAAAACAAACTGCAAATACAACCAATGAGTTCACAACCAAATACTCAACTTTTGACTACTTTAATACACTATAAGTCAAATGGTCAGAATACGTTTGACTTCGTCAAATGGGGGGACTAGATACATAAAGTGCTTTCATTTCTAAACGGTGTGTGACACTCTGGCTCCGGGACTTTTATATTTGAGCCAGGGTGTATTTGTTTTGTTGGGTTTTGGTTTGGTTAT
Organism: Coregonus suidteri; assembly: GCA_036851935.1. NCBI lineage: Eukaryota > Metazoa > Chordata > Actinopteri > Salmoniformes > Salmonidae > Coregonus > Coregonus suidteri. Next base: position 4,781,299 of record CM072257.1, on the reverse strand, counting down.
GTTGGGTTTGGGTGTATTTTCTATGTTTGCATTTCTGTTGGGTGTATTTCTAGGTTGGGTCAATGACTCCCAATCGGAGGTAACGAGTGTCAGCTGTCGGCTCGTTATCTCTGATTGGGAGCCATATTTAATCTGTATGTTTTCCTGTGGGTGTTGTGGGTTTTTGTTCCAAGTTCTGTCAGTGTTGCAGAGGACTTCACGTTTCGGTCTTGTTTTGTTGTTTTGTTCCAGACTTTGAAATAATAAAGTCATGTTTCTTGGACACGCTGCGCCTTGGTCATATTTAGACGACATAGACCCGCGTGACAGAAAAACCCACCGTAAAAGGACCAAGCAGCGTGTCAAGCGGCAACAGGACCTACCTACACAGGATATATGGACGCCTATCAAGGATTCATGGACATGGGAGGAGATTCTGGATGGAAGGGTCCTTGGGCACAACCGGGAGAATATCGCCGCCCTCAGTGAAGAGCTGGAGGCAGCTAAAGCCGAGAGGAGGTGGTATGAGGAGGCAGCACGGAGTCGAGGCTGGAAGCCCGTGGGTACTACCCAAAAAATTCTCTGGGGGGGGGGCTAAAAGGGAGTGTGGCGAAGTCAGGTAGGAGACCTGGGCCACTCCCAAAGGGGGAAAGGGAGT
>CM072257.1:4716110-4780162 GCA_036851935.1 Coregonus suidteri | reverse complement strand
GTGTTTCACCAAGGTAAAATAGCGTACCATTAGCTTGAACGGCAATTACTTGGTTTTATTCAAAAATCCTAGAGACAAACTACCAATAAACATTCTAGCCGTAAATCCTACTTTATGGAAAGCAATGAGGACGCCACCAAAGCTCTGTTTTCTTATTTAATCGTGGATTTAAAATCGGTTGGACACAGAGTGTGATGGCCAATAAAATGTACTTAGTACCTAAACAAGATTTGGATAGACGTTGTTATGGAAACAGGTATCCTGTATGTGTGTTTGTTTTCCCTCTCCTTCAGCCCTAATCACAGGTGTCCCTTGTTTTCCTGATTGGTGGTCGTTGGGGTGTCCCACCTGTCCGACATCCGTTAGTCTGCTGATTGCTGAGATGGACCAATCAGTGGACATTCCTCAGTATTGCCCCGCCTGTTTCTGGTTTTTTACATTACCATATCGAATCCCCTGGTTTTAAAAGCCAGTCAGTTGTGTTTTCTGACAGAGACTCTCTTTCTCTGTGAGTATGGCAACTGTGGTGTCTTGGTTTTGTGTACTCACTCGTTTGCTGTCTAGTCCATATTGGAACTATGTTGTTTGTTTGTTCCTGGGAAAAGGGGGGTTTAGCAAGTGGCCCTTGGGCATACACTACCCATAGGACAACCTTGTCTAAACACCCTAGTTAGACCTGAGGGGACCACCCACTGTATTTTAATATGGTTAGCAGTAAGCTTAGTGGTTCTTGAGGCAGGCAAGATCAGTTTAGTTTTGTTTAAAAACTTTATTGTTTCATTCCGTTTACTGTGTGTTTTATAATAAACATTGTGTTTGACCGTAACATTTGTTTTGTCGGTGTATTTTGTTCTCACTGTCCCTTGTCAATATTCTAATTCGCGTGAGTTATGTTATGGGTCTCTGTTCCATCCACCCTAGACTTTTAAAGCCACGGGGTTCGTAACACTCGGGCAGAAACCTGAACGTTCTATTCTGGCCAGGCCCATCTTTTCAAAGAAAACACCATTTAATTCTATCTCTATTTGAACGAATTAGGTAGTTTTTGTTGTGATCAACCAGGAAATCCTAACAATTCAGGTAAATAAACGCCACAGTCCGGCAGAAAAGTCTGAATGTTCTATCATAAAGTGAGTACAATTAGTTTCCCTGGCTGATATTGCTTCTACATAGAAATACTATGAGAGTAAATGAATAGATGCCATTCACTGCTATAAACCTGTCTCCAATATAATCAGCTTGTCACGGTTTCGGCCGAGGCTGCTCCTCTTCCTTGTTCGGGCGGACTTCGGCGGTCGTCGTCTCCGGAGTACTAGCTGCCACCGTTCGATGTTTTTTGTTCTTTTGGTTTTGTCTGTGCATAACACCTGTCCCTTATTTGTGTCTTGATTATTCTCCTTATTTAGTTGGTTTGTTTGGGGCAGGTGTTATGCGTGATTGTTATTGTCAGTTTGCCTCCGAGTAGTTCTCTCTCTCGTTTATTTAGTATTTTCGAGAGTTCGCACTGCGTGCGCCTTTTCTTGTTTTTCCGCACTGTGTGTTGTGCGTAATTGTTCGTGCCGCCCGGTTGGGTTGGCGACTCATTTCCCGTGTTGGGATACATATATATACTAAAGTCCGTTGAAGAACCTCCTTGTCCCTGCGCTTGATTCCTGCACTACATCCACACTCAACACTCTGACACAGCTAGTTTCCACAGACCCACCGCGGACCTTCGCGTGTAAAGGCCTTTTATGGTCTGTTTTGGCAACCAGCCCAGATGATCCCAATAATGTAGATAGCCTAGTAACCGATGCCCTCCTCTGGTATGTTCTATTGTCAACTGTCTGGGACTCCTTGTTGTTTCTCTGTTTACTACTCAAACATATTTGACCGATTAAGTCTAAAACGAAATTAACTGTAAATATATTAGCGTAACTAGACTACACAGAACATGTAAAATGAGTCTTTTTATGGTATTAAAAAGTGTCCCAGTCCAACATGCCTAGCTCTGCCCACTGGGGCCTGGTTGACGGAGCGCTCTCTGAAAGAAGTCCTCGTATCGTCGTATTCCACCGGATAGAGTTGTCTCATCACATCGGCAGTAGCAGTTCTGTCTCCTCATATTGATCCGTCATCAAGTAGCGTGTCCCCTTCACTGGGTTAGGACGCGCTGTTTGATGTTAATGTATTTTTCATGTCAGCTCGGAGATTTAACAATGCTCCTACAAAGGTTCTACTGATAAACTTAGCCTTAAGATGCTTTTGGGAAACCGGGCCCAGATGGTCTCCGTAGGAAATGTTGTGAAAAATATTGGGCTTAGGCTACATGCCCTGTTATTTAGACTTAACACCGATTTGTAGGTGATCAGTCCTGCTACTGATAGCCAATGGGAACTGATCTGAACAGGTTTAGGCTGGTCATCTAGGATATGTAGGCCATATCTGAAGTACAGTATCAGTCAAAAGTTTGGACAAACCTACTCATTCCAGGGTTTTTCTTATTTTTTTTTACATTACATTTTTACATAGGGTCCAGAGTTTTACTGGTTAGGTTAACAGATAAGGAAAAACTCTGGGCCCCAGGAGGTAAATGGCCCCCCTACTCTGGGACCTATGGTGCCACCAGTCTGGTGCAGTTGTCAGTTATCATCAGGTATGTGGATGATCAGGGCGTTATTCAGGAATGTTTCTTGGGCTACTTTGATGTGTCAAGTGGGCGAGATGCGAACTCTGTGTTTAACTTTACGGAGAAACATGTTGTTCAAACCTATGAGTGCGCAGCTGTAATGGAATGTATCTGCTATGTGTATTTCCAGCTAAGTCCCCTCCTGTTCCCTGATTAAGAGGTGATGACCACTCCACTCTACTACCATTGTCAACTCTGTCCTGACATGAACTGAAGCCACGTCTCATGTGCCCGCTCATCCACTGGCACATTGAAATGTTTCCTCTCCAAGCACTGTGAGTACCCCTATCAATTTTCTCTCGTTACTGTATGTAGAGTCAATCACATACAGAAACACAATGACATTATTACACATCAATGATTTTACTCCTTGCTTGGACTATCTCCTTCTCAGCTCTTTGGTCTCTAACTGTGTAGTGTGTTGTGTTGTTGTTTTTTTGTCTTCCCAGTCAATTCCTGTCCTGCACTGAAGTCAAGCCTCTGAACACCTCAACACATGCCTCGTACCCTCATCCAATCACTGCTGTGATCCCTTCCCAACACTGTGGAAGTATCCCTCTCATCCAATCACTGCTGTGATCCCTTCCCAACACTGTGGAAGCAGCCCTCTCATCCAATCACTGCTGTGATCCCTTCCCAGCACTGTGGAAGCAGCCCTCTCATTCCCATTCCCCATAATATTGTACTATAAATGTCTTTATTAAATGCTTTAGGTTAAAATAATTACTCGTTGACGATTTTTGAAACACACTTTGACATCTCCGTGCGTTCCGCGCCTATACCGTGGGTCTCCCATCCTCCTTGATTTATCAAGTCACCAGCCTCCGCTGCTTTGTTACCGGTACAGTAGAGGAAAGACTCTTCTTCTTGGATAGACAGTAGCATGAATACCTGTGTTACCAGTACAGTAGAGGAAAGACCCTTCTTCTTGGATAGACAGTAGTATGAATACCTGTGTTACCAGTACAGTAGAGGAAAGACTCTTCTTCTTGGATAGACAGTAGTATGAATACCTGTGTTACCAGTACAGTAGAGGAAAGACCCTTCTTCTTGGATAGACAGTAGTATGAATACCTGTGTTACCGGTACAGTAGAGGAAAGACTCTTCTTCTGGGATAGACAGTAGTATGAATACCTGTGTTACCAGTACAGTAGAGGAAAAGACCCTTCTTTCTTGACACGCCCCCAGCAGCAGTGGATGCAGCAAGGTTGATCTGCTCCTGTTTGGGAGACATCCAACAGAAATCAACCACCTCACACTCCAGCCACTACATTTGGTCTTGATGCATTGTGGGAGGTCAGCAGGTACTTGGTCCACATTCTAAGTTCCACAGATTTTGGTGTCCAGAAGGGTGACATAAGCACCTGCTGCCAACTATATGAAGCAGAAACATGAAACAATCAATGATCACATATCTCCAAGTAGTGTTTTCCATATCTTGGATGTGTAACTACAGGATGTGTAACTACAGGATGTGTAGCTACAGGACGTGTAACTACAGGATGTAACTACAGGATGTGTAACTACAGGATGTGTAACAACAGGATGCGTAACTACAGGATGTGTAACTACATGATGTGTAACAACAGGATGTGTAACTACAGGATGTGTAACTACAGGATGTGTAACTACAGGATGTGTAACTACAGGATGTGTAACTACAGGATGTAACTACAGGATGTAACTACAGGATGTGTAACTACAGGATGTGTAACTACAGGATGTGTAACTACATGATGTGTAGCTACAGGATGTGTAACTACAGGATGTGTAACTACAGGATGTGTAACTACAAGACGTGTAACTACAAGACGTGTAACTACAGGACGTGTAACTACAGGACGTGTAACTACAGGATGTATAACTACAGGATGTGTAGCAACAGGATGCGTAACTACAGGATGTGTAACTACAGGATGTGTAAATCCAGTATTTAAAATGAAGTAATGTGTCAAATGGATGAATCTCCACACCTGCACCATGTCTCACACATGCTGGACATTGTCCTGGACTCATTTTGTCACTGCTTTGTGGGAGAAGGCTGCCTTCATCTGAGTCAGTGTCCTTCTTGAGGCTTCACTGTGGCCTGAAAAGAGACAATCCATTATGTCCTTAAGGATGTCTGTTAATAATACATTTGAGGTTTCACACAGAACAATGTCAATTTGGATGGATTATTTAGATACAAGGCTCCAATTGTCGTTTATTCTGCACAGATTGGCAGAGTCAATATAATTTCCTTATATTCATAGTTTCCTACGTCATAACGTATGAGTGGGTGTGAATACTTGTTTCAATACCTTTTGGTCATTAACAAATGTACATTGTTGAATTTCTATGTAATCACCTGGAGGAGTAGAATCTCTTTGTGGAATTCCTGTGGTGCCTCAATAAGACCTTCCAGTCTTACAGCGGCTGTTGCTCCAGTGTTGCGTGATCTTTTACAGTGGATCATCCTCTCAACACTGAGGCCATCTACACAGGACAGGTACCAAGGCCCCATCCACAACCAGAACATACTGCTGGAGAGGCTCCATGATCTTCTCTGCAGATCCTCTCAAGCTCTGTCAGGTTGGATTAGGACCGTCGCTGCACAGCTATTTTCAGGTCTCTCCAGAGATGCTCCATCGGGTTCAAGTCCGGACTCTGGCTGGGCCACTCAAGGACATTCAGAGACTTGTCCTGAAGACACTCCTGTGTTGTCTTTGCTGTGTGCTTAGGGTCGTTATCCTGTTGGAAGGTGAACCTTCACCCCAGTCTGAGGTCCTGAGCGCTCTGGAGCAGGTTTTCATCATGGATCTCTCTATACTTTGCTCCGTTCATCGTTCCCTTGATCCTGACTAGTCTCCCAGTCCCTGCTGCTGAAAAACATCCCCACAGCATGATGCTGCCACCACCATGCTTCACCGTAGTGATGGTGCCAGGTTTCCTCCAGACGTGACGCTTGGCATTCAAGCCAAATAGTTCAATCTTGGTTTCATCAGACCAGAGAATCTTGTTTCTCATTGTCTGAGAGTCCTTTAGGTGCCTTTTGGCAAACTCCAAGCGGGCTGTCATGTGCCTTTTACTGAGGAGTGGCTTCCGTCTGGCCACTCTACCATAAAGGCCTGATTGGTGGAGTGCTGCAGAGATGTCTTTCTGGAAGGTTCTCCCATCTCCACAGAGGAACTCTGTAGCTCTGTCAGAGTGACCATCAGGTTTCTTGGTCACCTCCCTGACCAAGTCCTTCTCCCCCGATTGCTCAGTTTGGCTGGGCGGCCAGCTCTAGGAAGAATCTTGGTGGTTCCAAACTTCTTCCATTTAAGAATGATGGAGGCCACTGTGTTCTTGGGGACCTTCAATGCTGCAGACATTTTTTGGTACCCTTCCCCAGATCTGTGCCTCGACACAATCCTGTCTCGGAGCTCTACGGACAATTCCTTCGACCTCATGGCTTGGTTTTTGCTCTGACATGCACTGTCAACTGTGGGACCTTATATAGACAGGTGTGTGCCATTCCAAATCATGTCCAATCAATTGAATTTACCACAGGTGGACTCCAATCAAGTTGTAGAAACATCTCAGGGATGATCAACGGAAACAGGATGCACATGAGCTCAATTTCGAATCTCATAGCAAAGGTTCTGAATACTTCTGTAAAGGTATTTCTATATATTTGCAAACATGTCTAAAAACCTGTTTTCACTTTGTCATTATGGGGTATTGTGTGTAAATTGATGAGGAAAAATAACTAATTTAATCTATTTTAGAATAAGGCTGTAACATAACAAAATGTGGAAAAAGTCAAGGGGTCTGAATACTTTTTGAATGCACTGTAGATATGATGTGGACTGTATATTCAATACAAACTAAATCTGATACCTCACTGTCTGTCTTTTGACTGATACTGCATTTTAAACTGGTCTTTTCTGTCTACTATAGATTTTTGTCACTACAAGCAATACTTTGATAATTTGTCATTTCTAATAATGAAACATCCATTTATGAATAGATAGGGCAGGTTTCAGGACACTGATTTAACTGAAAATGTTGAAATTATACTGCCAATATTTTCACCACCAAAGAATAGCAGTGATTACATCAAGCTTGTGACTACAAACTTGTTGAATGCATTTTCTGTTAGTTGCTACCATGATTTTAATAATCATGAATGAATCGTAAATAATGATGTATGAGATATTTTCAGAGGCACAAAGATCATTGAGGTCAGGGCCCCCCCTCCCCCCCACAGATTTCAGGACAATGATACTCTATATCACTCTATTTTCACCACCAAAGAATAGCAGTGTGGTTTTAATATGATTTGACTCTTTGCAGGCTGTCAGGCTGTCTAGTCACAGAGGAAGGCTGTGCTTCTCTGGTCTCAGCTCTGAAGTCAAACCCCTCACACCTGAGAGAGCTGAACCTGAGCTACAATCACCCAGGAGACTCAGGAGTCTCTCTGCTCTCTGCTGGACTGGAGGATCCACACTGCAGACTGGAGAAACTCAAGTATATAGAGGGTTTATGTCAATGTTCATATCAGACATGTTGGAGTTATCAGGCTAGTTAAGACAAACATTCTTACCACCACTTGGACAAAGTTATATGCTGACCGTGTGTGTGTGTGTGTGTGTGTGTGTGTGTGTGTGTGTGTGTGTGTGTGTGTGTGTGGTGTGTGTGTGTGTGTGTGTGTGTGTGTGTGTGTGTGAGTTAAGGTGTATCCCTCAATGACTGTCTGTTCTTCTGCTTACCGCTACAGTGTGGAACATGGTGGAGAGAACGCAATGAAACCTGGACTGAGAAAATGTCAAAGACCACCATCATTACTTACTTGGTCATATTAAAATATCAGCTGGTTCTACAGAAGCAGAAATCAGGGACACCAAAGTTCAGAAAGAGTTGCTTTGACAATTTTGTGTGTGTGTGTGTGTGTGTGGCGCATTCGTGTTACTTTAGAAATGTGTGTTTGTGTTCATTGGAAAATTCCAGAAGATTATGTCTGGTCTGTAAAGCTCTGATAGGCTAGTGCCATAATTTGAGTCATTGGAGGTTCCTCTGTGGATGTGTTTCAGTCCTACCTCAAACTCTTGACTCTTTGTTTGACATCATGGGAAATCCAAAACAAATAATCAGCAAGACGCTCATTAAACATAATTGTAGACCTCCACAAGTCTGGTTCATCCTTGGGAGCATTTCCAAACGCCCGAAGGTACCCCGTTTTCTTACAAACAATAGGGGCAAGTTAAACCCAGGGACCCCCCGCCGTCAAACCGCCGGAAGGAGACCGTTCGTCCCTAGAGAGAACGTACTTTTGGGGCGAAAAAGTGAAAAATCCCAGAAAAAAAAGCAAAGGACCCTTTTGGGATGCGGGGGAAAAAGGTAAAAAGTATCTATATCCACAGTAAAAAGTCCCATTCGCCAAACCCGAAAGGCCGCTCACAAAGGAGAAGCCACTGCCCCAAAACCCATAAAAAAGCCCCAAATCGGTTTGCAACTGCACATGGGGACAAAATATCTTTTTTGGAGAAATGCCCTTGGGGTTGTTTGAAAAAAAATTGGAACTTTTTGGGGCCTAATAAAACAAAATTACGTTTGGGGGAAAAAAGGGGGGGGAACGCTTGCAACCCAAAGAACACCACCCCAAACCGGAAGAACAGGGGGGGCCCAGCTTTCTGCTTTGGGGGTGCTTTCCCGGCAGGGGGGACGGGGGCCACTTCACAAAATGGGACGGCATCAAGGGGAAAGGGAAAAAAATTATGTGGAAATATTGATGCAACATCTCAAAAACATCATTCGGGAATTTAAAGTTTTTGGGTTTCCCCCAAATGGGTTTTCCCCAAAGGAAAATTTGCCCCCAAGCTACTCCAAAGTTGGGAAAAAAGGGTTTTTAAAGGCCCAAAAAAGTCAAGGTTTTGGGAGTGGCCACAAAAGCCCTGACCTCAAACCCAATAAAAAAGGTTTTGGGGGGCAGAATGAAAAAGCTGTTTGGAGAAAAGGAGGCCAAAAAAACCGGGACCAGTTACACGGCTCTGTCAGGGAAGGGCCCAAAAATTTCCCCAAAACTTATTGGGGAAGCTTGTGGAAGGCTCCCCGAAACGTTTCACCCAAGTTAAAAAAATTTAAAACCCAATGCTCCCAAAAATACTAATTGAGTAAATGAAAAACTTCTGCCCCAACTGGGAATTGATGAAAGAAAAAAAAGGAAAAAAATATTCTCTTACTTTTTTATTCTGACATTTCACTTTCTTAAAATAAAGGGGTGACCCTAACGACCTAAGGGGGGAAATTTCAAATAGGATTAAATGTAAAGGAATTGTGATAAACTGATTTTAAATGTTTTTGGCCCTAAGGGTATGAAAAACTTCAACTTAAAAATGTATCTAAAAAAAAGTGCTGAGCCAATGAGGCGGGGGTGGTTGCCCTTTAGCTGCGGTCAAACCTGAAAAAATTAAAAAAAGTTTTTGTAATGTAGTGGTGAATTATCATTAAGTGATAACAGTTTGGGGGAAAACAAAGTATGTGTATCCATACAGCAGAAAAGGGGACAGGGGTATCCCCTTTCCCAAAACAATGCCCCCTTGGTAAAACCCCCAGTCATTGTTTAAAGGGGGCCCAAGGCACCTTGATTACATAGATCCCCACAGAGAGGTAAAATTTTCATTAAATTATGTTTTTGGGTGAAAGGGTTTTCCCCTGTGTATGTGTTTACAATGTACACCCTAATGTTTGGGAAATTTTTAGATGAACCCAAAAATTTCCGATGAACTCAACTGGTGAGCCTTTTTAAGCAGCTAGTTCCAGGGACACACTGATTTCAATGCCCCCCTTTGAAAGGTTTAGATGATTTCAGTCCAGTCTTTTTGGGTGGGTTTCATCGTGCCCACATACTAGTCTGTCTCAAATGATGTCTTTTAGAACAGCATTAAACTCACAGTGTTTGGTAGTTTTTTAAGCAGCAGAAAAACATTTTTATGATTCTCCCTCTTCCTGATGTCCCCGGGGAAAACCTGAAACCTTTCGGGCTTAACAGTGGTTCGGTGAAAAATGTCCTTTAAATATCCCCCAAAAATTCCCCAATAGCCCTTTTTCCCTGTTCTGCCCTGCTGTAGCAGGCCCCTAGAAAATTTAAAGTTTTTGGGCCCCCAACACTAAAAATGGAGGCACAATTTTTGTCCTCACCCATTTCATTTAAAAAGGAAAAAAAATATTCAAACCGTTTTTTTTATATGAGCCCCACTGCTCAATACTTTCATCAAAAGGGTCCAAGTTTCCAAAAATTCCAAAAATTTTTCCCTTTTCTCAATAAGCTCCTGAAGGGTCACTAACTCGTTTTGTCCTCAACCAAACCCAATTTTTTTCCTCAGTCACGGATTTCATTCACTTCACTCACTGACGTTCCTCCAAAAGTTCGCTAATTTAGCGTTTTAAAAAAAAAAGATTTTCTTCACAGTTGAAAAAAATGTCCTTTCCTTTAATCACGTTTTTTCCCACTCCGATGTCCGTCTCGGCCCTTTTTCTGCCGTCCATGCGATGTTAACTCCAGTGGTGGAAAAAGTACCCAATTTTTCATACTTAAGTAAAAAAAAGAAAACCTTTAATAGAAAATGACTAAACTAAAAGGGAAAGTCCCCCAGAAAAAATACTACTTGAGTAAAACTAAAAGTTTTTTTGGTTTTTAAATATATTTAAAGTATAAAAAGTAAAGAAATTGCTAAAATATACTAAAGTATAAAAAAGTAAAAGTCCCAAGTATAAACATTTAAAATTTTCCTTTCAAAAAGCAAACCAGACGATTTTCTTTTTTTTAAAATTTACTTTCAGCCAGGGGAAAAAACCCCAACACTCAGAAAATTTAAAAAAAAAGCATTTTTTGTTTAGGGGAGTCTCCCGGGTTTTTTTTTAAAAAAGGGGGGGGGGGGGGGCATTTGGGGATGTTCTTTTGATAAGGGGTTTTAAATTTGGAAACCTTTTTTTTGTTGCTAAGTTCCCAAAATGAACGAGTATTTTTGGGGGTCAGGGAAAAAGGTAGGGGGAAATTTTTAAAAAAAAAGTACATTTTTTTCTTTGGGAATGTAGTGAAGTGAAAGTAAAATATTTTAAAAATATAAAAGTAAAGTAAAGTACAGATCCCCAAAAAAACTATTAAGTAGTACTTTAAAGTTTTTTTACTTAATATTTTAAAACCCATTTGTTAAATCTTTCTTAGCTAGCTGGGGACTATGCACTTTGCCCTGCTATCAATACACGGGTTGCAAACATTACCCTGGGACGGGCCCACAGAAAATAACAGTTTTAAACGTTTTTAAAAACCCCACTTCTTCCAGCCCAAAATTTATTTCCTGTAGATTCGGGATTACTCACCCCAAATTTTTTGGTTATGTCTGGGGGGTTTTATAAAAAAGTCTTATAACAATTCAATAATGATAAAAAAAGGGGAAAAGGGAATCGTTTAACCATTTAAACGGAAATTTTATCATTTTCAATACATACAAACCCCCCTGATGCTCTGCAGCAAAACCCCAATATACAACAAATACTAAAATAAGTAAAAGGGCCAAAAAAAAACTCATAGGGAATTTAAAAGTTTAGTTGTAGAAAGTAGGGCCCGGGGTTTGGGTAAAAAAGGTTTAGTAGTTTGAAACTGGTTTAAAAGGGGGACATAAAAAACTAAGGTTCCTTAAACACAGTGAAGTAGGGGGTGGGAGCTAAAAGCAAAACATGGACCCGGAGCCGGGGTGGGGGGAGGTCAGGGGTGAAAAAATTTGACAGGGCAGGGGAAAAAATGGCAGGGCGGGGTTTTGTTCAGTGTGTTTGTCCAGTGTATTTTATGTGTGCCCGTGGGGTTTTGTGTGTGTGTGTCCTGTGGGTGTGTTCAAAAGTGTGGTGTCCCGTTGTGTGTGTGTTCAGTGTCAGTGTGTGTGTGTGTGTTCAGGGGGAGTGTGTGTGTTTCCAATGTGTGAGTGTGTGTGTTTCCCTGTGTTTTGTTGTTTGTTTCATTGTTTGTTATGGTTGTGGATTTGTTGTTGGGGTAATTGTTTTTTGTTTATTTGTTTTTTGGTGTATGTTGTTTTATTTTGATTTTTTTTTTTAACGAAGGGTTTTTTTTTGGATTTTTGTATTTTGGGGTTTTAGAGAAGTTTTTTATGTACTTTTTATGACACAAGTTTTTCTCCACGTTGGAAGTTTTTTTTGTGGGGTTCTTTGGTTTGTTGGTTTTGTTTTGTTTGTTTTTGTTAGGGTTTTTTTGGGTACCCAAGTTGTTGTTTTTTTGTTTTTTGGTTGTGTTTGTTCGTGTGATTTTTGTGTTTGGGGGTTTTGTTGTGGGGGATTTTGGTGTTAAAATTGTTGTGTTGTTGCGTTTTGTGGGTTGCTCGATTTGTCTCCAGTTGTTTTTGATGTTTTTTTTCCCAGAGCTGAGTTTTTCGCGTACTTTGGTTATGAAGTTTAGTTGATTGCTTTTTTTTTGGGTGTTTGTATCTCTGTTATGTGTGTCTCGAGATCTGTTTTGTTGTGTGTATTTTGGTTTGTTGATTATGTCACGGGGATTGGTTGGTTGTAGTGTTCTTGTTTGGAGAGTGGTGGACTGTTTGTTTCTGATGTCCACGTGTTAGTAGTATTTGTGTCTTGTGTTAGTATGCTTGTTTGGTAGTGACGGTTGTGAGTTAAGTTTTGCTATGTGTTGTTTTATTATTTTTTGTTTTTTGTTAGGTTTATGTTTTTATTTCCTTTTACTGATTTTTTGTGTTTTTTTTTGTTTGTGGGAGCCAGTAGTTTTTTTTTTAACACGTTGTTTAACTTTTATGTTTTTCGTTTACTTATTGTTTTTGTTTGGTTGTTTTATTTTTGCTTTACCCTTGGCTTTCTCTTTTTTTTTTCTTTTGTTTTTGTTTTGTTTTTTTGTGAGGTTTTGTTTTTTTTGTTTGTCTAGTTTTTTTGTTGTTGACCAGAGGTGTTCTCAGTATTTGATTTGTGTGTTGTTGAGTTAGTGTGTGTGTGTGTTTGTAGGTGGTGTTGTGTGTGGTGTGTGTTTCCAGTGTGGGTTTTTCCAGTGTTATGTTGGTGATGGTACAGTTTGGATGTGTGTGTGTTTGTGATGTGTGTTGTGGTTTTGTGTGTGTGTGTTTGTGTGTTCAGGTGGGTTGTTGTGTGTGGTGTCTACTGTGGGTGTTCAGGCTGTTTGTGGTGGTGTGTGTGTGTTTCTTGTGTGTGTGTCGTTGTGTGAAGTGTGGTTGGGTTGTTTGTGTGTTTGGGGTTGGTCTTGTGCAGTGTTTTTTTTCTTGTGTTTGGTTTGGGTGTATGTGTAGTTTCTAGTTATGTTTGTCAGTGTGGTGTGTGTGTCCAATGTCAGTGTGTCTTTGTAAGTGTTGTGTGTTGGTCCCATGTGTTTTGTGTGTGTGGTCTTTCCAGTGTGTTGTTGTGTTGTTTTATTTCAGTGTGTGGTTTCAAGTGTGTCTGTGTGTGTGTGTTTTGGTCAGTGTGTTGTTTGTGTGTGTGTTTCCAGTGTTTTGTTTTATTTGTTTGTGTGTTCAGTGTGTGTGGTGTGTGTGTGTGGGTGTGTGTGTGTGTCTCAGTGTGTTATGTGGTAGGTGGTATGTGTGTGTGTGTGTGTTGTTGTGTTGTTGTGTGTGGTGTGGTGTGTGTGTACAGAGTGTGTCTGTGTTTGTGTGTGTGTGTCTGTGTGTTGTGTGTCCAGTGTGTGTGTGTGTTTGTGTGTGTGTGTTTTTGTCCAGTGTGTGGTCAGTGTTGTGTGTCAGTGTGTGTAGTGTGTTGTCTCTTGTTTGTTTGTGTGTCTCAGTTTGTGTCAGTGTGTTTGTGTCGGGTGTGTGTGTTCCTTAGCCAGTGTGTGTGTGTGTGTGTGTGTGTGTGTGTGTAGTGTGTGTTTTTGGCCCCCTTTTGTGTTGTCCAGTGTTTCAGTGGTTGATACGTTCCTGTGTGTTCAGTTTGGTTCATGTGTGTCCAGTGTGTGTGTAGAAGTGGTGGGTACCAGTGTGTGTGTATGTGTGTTGTGTGTTCTCCAGCGTTTGTTTACATTGTGTGTCCAGTGTGTAGAGTTATGTCGTGTGTCCAGTTTTGTGTGTGTGTGTTCTCAGTGTTTGTTCCATTGGTATTATTTACAGGGACACTGAGGGTAGTCATGAACCCAAACCCTGGATAGAGGGGCTCAGTGAATGTTCGAGTGGAATGTGTTCAGGTGGGTCAGTGTGTCAGAGGAGGACTCTGTAGAAGGACAGAGTGCCGGCTGGCCAGTCCAGATACACTCCTACTCTGTGGAGAGATGGGCAGGGGGGGACGTCTATGGTAGTGGACTTATTATGTTGCCAGGCTCAGAGTAACGGTTGTCAGAGCAGAACAGACTCCAGGACTTGTCATTGTTTCCAAGACAACAGTCATTTGTTTTTTCCTCTCCTGCTGATTTTTTATATGTTCACTCCTATTTTTGTTGCCTCTCCCACTCCACTCTACCTCCCAGTAACAGCGCCCAGTCAGACCCTCTTACACAGCACCTCTGTCTCCAGTCATCAAATCTTTCTGGGTGATCAGGATACTGCTGCTTCTCTCTCCTCCTACATGTCACCTTTCTGTTCTCCTCAGACAGAGAGAGGAATCTGGTTACTGTGTTGGGTCAGTGTGAGATCACAGACATCTGATGGATGAAACCAGACACAATATTAGAAATCATCATCATTCACATTAGAATGTTAACTCACTTTTCACTAATTCATTTTAATGTAGATGTTTCTAGGTATCAAAAGGAGAAGTTAAGGTAACTTAAAATTTGTTCAAGATCATATGTTATTTTCTGGTATATAATGCATGACATAATGATTGGTGTTCCACACTTATTCATTTTATTAACACACATGTTACACATTTTGGTTGTTTCACATTTCCCACACATACACACTTAACACACACCTTTCCTTTTTACAAACATTTGTACACACACACACACACACACTTGTTTGTTTTTGGTTTTTGGTCCTATTTTTTGGTCGCTGTTTTTTGACACACAAATTGTCAAAGCAAACTTTTTTCTTTTTTTTGGTGTCTGCTTGTTTTTGCTTCTGTGAACTATCAGCTGATTTTTATATTTCCAAGTAAGTAATTGATGGTGATCTTTGACTTTGACTCACTTGAATTAAGACTTATTGGGGTATCAATTCTTCACAGCAGTCAACAGGTCACATTTTCTTGTCTCCAGGTTTCATTGTGTTCGCTTCCATGTTCCACACTGTAGCGGTAAGTGTGAAGAACAGACAGTCCATTGAGGGAATACACCTGAACTTTACCACACACAAAAACAGTTCAGCATTTAACTTTGTAAAGTGTGTGTGTGTTCAGTGTGTGTGTGTGTGTTTTTCTTTTGTTGTTGTGTGGGGGCCAGTGTGTGTGTCTTTTGTCTCATTGAGTCCAAGTTTGTGTTTGTGTTTGTGTCTTGGGTACAGTGTGTGTGTGTGCACGTTTTCCAGTGTGTGTTCCTTTTTTTGTGTGTGTGTGGGGCCAGTGTGTGTTTTTTTTTGTGTGTGTGTGGTGTCCGGTGTCGTCCAGTGTGTTGTTGTCAAGTGTGTGTTTGTGTTTGTCCAGTGTGTTTCTGGTGTGTCCTGTGTGTGTGTGTGTGTGTGTGTCGTTTGTGTGTGTGTGTTAGTGTGTGTTTGTGTCCAGTGTTGTGTATGTGTGTCCAGTGTGTGGTATGTCTAGTGTGTGTGTGTGTTTCAGTGTTTGTGTGTGTCGTGTATGTGTTGTCTTAGTTTGTGTGTGTGTCCAGGTATGTGTGTGTCCAGTGTTTGTGTTTGTGTGTGTCCAGTGTGTGGGTTCACAGTGGTGTGTGTCTGTGTGTCTTGTGTGAGTAAGTCTGTGTGTTTGTGTCCTTTGTGTGTAGAGTGTCCAGTGTGTGTGTTTACAGTGTGTGTGTGTGTGTGTGTGTTGTGTGTGTGTGTGTGTGTGTGTGTGTCCAGTGTGAGTAAGTCGCATGTTGTTTGTGTGTGTCCACTGTGTGTGTGTTTGTGTATGTGTCCAGTGTGTTTTGGGTGTGTGTGTGTGTGTGTGTGTGTCCAGTGTGTGTGTTGTGTCCAGTGTGCGTGTGTGTGTGGTGTCCAGTGTGGGTGTGTGTGTGTGGTGTGTTTGTCAGTGTGGTGTGTGTGTCATTGTGTGTGTGTTTCCAGTGTGTGTGTGTGTATGTCTAGTGGTGTGTGTGTGTGTGTGTATGTCTAGTGTGTGTGTGTGTGTGTGTCTAGTGTGAGTGTGTGTGTGTTTTGTCCAGTCTGTGTGTGTGTGTGTGTGTGTGTGTGTGTGTGTGCGTCATTTGTGTGTGTGTGTGTCCTTTGTGTGTATGTGTCCAGTGTGTGTGTTTACAGTGTGTGTGTGTGTGTGTGTGTGTGTGTGTGTGTGTGTGTGTCCAGTGTGTGTGTGTCCAGTGTGTATGTGTGTCCAGTGTGTGTGTGTGTGTCCAGTGTGTGTACTGATACACGTGCACACACACACACACACACACACACACACACACACACACACACACACACACACAAACTGGACACACACAATGGACACAGACACAGACACACACACACACACACACACACACTGGATACACAAAACACCACCACACATACACACACACACACAGGACACACACTGGACACACACACACACACTGGACACACACACACATACACAGTCTTTATATAACGTATTCCAAGTGGTGGTCAGAATGTTTGTCTTAACTAGCCTGATAAACTCCAACATGCCTGATTTGAACATTGACATAAACCCTCTACATACTTGAGTTTCTCCAGTCTGCAGTGTGGATCCTCCCGTCCAGCAGAGAGCAGTCTGACTCCTGAGTCTCCTGGGTGATTGTAGCTCAGGTCCAGCTCTCTCAGGTGTGAGGGGTTTGACTTCAGAGCTGAGACCAGAGAAGCACAGCCTTCCTCTGTGACTAGACAGCCTGACAGCCTGCAAATAGTCAAATCATATTAAACCACCACACTGCTATTCTTTGGTGGTGAAAATAGTGGCAGTATATTTTTTCTACATATTAAGATACATCAGTGTCCTGAAACCTGCCATATCTATTCATAAATTAATGTATCATTATTAGAGAAATTATCAAAATATTGCTTGTAGATAGAAAACATGTATAGTACAAATATTTGAGTAGACTGACCAGAGCAGTTTAAAAAGCAGTATCAGTCAAAAGACAGACAGTGAAGTATCAGATTTAGATTGTATTGAGTATACAGTCCACACCATATCTATTTTGACAGTGAAGATAACATTTTAAAAATGTGGCTCTATAATCCAGCATATTGGATTTGAAATCAAATGTTCATATGAGGTGACACCTTTTATTTGAGGGTATTTTAATACATATCTGTTTTCACACCGTGTCACGCGGGGGGGTCTATGTCGTCTAAATATGACCAAGGCGCAGCGTGTCCAAGAAACATGACTTTATTATTTCAAAGTCTGGAACAAAAACAACAAAACAAGACCGAAAACGTGAAGTCCTCTGCAACACTGACAGAACTTGGAACAAAAACCCACAACACCCACAGGAAAAGATACAGATTAAATATGGCTCCCAATCAGAGATATAACGAGCGACAGCTGACACTCGTTACTTCCGATTGGGAGTCATTGACCCAACCTAGAAATACACCCACAGAAATGCAAACATAGAAAATACACCCAAACCCAAACATAACCAAACCAAAACCCAACAAAACAAATACACCCTGGCTCAAATATAAAAGTCCCGGAGCCAGAGTGTCACAGTACCCCCCCATAAAGGTGCGAACTCCGGACGCACCAGCATACAGTCTATGGGAGGGTCTGGGTGGGCGTCTGTCCACGGTGGCGGCTCTGGCCCTGGTCGTGGTCCCCACCCCACCTTAGTCACTATCCGCTTCCGTAGCCTCCTCCTAATGACCACCCCCCAACTAAACCCCACTGGATTAAGGGGCGGCACCGGACGGCTCTGGCGGATCCTGGGCTGGACGGCTCTGGCGGATCCTGGCTGGACGGCTCATGGCTGGCTGACGGATCTGGCTGCTCATGGCTGGCTGACGGATCTGGCTTGCTCATGGCCGGCTGACGGATCTGGCTGCTCATGGCCGGCTGACGGATCTGGCTGCTCATGGCTGGCTGACGGATCTGGCTGCTCATGGCTGGCTGACGGATCTGGCTGCTCATGGCTGGCTGACGGATCTGGCTGCTCATTGCTGGCGGAAGGCTCTGGCTGATCCTGTCTGGCGGAAGGCTCTGGCTGATCCTGTCTGGCGGAAGGCTCTGGCTGATCCTGTCTGGCGGAAGGCTCTGGCTGCTCCTGTCTGGCGGAAGGCTTCGGCTGCTCCTGTCTGGTGGAAGGCTCTAGCGGCTCCTGTCTGGCGGAAGGCTCTAGCGGCTCCGGTCTAGCGGACGGCTCTGAAGGCTCATGGCAGACGGGCGGCTTTGCAGGCTCAGTACAGACGGGCGGCTTATGCAGCGCTTGGCAGACGGGCAGTTCAGGCGCCGTTGGGCAGACGGGCAGTTCAAGCGCCGTTGGGTAGACGGGCAGTTCAGGCGCCGTAGGGCAGACGGCAGACTCTGGCCGACCGAGACGCACTATAGGCCTGGTGCGTGGTGCCGGAACAGGTGGTCCCGGGCTGAGGACACGCTTCTCAGGGCTAGTGCGGGGAGTAGCAACAGGGCATGCTGGACCCTGGGGACGCACATAAGGCCTATGGCGTGGTGCCGGAAAACTGGTGGTCCCGGGCTGAGGACACGCATCTCAGGGCTAGTGCGGGGAGTAGCAAACAGGGCATGCTGGACCCTGGGGACGCACATAAGGCCTATTGCGTGGTGCCGGAACTGGTGGTCCCGGGCTGAGGACACGCATCTCAGGGCTAGTGCGGGGAGAAAGCAACAGGGGCATGCTGGACCCTGGGAAACGCACATAAGGGCTAGTGCGGAGAGCCGGAACAGGGCATGCTGGACCCTGGGGACTCGCATAAGGCCTAGTGCGGAGAGCAGCAACAGGGCATGCTGGACCCTGGGACTCACATAACGCCTAGTGCGGAGAGCCGGAACAGGGCATGCTGGACCCTGGGGTCTAACATAACGCCTAGTGCGGAGAGCCGTATAACAGCAACAGGACGCACAGGACTCGGGGAACACACAGGAGGCTTGGTGGGTGGTGTAGGCACTGGTGGTACTGGGCTGGAGCGGGGAGGTGGCGCCGGAAAAATACCGGGACCGTGCAGGCGTACTGGGCTCCCTTGAGCACTGAGCCTGCCCAACCTTACCTGGTTGTATACTCCCGTCGCCCCGACCAGTACGGGAAGGAGGAATAACCCGCACCGGGCTATGTAGGCGAACCGGGGACACCATGCGTAAGGCTGGTGCCATGTAAGCCGGCCCGAGGAGACGCACTGGTGGCCTGATGCGTGGGGCCGGCTTCATGACATCCGGCTCAATGCTCAATCTAGCCCGGCCGATACGTGGAGCTGGAATGTACCGAACCGGGCTATGCCTGCGTACAGGAGACACCATGCGCTCAACTGCGTAACACGGTGTCTGCCCGTACTCTCGCTCTCCCCGGTCAGTCCAGGGAGTAGGCGCAGGTCTCCTACCTGACTTCGCCACACTCCCTTTTAGCCCCCCCCCCAAGAAATTTTTGGGTAGTACCAACGGGCTTCCAGCCTCGACTCCGTGCTGCCTCCTCATACCACCTCCTCTCGGCTTTAGCTGCCTCCAGCTCTTCACGAGGGCGGCGATATTCTCCCGGTTGTGCCCAAGGACCCTTTCCATCCAGAATCTCCTCCCATGTCCATGAATCCTTGATAGGCGTCCATATATCCTGTGTAGGTAGGTCCTGTTGCCGCTTGACACGCTGCTTGGTCCTTTTTACGGTGGGTTTTTCTGTCACGCGGGTCTATGTCGTCTAAATATGACCAAGGCGCAGCGTGTCCAAGAAACATGACTTTATTATTTCAAAGTCTGGAACAAAACAAAACAAAACAAGACCGAAACGTGAAGTCCTCTGCAACACTGACAGAACTTGGAACAAAAAACCCACCAACACCCACAGAAAAACATACAGATTAAATATGGCTCCCAATCAGAGATAACGAGCCGACAGCTGACACTCGTTACCTCCGATTTGGGAGTCATTGACCCAACCTAGAAATACACCCACAGAAATGCAAACATAGAAAATACACCAAAACCCAAACATAACCAAACCAAAACCCAACAAAACAAATACACCCTGGCCAAATATAAAAGTCCCGGAGCCAGAGTGTCACACACCGTTTAGAAATGAAAGCACTTTATGTATCTAGTCCCCCCATTGACGAAGTCAAACGTATTCTGACCATTTGACTTATAGTGTATTAAAGTAGTTAAAAAAACAAAAAAAAAAAAGTTGAGTATTTGGTTGTGAACTCATTGGTTGTATTTGCAGTTTGTTTTGGGTTATGTTTTTGCCCGATAGTAACTGAATGGTGGATGATGACTGGAGTAATTTTCTGTCTAAGTGAGTAGATAACATGTTTCTAAACACTACTAAATTAATCCTGATGATGCCATGTTTAAGAAAAATTATGAATGAATCATGAATAATAATGAGTGAGAAAGTTACAGAGGCTACAACAAAACATGCTAACCTCTCACCATTACCAATAACAGAGGGGGTATGATCCTTGTTCCTCTGTAAACTTTCTCATTCATCATCATTCACGATTCATTCATGATTATTCATAATCATGGTAGCATCCACATGAATGTAGAAGTGTTCAGAAACATCTTCTATTCTTACTGACAATACAAGTGAAGTGACTCAAAATGACAGGACATTATTCACCATTCAGTTTCTATTGGGAAAAACATAATCCAAAACACAACCAAGACATTTACATTACATTTTACATTTTAGTCATTTAGCAGACGCTCTTATCCAGAGCGACTTACAGGAGCAATTAGGTTAAGTGCCTTGCTCAAGGGCACATTTACGTAATTTAGCAGACGCTCTTATCCAGAGCGACTCACCAATTGGTGTGTTCACCCTATAGCCAGTGGGATAACCACTGTACCATTTTTTTTGGGGGGGGGGGGTAGAAGGATTACTTTATCCTATCCCAGGTAATCCTTGAAGAGGTGGGGTTTCAAATGTATCCGGAAGGTGGTGAGTGACTCCGCTGTCCTGGCGTCGTGAGGGAGCTTGTTCCACCATTGGGGTGCCAGAGCAGCGAACAGTTTTGATTGGGCTGAGCGGGAGCTATGCTTCCGCAGAGGAAGGGGAGCCAGCAGGCCAGAGGTGGATGAACGCAATGCCCTCGTTTGGGTGTAGGGACTGATCAGAGCCCGAACGGTACAGAGGTGCCGTTCCCCTCACTGCTCCATAGGCAAGCACCATGGTCTTGTAGCGGATGCGAGCTTCAACTGGAAGCCAGTGGAGTGTGCGGAGGAGGGGGGGTGACGTGAGAGAACTTGGGAAGGTTGAACACCAGACGGGCTGCGGCATTCTGGATGAGTTGTAGGGGTTTAATGGCAAAGGCAGGGAGCCCAGCCAACAGCGAGTTGCAGTAGTCCAGACGGGAGATGACAAGTGCCTGGATTAGGACCTGTGCCGCTTCCTGTGTAAAGGCAGGGTCGTACTCTCCGAATGTTGTAGAGCATGAACCTGCAGGAGCGGGTCACCGCCTTGATATTGGCGGAGAACGACAGGGTGTTGTCCAGGGTCACTGCCTAGGCTCTTCGCACTCTGGGAGGAGGACACAGCGGAGTTGTCAACCGTGATGGCGAGATCATGGAAACGGGCAGTCCTTCCCCGGGAGGAAGAGCAGCTCCGTCTTGCCAGGGTTCAGCTTGAGGTGGTGATCCGTCATCCATACTGATATGTCTGCCAGACATGCAGAGATGCGATTCGCCCACCGTGGTTATCAGAAGGGGGAAAGGAGAAGATTAGTTGTGTATCGTCAGCGTAACAATGATAGGAGAGGCCATGTGAGGATATGACAGAGCCAAGTGACTTGGTGTATAGGGAGAAAAGGAGAGGGCCTAGAACTGAGCCCTGGGGGACACCAGTGGTGAGAGCACGTGGTGCGGAGACAGCTTCTCGCCACGCCACTTGGTAGGAGCGACCGGTCAGGTAGGACGCAATCCAGGAGTGAGCCGCGCCGGAGATGCCCAGCTCGGAGAGGGTGGAGAGAGGAGGATCTGATGGTTCACAGTATCAAAGGCAGCAGACAGGTCTAGAAGGACAAGAGCAGAGGAGAGAGAGTTAGCTTTAGCAGTGCGGAGAGCCTCCGTGACACAGAGAAGAGCAGTCTCAGTTGAATGACCAGTCCTGAAACTGACTGGTTTGGATCAAGAAGGTCATTCTGAGAGAGATAGCAAGAGAGTTGGCTAAAGACGGCACGCTCAATAGTTTTGGAAAGAAAAGAAAGAAGGGATACTGGTCTGTAGTTGTTGACATCAGTGGGGAGCGAGTGTTGGTTTTTTGAGAGGGGAGCAACTCTCGCTCTCTTGAAGACGGAAGGGACATGGCCAGCGGTCAAGGATGAGTTGATCAGCGAGGTGAGGTAGGGGAGAAGGTCACCGGAGATGGTCTGGAGAAGAGGGAGGGGATGGGGTCAAGCGGGCAGGTTGTTGGGCGGCCTGCAGTCACAAGTCGCAGGATTTTATCTGGAGAGAGGGGAGAAAGAAGTCAAAGCATAGGGTAGGGCAGT
The DNA here is from genome assembly GCA_036851935.1 of Coregonus suidteri. NCBI lineage: Eukaryota > Metazoa > Chordata > Actinopteri > Salmoniformes > Salmonidae > Coregonus > Coregonus suidteri. The sequence goes on along the minus strand of CM072257.1, from coordinate 4,757,802 downwards.
GTGAGTAGGACCAGCAGTGTCATTATGACTTAACAAACGAGGATCGGATGTCGTCAACCTTCTTTTCAAAGTGGTTGACGAAGTCATCCACAGAGAGAGGAGGGGGGGGGGGGGGGGGGTGGGGAGGATTCAGCAGGGAGGAAAATGTGGCAAAGAGCTTCCTAGGGTTAGAGGCAGATGCTTGGAATTTAGAGTGGTAGAAAGTGGCCTTAGCAGCAGAAACAGATGAAGAAAATGTAGAGAGGAGGGAGTGAAAAGATGCCAGGTCGGCAGGGAGTTGAGTTTTCTTCCATTTCCGCTCCGCTGCCCGGAGCTCTGTTTCTGTGAGCTCGCAATGAGTCATCCAAGCCACGGAGCTGGAGGGGAGGACCGAGCGGCCGGGGGAGGATAGGGGACACAGAGAGTCAAAGGATGCAGAAAGGGAGGAGAGGAGGGTTGAGGAGGCAGAATCAGGAGATTGGAGGGAGAAGGATTGAGCAGAGGGAAGAGGATGATAGGATGGAAGAGGAGAGAGTAGCGGGAGAGAGAGAGCGAAGGTTGCGGCGGCGCATTACCATCTGTGTAGGGGCAGAGTGAGTAGTGTGGGAGGAGAGCGAGAGAGAAAAGGAAACAAAGTAGTGGTCAGAGACATGGAGGGGAGTTGCAGTGAGATTAGTAGAAGAGCAGCATCTAGTAAAGATGAGGTCAAAGCGTATTGCCTGCCTTGTGAGTAGGGGGGGACGGTGAGAGGGTGAGGTCAAAAGAGGAGAGGAGTGGAAAGAAGGAGGCAGAGAGAAATGAGTCAAATGTAGACGTAGGGAGGTTGAAATCCCCCAAACTGTGAAGGGTGAGCCATCCTCAGGAAAGGAACTTATCAAGGCGTCAAGCTCATTGATGAACTCTCCAAGGGAACCTGGAGGGCGATAGATGACAAGGATATTAAGCTTAAATGGGCTAGTGACTGTGACAGCATGGAATTCAAATGAGGAGATAGACAGATGGGTTAGGGGAGAAAAATTGAGAATGTCCACTTGGGAGAGATGAGGATTCCTGTGCCACCACCCTCTGACCAGATGCTCTCGGGGTATGCGAGAACACATGGTCAGACGAGGAGAGAGCAGTAGGAGTAGCAGTGTTTTCAGTGGTAATCCATGTTTCCGTCAGCGCCAGGAAGTCGAGGGACTGGAGATTAGCATAGGCTGGGATGAAGTCAGTTTTGTTGGCAGCAGAACGGCAGTTCCAGAGGCTGCCTGAGACCTGGAACTCCAGGTGTGGGGTGCGTGCAGGGACCACCAGGTTAGAGAGGCAGCAGCCACGCGGTGTGGGGCTTTTGTGTAGCCTGTGCAGAGAGGAGAGAACAGGGATAGGCAGAGGCATAGTTGACAGGCTGTAGCAAATGGCTACAATAATGCAGAGGAGATCGGAATGAAATGAAACTAAACATCTGGGAGAGTAGAGAGCAGGGCCTCCCTCACCAAAAACTTCTACCTCAGAAACTATAATTGTTTCACTGAACCACCCGAACAAAAAACTCTACCAACTTCCACCTTTAGAAATCAGAATTGTTGTGAACCACAGCGGTTCAATGTTTAAAGGAATAGACTCAACCCACTTTATTCAGCTAGCTAACTATGACACCATAGCTAACTAGCATGCTAGCATCCAAAAACACACAGTTAGCACCAAACACTTGGTCACAACAAACCACCAATAGTGTGTTAACACACTAAGCAGATAATTCGTGTCCGTGTCTGTTGGGTAGCTAGCAATGGCCACTGTGTTGACCTTGTTTGAAGAAACGGCTAGCTAGCTAGCTTCGTGCTACCCCCGGCACCGCCGAAAACAATGCCAACCCACAGTAACTACCCACAACAGCCCACGATGCCTAGCTATGACGCGATAGCTAACTAGCATGCTAGCATCCAATAACACACAGTTTAGCACCAATACTTGGTTACAACAAACTACCAAGAGTGTGTTAACACACTAAAACAGATAATTCATGTCCGTGTCTAGTTCCTTTCGTAACGCAGCAAAAATTAACGTTGGCTAGCTAGCACATTAACATTGGAAACAACTCTCCACCGTTGCACTAAACAGATAATTACCAATAAACGTTACCAAGTAGCTACCCGCTAGCTAGCTAGCATACCAAGAGTGTGTTAACACACTAAACAGATAATTCATGACCGTGTGCAGACAAACTGCAAATGTATTCAACAAGTTTGTAGAATCACAAGCTTGATGTAATCACTGCAGGTAAGGAATATGGGACCAAATACTAAACTTTTGACTAAATTAATCCTAGTGTGTGTGTTTGTGTGTCCGAAATCAAATCAATCAAATCAAATCAAATCAAATTTTATTGGTCACATGCGCCGAATACAACAGGTGCAGACATTACAGTGAAATGCTACTTTACAGCCCTTAACCAACATTGCATTTATTTTTAAACAAAAAAGTAAGAATAAAACAACAACAAAAAAGTGTTTGAGAAAAAAGAGCAGAAGTAAAATAAAGTGACAGTAGGGAGGCTATATATACAGTAAAATAAAGTGACAGTAGGGAGGCTATATATACAGGGGGGTACCGTTGCATTGTCAATGTGCGGGGGCACCGGCTAGTTGAGGTAGTTGAGGTAATATGTACATGTTGGTAGAGTTAAAGTGACTATGCATAAATACTTAACAGAGTAGCAGCAGCGTAAAAAGGAGGGGGGTGGGGGGCAGTGCAAATAGTCTGGGTAGCCATGATAGCTGTTCAGGAGTCTTATGGCTTGGGGGTAGAAGCTGTTGAGAAGTCTTTTGGACCTAGACTGGGCACTCCGGTACCCGCTTGCCGTGCGGTAGCAGAGAGAAAACAGTCTATGACTAGGGTGGCTGGAGTCTTTTGACAATTTTGAGGGCCTTCCTCTGACACCGCCTGGTATAGAGGTCCTGGATGGCAGGGAGGCTTTGCCCCAGTGATGTACTGGGCCGTACGCACTACCCTCTGTAGTGCCTTGCGGTCAGAGGCCAAGCAGTTGCCATACCAGGCGGTGATGCAACCAGTCAGGATGCTCTCGATGGTGCAGCTGTAGAATTTTTTGAGGATCTGAGGACCCATGCCAAATCTTTTTAGTCTCCTGAGGGGGAATAGGCTTTGTCGTGCCCTCTTCACGACTGTCTTGGTGTGTTTGGACCATGATAGTTCGTTGGTGATGTGGACACCAAGGAACTTGAAGTTCTCAACCTGTTCCACTACAGCCCCGTCGATGAGAATGGGGCGTGCTCAGTCTCTTTTTTTTCCTGTAGTCCACAATCATCTCCTTTGTCTTGGTCACGTTGAGGGAGAGGTTGTTGTCCTGGCACCCACACGGCCAGATCTCTGACCTCCTCCCTATAGGCTGTCTCATCGTTGTCGGTGATTAGGCCTACCACTGTTGTGTCGTCGGCAAACTTAATGATGGTGTTGAAGTCGTGCCTAGCCATGCAGTCATGGGGTGAACAGAGAGTACAGGAGGGTCTGAGCACGCACCCCTGAGGGGCCCCCGTGTTGAGGATCAGTGTGGCAGATGTGTTGTTACCTACCCTTACCACCTGGGGGCGGCCCGTCAGGAAGTCCCAGGATCCAGTTTTGCAGAGGGAGGTGTTTAGTCCCAGGATCCTTAGCTTAGTGATGAGCTTAGAGGGCACTATGGTGTTGAATGCTGAGCTATAGTCAATGAATAGCATTCTCACGTAGGTGTTCCTCTTGTCCAGGTGGGAAAGGGCAGTGTGGAGTGCGATAGAGATTGCATCATCTGTGGATCTGTTGGGGCGGTATGCAAATTGGAGTGGGTCTAGGGTTTTCTGGGATTATGTCCCAGTGTGTGCCTGTGTGTTCAGTGGTGTGTGTACAGTGTGTGTGTCCAGCGTGTGTGTGTGTCCAGTGTGTGTGTGTGTGTGTGTCCAGGTTGTTTGTGTGTCCAATGTGTGTGTCCAGTGTGTGTGTGCGTCGGTGTGTGTGTATCCAGGTTGTGTGAGTGTCCAAATGTGTGTGTGTGTGTGTCCCGTGTGTGTGTGTCCAGTGTGTGTGTGTGTCCAGTGTGTGTCCAGTGTGTGTGAACCAAAACAAACTGCAAATGTATTCAACAAGTTTGTAGAATCACAAGCTTGATGTAATCACTGCAGGTAAGGAATATGGGTCCAAATACTAAACGTATGACCAACTACAGGAATACTGACCTCAGAGTCTCCAGTTTACAGTGGGGATTCCCCAGTCCAGCAGAGAGCAGCTTCACTCCTGAATCCTTCAGGTCATTGTTACTCAGATCCAGCTCTCTCAGGTGTGAGGGGTTTGACTTCAGAGCTGAGACCAGAGAAGCACAGCCTTCCTCTGTGACTAGACAGCCTGACAGCCTACAAAGAGTCAAATCATATTTAAAACCACACTGCTATTCTTTGGATTTGAGTCATTTTCTGTCTAAGTGAGTAGATAACATGTTCCTAAAGTAATCCTGATGATGCCAAGATTGAGAAATATCATGAATGAATCATGAATAATAATGAGTGAGAAAGTTACAGAGGCTACAACAAAACATGCTAACCTCTCACCATTAACATCAAATAAAAGGTGACATTCTGTACTGTCGCCTATATGAAACATTCTATCTGAAATACAAAATGCTGGAGCATAGCACCAAATGTAAAACTGTAAGCTTTACTGTCCAACACACATATGGTGTGGACTATGTGTGCCTGGTAAACACATGTGGATCTGGTGAACAGTTATCACTTGTTGACCAACTACAGGAATACTGACCTCAGAATCTCCAGTTTACAGTGGGGATTCCCCAGTCCAGCAGAGAGCAGCCTTCACTCCTGAATCCTTCGGTGATTGTAGCTCAGATCCAGCTCTCTCAGGTGTGAGGGGTTTGACCTCAGAGCTGAGACCAGAGAAGCACAGCCTTTCTCTGTGACTCCACAGCCTGACAGCCTGACAGAGAGATCATCATGATTTCACAAACACACTGTAATTTAACACCAGTAGTGTAGAAGGACAATGGCAGATGCATTTGGTTTATTCTCTTAAACAAACATATAGATTCATCTTCCGTCTCCTAGAATTGCATGGTCAAATTGTTATACTAATGTGAACACCAATGCACTGATTCGGTACGTTTTTCTATTTAATATTATATATTATTAATTTTTCTTCCTGATGATTAGTACTTAAATGTCATTTATGTACTCACCAGAGCAGCTCTGGAGGCTTTGACCACTGGTAGCAGCCTCAGAAGACCTTCCTCTGATCTGGAGTATTTCTTCAGGTCAAACACATCCAGCTCCTTTTCTGAAGTTAGCAACACAAAGACCAGAGCTGACCACTGTGCAGGTGACAGTTTGGCTTTTGAGAGACTTCCTGAGCTCAGGTATCTTTGGATCTCCTCCACTAGAGAATGGTCATTCAGTTCATTCAGACAGTGGAACAGATTGATGCATCTCTCTGGAGAGGGATATCCCTGATCTTCTCCTTGATGTACTTGACTGTTTCTTCATGCTCTGTGAGCTGCTTCTTGTCTTTGTCAGTAGACCTCGTTAAGAGATTCTGATTGGACTCCAGTGAGGCGGCCCAGAAGGAAGCGGAGGAAAAGGTCCAGGTTTCCCGTCTCACTTTGTAAGGCTTTATCCACAGCACTCTTGTAGACAGTAACTTCAGTAACTTGCGGTTCGGCCATTAGATTCTCATTGTTGTTGATGAATGAGAGGAACACAAATACAGCAGCCAGAAACTCCTGAATGCTCAGATGCACGAAGCAGTACACCTTTTCCTGGTACAGCCCACATTCCTCTTTAAAGAGCTGTGTGCACAATCCTGAGTACACTGAGGCTTCATTGACATCAATGCCAGCCTCTTTCAGGTCTTCTTCATAGAAAATCAGATTGCCCTTCACAAGCTGTTGAAAAGCCATTTTCCGAGTGACAGAATGCTCTCTTTATTCCAGTGTGGACCTGTCTCTTCTTTCCCAGATACTTTTCATTCTTTATGTTGGTATGAAACTCCACAAGGTGTGAGTACATCTCAGTCAGAGTCTTGGGCATCTCTTCTCTCTATGTTTCAGCATGTGTTCAAGGACTGTTGCAGAAATCCAACAGAAGACTGGAATGTGGCACATGATGTGGAGGCTCCTTGATGTCTTTATGTGTGAGATGATTCTGCTGGCCAGGTCCTCATCACTGAATCTCTTCCTGAAGTACTCCTCCTTCTGTGGGTCATTGAACCCTCGTACCTCTGTCACCTGGTCAACACACACACTGAAGGGATCTTATTGGCTGCTGCAGGTCGGGTAGTTATCCAGAGGAGAGCCGAGAGGAAGCAGATTTCCCTTGATGAGATTTGTCAGCAGAACATCCACTCTGAGGTTGACTTTGTGACGTCACAACAGATCTTGTTCTTCTGGAAGTCTAGGGGCAGTCGGCACTCATCCAGACCATCAAAGATGACAGAACTTTGTACTTGTCGTAGTTGGAGATTCTTGATTCTTTGGTTTCGATTGAGAAGTGATTGAGAAGTTCAAATCAAAGTGTGTTTTTCCTTTTTCATCAAATTCAGCTCCCGAAAAGGGAATGAAAATACAAATTGGACATCCTGATTTGCTTTTCCTTCAGCCCAGTCCAGAATGAACTTCTGCACAGAGACTGTTTTTCCAATGCCAGCGACTCCCTTTGTCAGCACAGTTCTGATATGTTTGTCTTGTCCAGTTAAGGGTCTGAGATGTCGTTACATTTGACTGCAGTCTCTGGTCTTGCTTGTTTCCCTGGTTGTTGTCTCAATCTGTCTCAGCTCATGTTCATTATTGACGTCTCCTGTTCCACCTCTGTGATGTAGAGCTCTGTGTAGATCTTATTGAGAAGTGTTGGGTTTCCTTGTTTAGCGATCCCCTCAAATACACATTGGAACTTCTTCTTTAGATTAGATTTGAGTTCACGTTGGCAAATCACAGCAAGCTCATCTGAATGAAGAAATAACACAGAGGATATTAATATTATGTCTGTTTTAATGGCTACACTATTGTGGGACTGTTATAACATTTTTAAATTATAATAATTTATTCGTTTAACTGACTGTATAAATGTTTTCATAATACTTTACAGACTGGTGTGACTGATTATAGTATTATTGGTTCTCTCTCTCTCCTCTCTCGACTCTCTCTCTCTCTCTCTCTCTCTCTCTCTTTCTCTCTCTCTCTCAATCAACACAACACATCCCTGCTGCTACTTGATGAGGTCACTAGGTGTTGTGTTAAGGCTGCTACAATATCATTGATTTACACAGCTACTTTAGCTGTACTTTAGCTACAGCTTTCAAATGTTCTAAAAAGCATTCAACATGAGGCAGACAGCTCTTACTTTTCTCCAGTGTGTCAGCAGCTCCTTCTGGTTCATTTTCCTCAGGACGTGCAGTTGTGATCTTCAGAGCCCCCTCTCTGGCACTGCTCTCCTGCTTCTCATCTTCAGCATCCACCACTTCCTTATCCTGCTTCTGACTCTCAAAGCCTTCTGGGAGTTCTGGACTAAGAATCCTCTTGAACATCTTCAGCTCGTTCTTCACAAATGTCATAATATTCTCTTCAAGCAACTGAAATAAATCAAGTAAATAAGTTAAGCAAGAGACTAAATGCTTTCTCATTAACACATGAATGAAGGACTGACAGATCAACTTTACTTGAGGTAAACAAAAACAAATGTACATAACAGGACCACATACACTGAATATGGAGGCCAGGTCTGTTTGATGACTCTGGGAAGACTGACCACTGAGAATCTCTGACTCTGATCTCTCCTGTTGGTTTCTGTGGACAAAACATGAGATTATATCTCCTCATCCAGGGAGTACACACACACACACACACACACACACACACACACACACACACACCACAAACATACTCACACACTCACACACTCACACACACACACTCACACACACACAGGGAGGGAATGTTGTGTTAGTTTAATATTGTTTCAGGACTATGAAAATGGAAAAAAGGATTAGCCTATGGATTATGAAAAGAACAAAAATAAATGGGATAATGGGAGAGGAGAAATGACTAGAGACAGTGTTGTTTAACTCACTGACCATGACCCATGAGTTCTTCTTACCTTTGTTCAGTAGAAAAGTCTCCCTCTCTAAACACTATAGGTTGTTCAATAGACCGGTCACTCTTCATGGACACACAGCTGGGTACAGGGGAGGCTGGTCTCTCCTGCTTGATTGGGCTTCAACACAACAGAGACAAACATTGCGTCTCTCATCTACTCTGAGCTCAGATGGGGAAACATAAGAAGAGTTTCTCTCCAAATCTCTATACATCGATTTTCAGAAAGTTCATAAATTAGGTTTTATTGTTTAAAGAAATTATGAAAGAGATTGGTGTGTTTTTTCACTATCTAATCATGGCATGGGGTTTTTCAATTACATACATGTATTTGTTTAAAATCGCTTGATGGTTTATTTCAGACAGACATATAATGTAGTTTTCTTTGCCAAATGCTACATATCTGTCTCACTCTCAGAGAAAGAAGTAGTACTGCTAGGTTTACACAGTAATAATATATCTGCCTCACTCTCAGATAAATAAGTAGTACTGCTAGGTTTTACACAGTCAAATGTAACAAATAACTACATTTTTTATAAACATCTGTACAAATGTACAAAATTCAATACAGTAATATGAGATCTGTACGTAAAACATTTACATTTTCGTCATTTAGCAGATGTTCTTATCAAGGGTCTCTCACAAGCATCTTAAGGCTAAGTTCATCATTATAATCTATCTAGTTTATTGATAGATCCGTAGTAGAGCATTGTAAAATCTCTGAGCTGTTTCCCAAAACCATCGTTATTAACGTTGCACTTGAAAACGCTCATATTCTAACACCTGCCTCAGGCCACTTGTAGAACAGCCAAGTGCGTCGTTAGATGCTTTTTTGCCCTCCCGCGTCACTTTATACACAGAAGATATCCGCTAAACATAGAATCACATGGTTTATCCGTCTCTTTTTGACCACCGATAAATTCAGAACAAAGTGACTACAAATACAAAGTTGCCAATGTCTTTGCAATTGATTCAAACAAGGGACGTCCACAAATATGCTTCAATGAAAACCGAGATGACTGCATTAAAATATAAACAGTAGGCTATAGGCCTATTTCAATCATATTGAAATATATTCCATGTTCAATATATTTAGTTCTATTTTGCTACTTGTAGGCTACTGTCTGTAATTTGTCTCAATATATTGTCACGCTCGACGGGAACAGAGGAGGACCAAGGTGCAGCGTTTGAATGCGAACATATTTATTTATATAATGATCACACGATCAAAACAAAAAACGATGACTTGACAGTCAATGGTCAAACACGAACAAACACGACAACAAGAAACCACAATAAATGAATGCTAAACGGCTACCTAAGTATGACTCCCAAATCAGAGACAACGAGCTACAGCCGTCTCTGATTGGGAGACACACCCTGGCCAACATAGATATACAACAACTAGAACCAACACACATGAAAACTCACACCTTGGCTCAACATACTAGAGTCCCCAGAGCCAGGGCGTGACAGTACCCCCCTAAAGGCGCGGACTCCGACCGCGCCAACCAAATACCACAGGGGAGGGACCGGTGTGGGCACTCCGCCTTGGCGGCAGATCCGGCTCCGGGCATGATCCCCACTCGCTCTCCCAACCCCCAAAGTACCCTGGTCCGGTCTGGCCCTGGACTGCACACTGGTGGAGCGGATTGCTTAGGCTCCGGCGTGAAGCAGCTGACCCGTGCTGAACCAGGCACCAGTGGAACAGGCACGGGCTGTGCCGGACTGACGACGCACACCACTGGCTTGGTGTGGGGAGCAGGAACGGCCCGAGCCGGGCTGACGAAACGCACCCCTGACTTGGTGCGCGGGGAGCAGGAGCGGGCCGAACCGGGCTGACGAAACGCACCACTGACTTGGTGCGGGAGCAGGAACGGGCCGAGCCGGGCTGACGAAGCGCACCACTGACTTGGTGCGGGGAGCAGGAACGGGCCGAGCCGGGCTGACGAAGCGCACCATTGGCCTGGTGCGGGGAGCAGGAACAGGCCGGACCGTACTGGGGACACACACACCACTGGTCCTACGCAGGGATCTGGAATGGGCCGGACCGGACTGGTAACACACCCCAGTACCTCTCGCCGTGCCTCTACACCTTTCCATCCCTCTTCGACCAGTGGCCCCCGTAACCTGGCGGCCCGTCCTCTGCCAACCCGCTGGGCCGCTTTGCCCAGGGTCTCCTGCTTGGCCCGTCGTCCACGGCGTTAGCACCCCCCTAAAAATTTTCTGGCCGTCTCTCCTACCCGTGGACCAGGTCTCCATGTCCCTCGCCAGCCTTTCGCCCTTCTGCCTCCATGTCAAGCCCTTCTCTTCCTCACCCGGCTTGACCCAGTCGAGGAGGCGAAGGAGATCTGCTAGAGATCTCCCTGGCGATGGCTCCTGGACACGCTGCTTGGTCCAGTCTTGGTGGTTTCTTCTGTCACGCTCGTCGTCGGATCAGAGGAGGACCAAGCGCGCAGCTTTGAATGCGAACATATTTATTTATATATTGATCACACGATCAGAACAACAAAACGATGACGTGACAGTCAATGGTCAAACACAAAACAAACACGAACAAGAAACCACAATAAATGAATGCCTAACGGCTACCTAAGTATGACTCCAATCAGAGACAACGAGCTACAGCCGTCTCTGATTGGGAGCCACCCTGGCCAACATAGATATACAGCAACTAGAACAAACACACATGAAAAACTCACACCCTGCTCAACATACTAGAGTCCCCAGAGCCAGGGCGTGACATATATTTCATGATGTGTAGCGTAACATGTACCCAATGATGTTCCAAATCTGTGATTTAGTGCATTTTTATTATGTAAGCATTAGAATAAACTACCTCAATATTTGCAGCCGTAGGTAGTAATATCTTTCTAGAAGCTGATCCGTGGTCAGTATTGTGAAATAATTATAATGTTAAGGAATGATTTTAATGGAGAAAACTGATCCGAGAGCAGAGGTCCCTTCTTTCGATCCTATCAGTGTCGATACATGCTCCACCGGACGTGATACCTTGCGGTGCTGCTGATCCAGTTTCTACTGGTCTGCCTGCGGATATGGAACTCTGACCTGTTCACCGGACGTGTGACCTTGTCCCGAACCTGCTGTTTCGACCCTCTCTCTCTCTCTCTCCCTCTCCTTCTCTCTCTCTACAACACCTGCTGTCTTGACCTCTGAATGCTTGGCTATGAACAGCCAACTGACATTTACTCCTGAGGTGCTGACGTGTTGCACCCTCTATAACCACAGTGATTATTATTTGACCCTGTTGGTCATCTATGAACATTTGAACATCTTGAAGAACGATCTGGCCTTAATGGCCATATCCTCTTATAATCTCCCCCCAGCACAGCCAGAAGATGACTGGCCACCCCTCAGAGCCTGGTTCCTCTCTAGGTTTCTTCCTAGGTTCCTGCCTTTCTAGGGAGTTTTTCCTAGCCACCGTGCTTCTGCATCTGCATTGCTTGCTCTTTGGGGTTTTAGACTGGGTTTCTATATAAGCACTTTGGGACAACTGCTGATGTAAAAAATGTATTCTGGGACGCATATGAAGCAGACCAGGCCAGGGTTTGGGGGTTTGAGAAGTCAATGAGAGATAAAATTCACTTCCTTAGTTGTTCATTTTGAAAATGTTCTGTCTTAAGTAGTTAACAAACTGACACATTTTCATGTTGGTCAAAAAACAACTTTATATCGAAGGAGTGACTTTGATTTGATGGCCTGCACATGTGCAGTTCGGCACAAGACGACCATTAGACCCAATGACGTATTTCTGCGCATGAGCTTCAAATCAAATCAATTTATTTCTCACATGCGCCGAATACAACAGTGTTAAACTTTACCGTGAAATGCTTACTTAAGAGCCCTTTCCCAACAATGCAAAGTTAAAAAGTAACAAGAATTCGCTAAATAAAAAAGGAAATAGTAACATAATAAAATAACAATAATGTGGCTATAAGGAGTACCGAGTCAATGTGCAGGGGTACCAGGAAGTTGAGGTAATTGAGGTAATATATACATGTAGGTAGGGGTAAAAGTGACTAGGCAATCAGGATAGAGATTACATCTCCTCATCCAGGGAGTGCACACACACTCACACACACACACACACACACACACACACAAACACACACACACACACACACACACACACACACACACACACACACACACACACTCACACACACACACACTCACACACACACACACAGGAGGGAATGTTGTGTTTGTTTAATATTGTTTCAGGACTATGAAAATTGAAAAAAAGATTAGCCTATGGATTATGAAAACAACAAAAAAATAAATGGTAAAATGGGAGAGGAGAAATGACTAGAGACAGTGTTGTTTAACTCACTGACCATGACCCATGAGTTCTTCTTACCTTTGTTCAGTAGGAAAGTCTCCCTCTCTAAACACTATAGGTTCTTCAATAGACCGGTCACTCTTCATGGACACACAGCTGGGTACAGGGGAGGCTGGTCTCTCCTGCTTGATTGGACTTCAACACAACAGAGAGAAACATTATTTATCTCATTGTTTAAAATCGCTTGATGGTTTATTTTAGAGAGACAAATAATGTAGTTTTCTTTGCCAAATGCTATATATCTGTCTCACTCTCAGAGAAATAAGTAGTACTACTAGGTTTTACACAGTAATAACATATATCTGCCTCACTCTCAGAGAAATAAGTGGTACTGCTAGGTTTTACACAGTCAAATGTAACAAATAACTACATTTTTAATAAACATCTGTACAAATGTACAAAATTCAATACAGTAATATGAGATCTGTACGTAAAAAATTTACATTTTCGTCATTTAGCAGATGTTCTCATCCAGGGTCTCACAAAAGCATCTTAAGGGTAAGTTCATCATTAGAATCTATCTAGTTTATTGATAGATCCTTCGTAGGAGCATTGTAAAATCTCTGAGCTGTTTCCAAAAACATCGTTATTAACGTTGCACTTGAAAACGCTCATATTCTAACACCCTGCCTCAGACCACTTGTAGAACAGCCAAGTGCGTCGTTAGATGCTTTTTTGCCCTCCCGCGTCACTTTATACACAGAAGATCTCCGCTAAAAATAGAAACACATGGTTTATCCGTCTCTTTTTGACCACCGATAAATTCAGAACAAAGTTGACTACAAATACAAAGTTGCAAATGTCTTTGCAATTGATTCAAACAAGGAAGTACACAAATTTGGTTCAAATGAAAACCGAGATGACTGCATTACAATATAAACAGTAGGCTATAGGCCTATTTCAATCATATTGGAATATATTCAATGTTCAATATATTTAGTTTTATTTTGCTACTTGTAGGCTACTGTCTGTAATTTGTCTCAATATATTTCATGATGTGTAGCCTAACATGTGAACAATGATGTGCCGAATCTGTGATTTAGTGCATTTTTATTGTGTAAGCATTAGAATAAACTACCTCAATATTTGCAGCCGTAGGAAGTAATATCTTTCTAGAAGCTGATCCGTGGTCAGTATTGTGAAATAATTATAATGTTAAGGAATGATTTTAATGGAGAAAAACTGATCCGAGAGCAGCGGTCCCCTTCTTTCGATCCTATCAGTATCGATACATACTCCAACGGACGTAATACCTTGTCATGCTGCTGATCCAGTTTCTACTGGTCTGCCTGCGGATATGGAACTCTGACCTGTTCACCAGACGTGTGACCTTGTCCCGAACCTGCTGTTTCGACCCTCTCTCTCTCTCCCTCTCCTTCTCTCTCCCTACCACACCTGCTGTCTCGACCTCTGAATGCTTGGCTATGAAAAGCCAAATGACATTTACTCCTGAGGTGCTGACGTGTTGCACCCTCTATAATCACAGTCATTATTATTTGACCCTGCTGGTCATCTATGCACATTTGAAAATCTTGAAGAACGATCTGTACTTAATGGTCATATCCTCTTATAATCTCCTCCCAGCACAGCCAGAAGAGGACTGGCCACCCCTCAGAGCCTCGTTCCTCTCTAGGTTTATTCCTAGGTTTCCTGCCTTTCTAGGGAGTTTTTCCTAGCCACAGTGCTTCTACATCTGCATTGCTTGCTCTTTGTGGTTTTAGACTGGGTTTCTATATAAGCACTTTGTGACAACTGCTGATGTAAAAAATGTCTTCTGGGAATAGCATATGTAGCAGACCCAGGCCAGGGTTTGGGGTTTGAGAAGTCAATGAGAGGTAAAAAAAATCACTTCCTTAGTTGTTCATTTTGAAAATGTTCTGTCTTAAGTTGTTTAGCAAACTGTCACATTTTCATGTTGGTCAAAAACAACTTTATATCGAAGGAGTGACTTTGATTTGACGGCCTGCACATGTGCAGTTCGGCACAAGACGACCATTAGACCCAATGACGTATTTCTGCGCATGAGCTTCAAATCAAATCAAATTGTATTTCTCACATGCGCCGAATACAACAGTGGTACACTTTACCGTGAAATGCTTGCTTAAGAGCCCTTTCCCAACAATGCAGAGTTTAAAAGTAACAAAAATCGCTAAATAAAAAAGGAAAATAGTAACATAATAAAATAACAATAATGTGGCTATAAGGAGTACCGAGTCAATGTGCAGGGGTACCAGGAAGTTGAGGTAATTGAGGTAATATGTACATGTAGGTAGGGGTAAAAGTGACTAGGCAATCAGGATAGAGATTACATCTCCTCATCCAGGGAGTGCACACAAACACACACACACACACACACACACACACACACACACACACACACACACACACACACACACACACACACACAGTTTTAGGACTATGAAAATGGAAAAAAGGATTAGTCTATGGATTATGTAAACAACAAAAAGAAATGGGAAAATGGGAGAGGAGAAATGACTAGAGACAGTGTTGTTTAACTCACTGACCATGACCCATGAGTTCTTCTTACCTTTGTTCACTAGAAAAGTCTCCCTCTCTAAACCGTATAGGTTGTTCCATAGACCGGTCACTCTTCATGGACACACAGCTGGGTACAGGGGAGGCTGGTCTCTCCTGCTTGATTGGACTTCAACACAACAGAGACAAACATTACGTCTCTCATCTACTCTGAGCTCAGATGGGGAAACATAAGAAGAGTTTCATTCCAAAACGATATAAATCCATTTTCAGAAATGTTCGTCAATTAGCTTTTATTGTTTCAAGAAATTATGAAAGAGATTGGTGTTTTTTCACTATCTAATCATGGTATGGGGTTGTTCAATGACAGCCATGCATTTGTTTAAAATCTATCACTTGATGGTTTCATTTCAGAGAGACAAATAATCATGTTTTTTTGCAAAATGCTACATATCTGCCTCACTCGCAGAGAAATAAGTAGTACTGCTAGGTTTTACACAGTAATAATATATATATATCTACCTCACTCTCAGATAAATAAGTAGTAATGCTAGATTTTACACAGTAATAATATATCTGCCTCACTCTCAGAGAAATAAGTTGTACTGCTAGGTTTTACACAGTCAAATGTAAAAACATTTGAAATTGTGTTTTTTACATTGGATAAAAGTAGAGACTCAGCTAGAAAAAGGTATATCATACACTACAGTTGACAACAATAAAGTAATTCTGCTTTGAAAGATGATAAACTTGTAACCTCACTTTTGCGAAAATGGCCTTTGAATGTTTTTGGTTCACCTACTGGAGAGCTCTTCTTTATCTACAGTGGTATTACTTTGGCAGATAATGTCACCCATCTAAATAAATAGTAACAATAACATAACAATTTATAGCATAACAAACAATGAAACTGACATAAACCAAAAACACCATACATTTAGTTAACTATATATATATATATATATATATATATATATATATATATATATATATATATATATACAGTGGGGAGAACAAGTATTTGATTTGATACACTGCCGATTTAGCAGGTTTTCCTACTTACAAAGCATGTAGAGGTCTGTAATATTTATCATAGGTACACTTCAACTGTGAGAGACAGAATCTAAAACAAAATCCAGAGAAAATCACATTGTATGATTTTTAAGTAATTAATTTGCATTTTATTGCGTGACATAAGTATTTGATCACCTACCAACCAGTAAGAATTCCGGCTCTCACAGACCAGTTATTTTTTCTTTAAGAAGCCCACCTGTTCTCCACTCATTACCTGCATTAACTGCACCTGTTTGAACTGTGTGTTACCTGTATGAATACATCTGTCCACACACTCAATCAAACAGACTCCAACCTCTCCACAAGACCAGAGATCCAAGACCTCTGGCCAAGACCAGAGAGCTGTGTAAGGACATCAGGGATACAATTGTAGACCTGCACAAGGCTGGGATGGGCTACAGGACAATAGGCAAGCAGCTTGGTGAGAAGGCAACAACTCTTGGCGCAATTATTAGAAAATGGAAGAAGATCAAGATGATGGTCAATCACCCTCGGTCTGGGGCTCCATGCAAGATCTCACCTCGTGGGGCATCAATGATCATGAGGAAGGTGAGGGATCAGCCCAGAACTACATGGCAGGACATGGTCAATGACCTGAAGAGAGCTGGGACCACAGTCTCAAAGAAAACCATTAGTAACACACTACGCCATCATGGATTAAAATCCTGCAACGCACACAAGGTCCCCCTGCTCAAGCCAGCACATGTCCAGGCCCATCTGAAGTTTGCCAATGACCATCTGGATGATCCAGATGAGGAATGGGAGAAGGTCATGTGGTCTGATGAGACAAAAATATAGCTTTTTGGTCTAAACTCCACTCGCCGTGTTTGGAGGAAGAAGAAGGATGAGTACAACCCCAAGAACACCATCCCAACCGTGAAGCATGGAGGTGGAAACATCATTCTTTGGGATGCTTTTCTGCAAAGGGGACAGGACGACTGCACCGTACTGAGGGGAGGATGGATGGGGCCATGTATCGCGAGATCTTGGCCAACAACCTCCTTCCTTCAGTAAGAGCATTGAAGATGGGTCGTGGCTGGGTCTTCCAGCATGACAACGACCCGAAACACACAGCCAGGGCAACTAAGGAGTGGCTCCTTAAGAAGCATCTCAAGGTCCTGGAGTGGCCTAGCCAGTCTCCAGACCTGAACCCATATAACATCTTTGGAGGGAGCTGTAAGTCCGTATTGCCCAGCGACAGCCCCGAAACCTGAAGGATCTGGAGAAGGTCTGTATAGCACAAGTGCCAAAATCCCTGCTGCAAACCTGGTCAAGACCTACAGGAAACGTATGATCTCTGTAATTGCAAACAAAGGTTTCTGTACCAAATATTAAGTTCTGCTTTTCTGATGTATCAAAAACTTATGTCATGCAATAAAATGCAAATGCATTACTTGAAAATCATACAATGTGATTTTTGTTTTAGATTCCGTCTCTCACAGTTGAAGTGTACCTATGATAAAAATTACAGACCTCTACATGCTTTGTATGTAGGAAAACCTGCAAAATCGGCAGTGTATCAAATACTTGTTCTCCCCACTGTATATATATATATATATATATATATATATATAGTTAACTAAATGTATGGTGTTTTTGGTCTATGTCAGTTTCATTGTTTGTTATGCTATAAATTGTTATTTTATGGTTGTAAGTGGTAAAATGAACTAGAAAATGTCATATATTTTGAAATTCTGAGTAATTACTACTTTAGTAAGGATATACTGTATTCAATACTACTGCAGTTACTAAATAATTCCAATAGATGGCAGCGTAAGACCACAAATGACATTTCAGAAGGTTAGTTTAGTTTTCTCCCTGGATACACCACCACTCACTCCCTCACAGGAAAACTCCTGCACACGCTTTTTTACTGTCCCTTTCCACACTGCTAACGCAAGAGGAACGACTGAAAAAGCATTTAACAGATTACTGTGAAATAATATAATGATGATTCATGTATATTATTAGCTGTTTTTATGCTCATGTTTTTTGAAATTATACTTCATTACTATAACAATTATCAATAAGCCTGAACATAAATTTAGTCACCTCTGGTTGAGAAAAACGTATTTTCCTAGTACATTCATTGTCAGATTCATTACCAGCAGCGAGCACTCTGCCTTCTAGCACGCGAGGGGCATGTTGAGGTACATTTGCTAAACCGGAGGGTTTGCATGATGTAATTTATTGGCGGGCTGGAAGACGCACTCTTGTCTTTTCTATTCCGAGGTTGTTTAATCACAATATTAGATATTTAAAAATGCATGTATACTAGGGTTGAGGTTAGCGCATCTGACTAGTGATTATTTACCCGGTGTTCAACACCTGCTATAGTCACTATTTAATTGCTCTTCCAAAAGCAACACAGGTCTAAAGTAATGAGTGACCATTTTAGATAATCATGGGACATATAGTCTTTGGTTGCATCCTATTTTATGTCAATCATATTGCTGCTTGTAGCCTATAACTGATGCTTCGTGGTCTTATGCTGCCATCTATTGGAAATATTTAGCAATTAAAAGTTATTAATTATTGTACAGACATTGGTGAGGCAGCTGAGAATTAATTGTATTTTTCTTGTTAATTCCTTAGATCAGTCTCAAACCTGCCCCACCTATCCCACGCCAATTGCTGGACTTTCACATAGAGGTTACTAGGTCACCCAGTTCAAACCACATTTGAAAAATAAAACAAATGTGTATTATTTATCAAGCGTTCTGCCTTGCAATAATAAATATCATAAAATAACTAATAACAACAAAAAAACAGCAAAACGCTTGACAGGTGTTGATTAACTAAATAATCAAAATGTTATTTAGCACTATAATTGTATTTACTAAGATAATATTATTACTAAAATAGTTTCTAAAAGTGTTCTAGGCTACCCTACCCTAGAATTAGGGTTATGGTTAAGGCTAAAATAGGTTAAACATATGGTTAGAGTTTCTGTATAGCACTTTGTGACATCTGCTGATGTAAAAAAGGCTTTATAAATACATTTCATTGATTGTTTACATTGCAAAAAACAGTATGGGTTTATGGCACTCTTGCTCCTCCTTGTGGCCGTATGTGGGTACTACATAACTCATTCATGACACTTGCTAGGCTCATAATCTGAGGTAGCAACTGCGTCTGATCTACAAATCCATTAGCTAGACCACCCGATTAGACAACAATCACCCCATTATACCCATTTGGTTTGCAACTCAGTGAACCTGCGCAGCATTCGCTCAATTTGATGCCTACAAACAAAGATGTCGATGCATATCAAATTACCCAGCAGCCATATAGAAACAACAAGTCGTCGAAAAAAATGGTTATTTCTTAATTTAAAAATGTCTTCTGGCTGTTTAAATCGGCCACATCTTGGAAAAGAGGACAGGACATGCGTTTTGTTTAGATTGTACGCTTTTTTCTTAAAACAAATATGGTTAACCATGATCAGAAAATGTTTAATGTTTGATGGCTATCCGCCAGCCATCGCTGGGAGTACGGTTCACCACAACGTGTAATCAGGTGAACAGTGAGTGCGCTCACCAAGTAGCCGTAACCTTGTTAATAATAAGTTACCTGAGGTAAACCTACAGGGTTAACGCTCACCAAGTAGCCGTAACCGTGTTAATAATAAGTTACCTGAGGTAAACCTACAGGGTTAACGCAGGCAGGTCTCATTGATAACAATAGTGAAGCTGGCATTGTGACGCAGAACAATGGGCTGGGAATAGAACGTTCTGAAGGCGAGTCGGTGTCACGGAGCTCAATAGAACTAATAGGAGCTGGTAGGGTGAAAAATGACCTAAAATAAGGCCTGTTTTTTTCCCGAGATTACTTCATAACCAGGAACAGAAGGTAATATTATGAAACCGGCTCCATGGCGGATGCAATGAACTCATTTTATCAGAAATAAACGTTGTAAAAAATGTCAATTGAGGCGCCCCAAAAATTATATTCAGAAGTTCAGTCCTTGGACACAGAAGGGTTTAAACACTAAAGTTACCGTCCATCTTGTGAAGAGAGGAGAACCGGACAGAGGGAGCGTAGGCCAGCATCCGTCAACGAGAGAGGGAGAAGCCACGGTATTTAACAGGTGGAAGAAATGTGGGGATTTGTTTTCTCATAGCTGGATGTGATGAATAGCTTAGAAGGAATGCATTGGTGATTAAACATAGAAGGTTTGTACTGTACTGATATAAATTGTTTCACATAACAAGCTGTGATTCATGTGAGGAACGTTAGGGGTAGGATGAGATAAGAACTTGTGTCTCCAAATACTAGACTACACTGCCTCTTTGTGATCTGTGAACTGTCCTTGAATGTAGGTACATAGGGTACAGTGGAACGGTGTCTATGGGAGCTGACTCTACAGGTTGTTATGATAACAACTTATGCCTGGCAACAGTGTGCAACAGTGGAGCGCCAAGGGGCTGGGACCTGAGCGCCAGCGATAGGTTGGGCAAGTCTAAACCACGCTCAGTCTCTACCTTGATAGGCCCAGCAGAGGGCGGGAACTAAAACTGTCAGGGTATTTAAAGAACAGCCTGTAACAATGGATCAGTTCTCTGTCTGCCCTGCGTGGTATTTCAGTGAGCCCGTATACGAACCATCATACTTATCATACATACATTTTGCATATAATAAATTTAGCTTGGATTGAATATCTCTTGATTATGTTTTCTCTTATTCCAATACCAGATTTGAATTACGCAATTTCTAACAGAAACAACCAGGGAGCTCCATCGGTCCACAAGAAATGCAGGCAGCCGGTGATGATGTAGTGGTAGCTAGGATAACTAGGATGCTGCTGGTAGAGTAGCTAGCTTAGCTAGCTGTACCGACTAGCTTGGCTAGCTAGCAGGTCGTTCGTCTGTCCCTCGAGGATGATGACGAATCCGGTGAACCACACAATTAAACAAGAATAACGAGTGAAAAGGATCTGGCTACACTCATACTGCCACTGACCATTACACAAAAAAGCAAATTGAACAATAAACTTCGGTCTCAACACTGTAACGAACTCCTTCGTTGTTCCCCAAGATCACCTCAGACCACTCTGCGCGTAACTGGACAATATGCTTGCC
Source organism: Coregonus suidteri (assembly GCA_036851935.1). Taxonomy (NCBI): domain Eukaryota; kingdom Metazoa; phylum Chordata; class Actinopteri; order Salmoniformes; family Salmonidae; genus Coregonus; species Coregonus suidteri. Next base: position 4,736,690 of record CM072257.1, on the reverse strand, counting down.
GCCAAACCGTACGTGGACGCGGACGCGGACAGTTCCAGAACGCAGACATCAGCAGAGCCACACACAATAACTAAACAAGTCTTAAAAGTCGGGTACATTAGTAATATTCATTTTTTATTATGTAAAACAAAAATTATTCGTTTTTTAAAACAATATTTTGAGATCTGGGACCATATCAAAAAAGTGGCACAGAGTAGAACATGTGTTGTATAAGTGCTGAGAATAAAGCAATTTTAGTCCTACTCTTATGGGTATAAATTAAAGCTATGCATGAAGCCTCTTTATTCATAAGTGTCCCACCTAGTTGGCAGATATTTAGGACACCTCATGAGCTGTACTAACCAGTTAAGAGGTACCAGCAGGTGTCTTGATAATAGAAACATGCAGCGAGTCAGTGGTTTCTGTACCACATGTAATTGCTTTGGAGCAGTGCCGACCTGTCATTCAGATTTACAGTAAGTGCATTCATCTCATTTCAGCTAAACAATGGATATATAGCGTTTTGCAATAATACTAATAATAATTATACACATCTAAAATCTATTAATTAAACATCTGAGAACAGTAATATTGAAGGTACCCATAAGCAACCATTTCTGATTAAATAACACGTGAAAAATTATGGAAATAGCATTTAGGAAATACATTCTTAATAATTCTTAAACAAAATTGTCATCTCACCTCTTAGCTTTGGTGTCATGTTCCCCAGAGAGACTCATTTTTTTAGAGGCAGGGACCCCCTCCTCTCTCTCCCCAGAGAGACTCATTTTAGAGAACTGACCCCTAAACAGAGATCCAACATGTTGGTTGTAGTTAACACAGTAATTCTTGAATGTGTGAATTGTTATCATTTATTAATTATCTCTTACAAAACATTTACTAACAGACATATCGAAACAGTCAGGTGATTTAATGCAATCATATGAACATGTAGTAGTGACATATCTTCTCCATGGTAACTGTCAATAATAATCATAAGTTACTGTTTGTTAAGGTAGTTATAGACAGTGCAGCAACACAAGTCCATGTCTCACACTTATTTGTAATCATTAAAAGTTGCCATTTATTATCTTTGAATCTGTTCTTTTCTAAACGTATCTGAGAATGTAGACAGAAGGGCTAAAACGGGCTTGATTGATCTGGGGGGATCAGTGATCTCTATACAGAAAGGTTTTTTGCAACAATTAAGTGATTTTATATTATTTAAAGTAGGCTAGGTTATAATGTAAAACAGTTTTTTTGTTGTTGTGTAAAGCAGATCAAGGTCTATACCTCAGCAAGTGGCGACCCGTCATTCAGGGCAGGTGGCCTTTCCTGTTTTGCATGTTATTGTGGCATTAATACATGTCACATATCAGTTTTTCTAACAATGTAAAAAATATATACACTACCGGTCAAAAGTTTTAGAACACATACTCATTCAAGGGTTTGTCTTTATTTTTACTATTTTCTACATTGTAGAATAATAGTGAAGACATCAAAACTATGAAATAACACATATAGAATAATTTAGTAACCAAAAAAGTGTTAAAGAAATCAAAATATATTTTATATTTGATATTCTTCAAATAGCCACCCTTTGCCTTGATGACAGCTTTGCACACTCTTGGCATTCTTTCAACCAGCGACATGTCATTCAGGGCAGGTGGCTTTTCCTGTTTTGCATGTTATTTTTGGCATTAATACGTGTCACATATCAGTTAGCAAAAATTTTTTTATAAAATATATATATATATCATTGAGTTAATAAAAAGCCACAAAAAAACATGGTCTCTTTTTTGTTTTTCTTGAGTAAGGCAGCTCCAAAATGCAGGTGTTTCAGCCTAGCTCAGTGCTTTCTGTGGTGGTGGGGGCAAGCCAGAAGAAAATACAGAGCGTTGCTTCGTGATTGGCTCAGTGTTCTGTCACTCATGGGGACACTACGTCACCGCCAAGTCTAAGGGTAGAGCTAGAAAATTCAAGCCCCTTCGGTGCTGCCACAGAGTTTACATTAGAAGTGCCCATCCAAGAAGGTCATTGGCCACAGATAAAATGACGTCAAATCACAGTAGCTTTGATTGGACTGATCATGTCAACATCATACTTTCAAAATCTTAGCTAGCAGTCATCATCATGAATCAAAGCGACAATCTACTTGCAAATCCTTTTAATCCTTGTCATATGAAGAGAAATAATGAAGAGAAATGATAGGACAGCTGTTGGGACTCTGCTGTTGGGACTCTGCTGTTGGGACTCTGCTGTTGGGCCAGCTTTATGTAGGCCCTAATAGTTTGTAGTTTAGCCTAGACCTACGAGAGTCTGCCCGTCTTTCCTACATATCAACACATTTATCCGACTTCTAATGTTACCGAGAAATATGTGCCACAGTTTCAACAGCCATTGTGTAACTGTGTAGGCTGCAAACTTACTTTCACGTTCATATGAGGAAATCACATAACTTCTTACAGTCGCTGGTGCAGCCGCCTGTTCTCTTGCAGATGAAGTAGCTTTTATAGGCGACTCATTCAACCAGCCTAAACAACAGTAAATAAAAGATGTCAAATGGTCAAAAGTCAATCCTGATATAGCCATGTACATCAAAGAGAGGTGTATTGCTACAGATGTAGGATCTTAATTTTAGCCAGTTTGCTACAGCAGGAAAATAATCCTGCAGCAACAGGACATTTGAATTATTATGGGAATGGCCGGCAGGGATGTAGCTCAGTTGGTAGAGCATGGCATTTGCAACGCCAGGGTTGTGGGTTCGATTCCAGTATAAAAAAAATAAAATGTATGCACTCGCAATGTATGTAAGTCGCTCTGGATAAGAGCGTCTGCTAAATGACTACAATGTAAAAAATCACCATGTAGAATTATGTGTACAGATGTAGGATCTTAATTTGATCACGCCCCACTGCAGAGTAACTTTCCCTCAACACAGTAAATGTAAAACTTGTAGTGTATTTGAGGTTTTAAAAGGCTTCTGAAGTTTGTAATTTCCACTTAGAAATGGCAGACTTGAGTTTCCCTTACTAAAAATATATCAACCGATACAAAAATGTCCATTAATTATAAATCACATTTACTGTTGCTGCAGGAATATTTTCCTGCTGTAGCAAACTGGCTCAAATTAAGATCCTACATATGTACATGCAAATGTACTTGGCGAATAAAGGTGATTCTGATTCTGCAAAGGTTGAGTCTCTAGATTCCCTTGCTGCTCTGGGGAAATAATGAAATGGAAATCATGGGTGATTTAAACTGGGACTGGTTATCTCCAAACTTTGAGACCATGTCATTTGTTATATTTCACCCAATTGATAAAGGAAGCTAGAAGGCTGAACCCAGAAGACAACTCTAAATCAACACTAACTGATATTATCCTAAAATCCTTTCACTCATATTGTTGTGTCTCTTTGTTCAACGGACGTCGGGTAGCCTGTGATATTAATATTGTAGCAAACAGCGGGGCAGGGCAGTGAACCCAGGTCACTGGCCAAAACTAGGTCAACCCTATTGCTGCGATGGGAATTGTAACCTGTCTCACACTGCCCCCTATAAAAGCAAGTCTCGTGCTTCGACTACTCAGACCCCTCACACATCCGGGCCGTGCAATCTGATGGCCTCACAGACACCATACTACTTCTGACACCAATGTAGCAAACAGCGGGGCAGGGAAGTGAACCCAGGTTGCACTTGTAAAAGGCAAACAACCTACGCATCGCGCCATTGGCGCCAATTGGGTTACTTGGTTGGAATTGCATCATAGTACATGGGAATAATGATGCATTTTATTTAGTAAAGTGGTTTCTTGCATCAAACACAACAACATTTTCAGTCACCTCCTCCTTGTGTGAAGGACAAGTAGATAAACAGGTTAATGTCAAGCTCTGCATGTTTTTTGGAATGTCTCATGGAATGTAGGCTTACATTGAACACCACACATTGGCTGCTACTGTAGGCTGAATGATAGAACAGCTATTTCCATGTTAAATGTTATTGGAGGCCTTTTTTATATTATGATCAAATAGCCTACTTGGTCTCTGTTAAAACTGTAACTTAAAGTGGGTACAGCCTCAGTGTTCACAGTAAACTCACGCCGGAAGATGCACAGATCGCTACACTATAGTAGAACTATGATACAATTACATTTATCATACGAAATGTGAAATGTAGAACTATGACGAATGAATATTGATGTATGAATCCACAGGAGGTTGGTGGCACCTTAATTGGGGATGACGGGCTTGTGGTAATGGCTGGAGCGGTATAGGTGGAATGGTATCATTAATATGAGCCGTCTCCCCTCATTAACCTCCACTGATTGAATTTGACTTGTCCACGTCCAGTTAGCGCCATTTTGTATGATTAAACTGTCAAGTCATTATATATTTTCCGTTCTGCTGAGAGAGCACCTTCGTGATGACTAGCGCTCTGTATATTCTAATGGATGGGCCTGAGCTGGAATGTGAAGCTAACTGAAGATAGCTTTAGAAAACCAGTATATCTAGCTTGCATCATAGTCCACCCCTCAGGCTAAGTTCAGGTTACAGCATCAGGCAGGCATCAACAGCCGAGTTGTAGGCTACTACCTGGGTCGTATTCATCAGTTTACACAGCAGCAAACAGTTTTGCAAATGTGCATAAACAGTTTTTTTACTCCAAACGCTGTACAACGTGACCTAAACGGTTTCTGTTGCCAAACGTTTTGCTACGTGGGCACTAATGAACACACACAACCTGTTTTGAGGAAGTGTAAGTTGTTGTTAGTCTTTCCACAGTATTTATTTGTCTCTTTCACACAACATACCTTCCTGAGTGAAAATAGTTAACAGTAGATTAGAAAGAGAAAATGTTGTTGCTTGTTGTGTTTTAAGCCTGTTTTGAGAAGACAAGTCTATAGACCTATGATACAGTACACTCTTAGAAAAAATAGTTCCAAAAGGGTCCTCTGGCTGTCCCCACAGGAGAACGCTTTTGGGTTCCAGGTAGAACCCTTCTGGCTTCCATGTAGAACCCTCTGTGGAAAGGATTCTTCATGGAACCCAAAAGGGTTCTACCTAGGACCAAAAAGGGTTCTACAAAGGGTTCTCCTATGGGGACAGCCAAATAACCCTTTTAGATTCTAGATAGTGTATGAGCGATCACCCTGGGGCACACAGATGGAAACAGAACGAATTCACCCCACGCATCTAATTTATATCCAAAACATGTTAAGGAGAGTAGGCCTATTATAACACTGTCCACAAAACATATCATCAACTATATGAATACACATAACAATATCATCAACTATATTAATACACATAACATATCATCAACTATATGAATACACATAACATATCATCAACTATATGAATACACATAACAATATCATCAACTATATTAATACACATAACAATATCATCAACTATATTAATACACATAACAATATCATCAACTATATTAATACACATAACAATATCATCAACTATATGAATACACATAACAATATCATCAACTATATTAATACACATAACAATATCATCAACTATATTAATACACATAACAATATCATCAACTATATGAATACACATAACAATATCATCAACTATATTAATATCATAACAATCGTCGTCTTACCTTTTATATGTCTCTCAATAGAAGTAGAGTCTGGAATGGCGATCATTCGGTGGTGGAAAGTTCCTTTAGTTTGTTCTGCTCATTTCCATATCAGGTTCTACCTGTTCTCTCTCCCACTCCCTGTCTCTTTATAGCTCTTACAATGTGCCTTGGCATACATTCTACAAGTGTCTGGAACTCCAAATGTAGTTCTGATTTAGTGTTCCAAATGAAAACAATTTGATTAAACAGGTTAATATGGTTAAAATACATTAAGACTGAGTAATGCTGTGATTGTTTTTTATTATTTTGTGTTGAAATGTTTGACTTTATTTTCCCTATGTCCTTTCAATATAGGAACAATTTGTGAAATGACAGCCTTCTGTAAATATGGACAAAAGTCTATGGATTAATTTGATGGTATGTGTCTTTGCAACATTATGTAAAATGACAGGTTGAGAAACACTGCATCTTCCTAGGTGCATATGTGAGAAGGAACGCAAACTGTCTCCCTATGTTTGTGCCATCCCTAAACATCAAGTGTTTGTGGTTCATTAAAATGTTTATTGTCAAGGTTAAAAAATGAAAAAATAAGAAAATAAAAGTGTCTGGAACTCTATTGGAGGGATGTGACATCATTCTTCCACAAGAAATTCCATCATTTAGTGTTTTGTTGATGGTTGTCTTCAATTGGAGTTCCTCTCTCCCAGGGGGTAACAGCCCCTCTCTCCCCAGGGGTAGCAGCTCCTCTCTCCCCAGGGGTAACAGCTCCTCTCTCCCCAGGGGTAGCAGCTCCTCTCTCCCCAGGGGTAGCAGCTCCTCTCTCCCCAGGGGTAGCAGCTCCTCTCTCCCCAGGGGTAGCAGCTCCTCTCTCCCCCAGGGGTATCAGCTCCTCTCTCTCCCCAGGGGTAGCAGCTCCTCTCTCCCCAGGGGTAGCAGCTCCTCTCTCCCCAGGGGTAGCAGCTCCTCTCTCCCCAGGGGTAAAAGCTCCTGTCTCTCCAGGAGTAGCAGCTCCTCTCTCCCCAGGGGTAGCAGTTCCTCTCTCCCCAGGGGTAACAGCTCCTCTCTCTCCAGGGGTAGCAGCTCCTCTCTCCCCAGGGGTAACAGCTCCTCTCTCCCCAGGGGTATCAGCTCCTCTCTCCCCAGGGGTAACAGCTCCTCTCTCCCCAGGGGTAGGGGTAGCGGTTCCTCTCTCCCCAGGGGTAGCAGCTCCTCTCTACCCTAGGATTTGGAGAGACATTGGTGGCTTAGCCCACAGCCAATAGGGGGGTCCGGGAAGGAATTTCAACAGCTAAATCCATGAATACATCACTAGTGTATTGCCAAAAACCCACTCAATAACTTCAAATATAGACTCTGACCTGTCCAATGAGCCAAACTGATTAAATAATCCCACAGTACCTAAACACTCTCTCTCTCTCTCTCTCTCTCTCTCTCTCTCTCTCTCTCTCTCTCTCTCTCTCTCTCTCTCTCTCTCCCTCTCTCTCTCAATCCTCTCTCTCTCTCTCTCTCTCTCTCTCTCTCTCCAGGGGTCTCTCTCTCTCTCTCTCTCTCTCTCTCTCTCTCTCTCTCTCTCTCTCTCTCTCTCTCTCATCTCTCTCTCTCTCTCTCTCTCTCTCTCTCTCTCTCTCTCTCTCTCTCACACACACACACACACACACACACACACACACACACACAACCACACACACACACACACACACACACACACACACACACACACACACACACACACACACACACAGTGCAGTAATTAGAATCCCTATATCAGCTTTAAGTGATAGTCTACTGTGTGTTCTCCCCTCCTCTCTCTCCATCATATCATATTCTTCTGTTGCTGTCTCTGTGTCTTGTCTGGTGTCTCTCTCTCTCTCTCCATCACTTTCTCTGTGTCGTCTATTGATGTCTTTCATCTTGTCTGGTGTCTCTCTCCATCATATCCTATTCTTCTGTTGCTGTCTCTATGTCTTGTCTGGTGTCTCTCTCCATCATATCCTATTCTTCTGTTGCTGTCTCTGTGTCTTGTCTGGTGTCTCTCTCCATCATATCATCATATTCTTCTGTTGCTGTCTCTGTGTCTTGTCTGATGTCTCTCTCCATCATATCCTATTCTTCTGTTGCTGTCTCTATGTCTTGTCTGATGACTCTCTCCATCATATCATATTCTTCTGTTGCTGTCTCTGTGTCTTGTCTGGTGTCTCTCTCCATCATATCATATTCTTCTGTTGCTGTCTCTGTGTCTTGTCTGATGTCTCTCTCCATCATATCATATTCTTCTGTTGCTGTCTCTGTGTCTTGTCTGGTGTCTCTCTCCATCATATCCTATTCTTCTGTTGCTGTCTCTGTGTCTTGTCTGGTGTCTCTCTCCATCATATCCTATTCTTCTGTTGCTGTCTCTGTGTCTTGTCTGGTGTCTCTCTCCATCATATCCTATTCTTCTGTTGCTGTCTGTCACGCCCTGGCTCTGGGGACTCTCATATGTTGAGCCAGGGTGTGTAGAGTCTATGTTTTGTGTTCTATGTTTCAGTTTCTAGTTCATGTGTTTCTATGTTGGCCGGGGTGGTTCTCAATCAGAGGCAACGTGAATCAGCTGTTGCTTGTTGTCTCTGATTGGGAACCATACTTAGGCAGCCGTTTGGGCAGTTGTGTTTTGTGGGATCTTGTTCCGTGTTGGTTTGTTTGTTAACCGAGGACTTCACGTTTCGTTTTGTTGTTTGTACCGTGTTGTATAGTACACTATTAAAGTAAGATGTACGCATATCACGCTGCGCCTTGGTCCACTCCTTTCGACGATCATGACAGAAGATCCCACCAAAACAGGACCAAGCAGCGTGTCCAGGAGCAGACAGCCTGGACTTGGGAGGAAATCCAGGCCGGGATGGATCGCCGTCCGTGGGAGGAGACGGTGGAGGCGCGCCATAGAGAGGAGCAGCGGCGCCAACCGGGCCGACGTCGGACACGCAAGAGGCAACCCCAATTCATTTTTAGGGGGGGGGGGGGGCACACGGCATGGACGACGGGGCTGCTGGAGGCAGCTACAGGGCGAGTTTGGGGATTAAGAGAGGAGGCCACCGGGTTTGGGGGGCTGGAAGGGAGGTTGTGGCGGAGCCTAGATGTAGTAGAGCAGAGCCAACTCCCCGTACTCAGGCTAGGCAGCGTGAGACTGGGCAGGTTCTGTTCCGAGGTATGCGGAGCTGCGTACTGTGCCGCGAGTGGTCCGGCACAGTCCGGTACGTCCTGTGCGAGCACCACGCACGTGTCGTGCTAAGGTGGGCATGCAGCCAGGACGGAGTGTGCCGGCTCAACGCTCGTGGCCTCCAGTGCCCCTCCTCGGTCCCGGATATCCTGCGCTTCTGTTGCTGTCTCTGTGTCTTGTCTGGTGTCTCTCTCCATCATATCCTATTCTTCTGTTGCTGTCTCTGTGTCTTGTCTGATGTCTCTCTTTAGTTTTGCAATCCAAATTTGGAGCTATTGGAATTGTAACATGTTGTCCCATGTACATGGTGTAATTTACTGATGGTCCCTAACTAGCCCCATAGGGATATCCAAATTCAACCCAAATTTACCACAGGCATTACGATTGGGTCGCGTGCAGTTGCATTCTGAATTGATTATTACTTGGTGTGGGCATGTGGGCAACCTTCATTTACGTTGTGATGCAGTCACAACCACAAGTCTCACTAAACTCAGTTTTTGAAAAGACTGACTTTATGACCAAAATTATCCAACATTTTCCCGCTGAATTTTGAGTGTGTGAGGGTGAGTGTCATGGTCGGGATGGCCTGAACTCAGAGCCTGAAAACCGTAGTAAACTGCAGTAGAACATGGTGGTGGAACAAAGCCAGATGGCAGTAACCTCACCTACTGCGTTTTCCTTGGTTTTTTTACTGGGATTTTGTAGTTGCATCAAATTTGACCCTCCATTTTCTCTGAAACAGAAGATAATTGAACCAGGACACTTTGTCACAAGATATAACAGATACTATGAAGCCTGATTTAGGTCTGAACTCATCTTTGACCAAATGTGTAGCAGCAGTTTGCAATTGTACGGCAGAATAGCTGTGCACATAATCCTAATACCTCTTCATGGACTACATTTGAACACTTAAACATTGTCTTCTTTTAGGGCGGGACCTGGTATGGTGTGGTCACATTGCCTAGTGGTTAGAACGTTGGGCCAGTAACTTAAAGGTCGCTGGTTCAAATACCCGAGCCGTCAATGTGAAAATCTGTTGATGTGCCCTTAAGCAAGGCACTTAACACTAATTTGCTTCATGGGTGCTGTACTACTATGCCTTACCCTGTAACACAACACATTTCACTGCACCTATCCGGTGTATCTGACAATAAAAACATATATATTTTTTGCAATTCCAACAGTTAATTTAACAATACTGGTTATAACTCTTGTTGACGTTGATCCAAGGACACCTTCACTTGCATTACCCTCTTACTGCAGAAAAATATTCTCATGAAATCATGTGACTTATAGTTAGAGAGAACGATTCCTGTAAACGCACACTGCTACAAGCAGGAAACAAGGTATGGACAAACCAGAAATGTGACATTTCTGTTTGATAGTAACCCTGAATGATGAATGTGTGATCTATCTTGTCATCTTTTTGGCCAACCACATTGGAACATTCTAATCTTTAAGGACATGAAGTATGGAGTCATTGTTTTCAGGAAGGTGTCTCCATGGTGATAGGAGGGACAGGAGGCAGACTAAAGGGCAAGGGAAGCCGCCTGAACTACTGCCCTACAAAGGCAAAGAGCAGTCTACGCAAATGTCCGTGCATATCAACCATAACCACTGATCTGACCTATGACCCCTAAAATGCTGATACTGAAACTCTGCCTTTGTGTGACCTTTAACAAGTATATGGGTAATGCAACGGCAAAGTGCAGCATCAAGAAATCTAAATATGTTGATCCAACTTTCTTGTTGTTTATCTGTTTGATGGAAACTGTTTGATAGTTGTTACTACCTTCCAACTGTATTTAATGGTGTTATGTAGTCGTGTTTTCATGTTTTCAATGTTGTATTATAGTAGGCCTAAGGTTATTTCATCATGGAGAATGTTTATACTTAAGAAATATTTGACATTGTATGACTATCATTATAATGCTGTTTTACCATTATTTACTCTCTCTCTCTCTCACAATACACACACACACAGACACACACACACACACACATATCCCCCCCCCCCCCCCCCCCACACACAGTAGTAATTATCTCTATAGAGCAGCTTTTAGTGATACAGTCTACTGTCTGATCTCCCCTCCTCTGCCTCTCTCCATTACTTTCTCTGTCTTCTGTTGCTGTCTCTCTTGTCTTCCCTCTTCTGTTGCTGTCTCTCTTGTCTGCCCTCTTCTGTTGCTGTCTCTCTTGTCTCCCCTCTTTCTGTTGCTGTCTCTCTTGTCTGCCCTCTTCTGTTGCTGTCTCTCTTGTCTGCCCTCTTCTGTTGCTGTCTCTCTTTGTCTCCCCCTCTTCTGTTGCTGTCTCTCTTGTCTCCCCTCTTCTGTTGCTGTCTCTCTTGTCTGCCCCTCTTCTGTTGCTGTCTCTCTTGTCTGCCCTCTTCTGTTGCTGTCGCTCTTGTCTCCCCTATTCTGTTGCTGTCTCTCTTGTCTCCCTCTTCTGTTGCTGTCTCTCTTGTCTGCCCTCTTCTGTTGCTGTCTCTCTTGTCTCCCCCCCCTTCTGTTGCTGTCTCTTGTCTGCCCTCTTCTGTTGCTGTCTCTCTTGTCTCCCCCCTTCTGTTGCTGTCTCTTGTCTGCCCTCTTCTGTTGCTGTCTCTCTTGTCTCCCCTCTTCTGTTGCTGTCTCTCTTGTCTCCCCTCTTCTGTTTGCTGTCTCTCCTGTCTCCCCCCTTCTGTTGCTGTCTCTCTTGTCTGCCCCATTCTGTTACTGTCTCCTTTTGTCTCCCCTCTTCTGTTGCTGTCTCTTGTAGCAGCAGTTTGCAATTGTACGGCAGAATAGCTGTGCACATAATCCTAATACCTCTTCATGGACTACATTTGAACACTGCCTACAATACAACATTCAAAACATGAAAACACAACTACATAACACCATTAAAAACAACAAGAAAGCTGGATAAACACATTTTTAGATTTTTAGATACTGCACTTTGCTTTTGCATGACCCATACAGCTGTTTAGGTCATACAAAGGCAGAGTGCAGTATCAGCATTTTAGGGGGTCATAGGTCAGATCAGTGGTCATAATAAGATGATACATCAGTGCATTTACACTTATCTACCTACGACATATTTGGCTGGACAGCAAAAACAACTTTAAAGCCTTTTTTGTCTTCAGTTGTACTGTTTTCTAGTTGATACGCTTTGCATTTGTAGGGCCGTTTATTCAAGCAGTCAACGGACAACAACTCTTAATGCAATCACGGGGAAAAAACACTTTTGAAAGCAGTTTTGACCTTTGGTTAAAAAAGAGGGGGATCCAAGCTTTCCATTGATAACACATTTATTTCTATACTCCTACAATTGTGCTAATGCATTGTTTTAAAAATGCAGTTAAAACCGGAGTATCAAGCATGGTTTAGGATCATTTCACAACAGAGCTCTTAAAGGGGCAACGGCATCTTAAAACCGGAGTATCAAGCATGGTTTAGGAACATTCACAACAGAGCTCTTAAAGGGGCAACGGCATCTTAAAACCGGAGTATCAAGCATGGTTTAGGATCATTCACAACAGAGCTCTTAAAGGGGCACGGCATCTTAAAACCGGAGTATCAAGCATGGTTTAGGAACATTCACAACAGAGCTCTTAAAGGGGCAACGGCATCTTAAAACCGGAGTATCAAGCATGGTTTAGGAACATTCACAACAGAGCTCTTAAAGGGGCAACGGCATCTTAAAACCGGAGTATCAAGCATGGTTTAGGAACATTCACAACAGAGCTCTTAAAGTGGCAACGGCATCTTAAAAACCGGAGTGTCAAGCATGGTTTAGGATCATTCACAACAGAGCTCTTAAAGGGGCAACGGCATCTTAAAACCGGAGTATCAAGCATGGTTTAGGCACATTCACAACAGAGCTCTTTAAAGGGGCAACGGCATCTTAAAACCGGAGTATCAAGCATGGTTTAGGATCATTCACAACAGAGCTCTTAAAGGGGTCAACGGCATCTTAAAACCGGAGTGTCAAGCATGGTTTAGGAACATTCACAACAGAGCTCTTAAAGGGCAACGGCATCTTAAAACCGGAGTATCAAGCATGGTTTAGGAACATTCACAACAGAGCTCTTAAAGGGGCAACGGCATCTTAAAACCGGAGTATCAAGCATGGTTTAGGATCATTCACAACAGAGCTCTTAAAGGGGCAACGGCATCTTAAAACCGGAGTATCAAGCATGGTTTAGGATCATTCACAAACAGAGCTCTTAAAGGGGCAACGACATCTTAAAACCGGAGTATCAAGCATGGTTTAGGAACATTCACAACAGAGCTCTTAAGGGGGCAACGGCATCTTAAAAACCGGAGTATCAAGCATGGTTTAGGAACATTCACAACAGAGCTCTTAAAGGGGCAACGGCATCTTAAAACCGGAGTATCAAGCATGGTTTAGGATCATTCACAACAGAGCTCTTAAAGGGGCAACGACATCTTAAAACCGGAGTATCAAGATGGTTTAGGATCATTCACAACAGAGCTCTTAAAGGGGCAACGGCATCTTAAAACCGGAGTATCAAGCATGGTTTAGGATCATTCACAACAGAGCTCTAACGATGTCACAACATTCAGTTCCGTGTTCAGTAGACCTGGGTTCAAATAGGATTTGTTTTCTTACAAATGCCTTAGCTGGGCAATTTTGAGCTTGCCTGGCACAATGAAAACAATGGAATAATCCCAAAAGTGCAAACACTCAAAATGTAATCAAATGCTCAAAGTGTTTGACAGAAAACAAATACTATTTGAACTCATCTGTGGGTGTTAGTGGCTGTTGCTGTGGTTGAATGATGTTGCTTGCAAAACGCAGCCTTGGTGCACCATGGTCTCCCTGTTGGGATCCTGTACTCAGTAGGAGGTAAACCCTGTGATGATGGTGCAGGGTTTTTTGTGCCATCATTTGCATGAATGCCTCAGAGGCGTCATGGTCAGCTTCAGTCCAGTCTCTTGAACTTTTCCTTGTTTACGTTTGAGGTTTTTAACCTTGGAGTGTGTGACTGTCACCGGGCCCAGTATCACCAGGTGGTGTCTCCAGTATGACTAAATCAAATCAAATCAAATGTTATTTGTCACTTACACGTGTTTAGCAGATGTTATTGCGGGTGTAGCGAAATCCTTGTGCTTCTAGCTCCGACAGTGCAGTAATATCTAACAGGTAATATCTAACAATTTCACAACATATACCCAATACACACAAATCTAAGTAAGGAATGGAATTAAGAATATACAGTGGGGAAAAAAGGATTTAGTCAGCCACCAATTGTGCAAGTTCTCCCACTTAAAAAGATGAGAGAGGCCTGTAATTTTCATCATAGGTACACGTCAACTATGACAAAATGAGGAAAAAAAATCCAGAAAATCACATTGTAGGAATTTTAAATGAATTTATTTGCAAATTATGGTGGAAAATAAGTATTTGGTCAATAACAAAAGTTTCTCAATACTTTGTTATATACCCGTTGTTGGCAATGACACAGGTCAAACGTTTTTCTGTAAGTCTTCACAAGGTTTTCACACACTGTTGCTGGTATTTTGGCCCATTCCTCCATGCAGATCTCCTCTAGAGCAGTGATGTTTTGGGGCTGTCGCTGGGCAACACGGACTTTCAACTCCCTCCAAAGATATTCTATGGGGTTGAGATCTGGAGACTGGCTAGGCCACTCCAGGACCTTGAAATGCTTCTTACGAAGCCACTCCTTCGTTGCCAGGGCGGTGTGTTTGGGATCATTGTCATGCTGAAAGACCCAGCCACGTTTCAATTTCAATGCCCTTGCTGATGGAAGGAGGTTTTCACTCAAAATCTCACGATACATGGCCCCATTCATTCTTTCCTTTACACGGATCAGTCGTCCTGGTCCCTTTGCAGAAAAACAGCCCCAAAGCATGATGTTTTCCACCCCCATGCTTCACAGTAGCTATGGTGTTCTTTGGATGCAACTCAGCATTCTTTGTCCTCCAAACACGACAAGTTGAGTTTTTTACCAAAAAGTTCAATTTTGGTTTCATCTGACATGACATTCTCCCAAATCGTCTTCTGGATCATCCAATGCACTCTAGCAAACTTCAGACGGGCCTGGACATGTACTGGCTTAAGCAGGGGGACACGTCTGGCACTGCAGGATTTGAGTCCCTGGCGGCGTAGTGTGTTTACTGATGGTAGGCTTTGTTACTTTGGTCCCAGCTCTCTGCAGGTCATTCACTAGGTCCCCCTGTGTGGTTCTGGGATTTTTGCTCACCGTTCTTGTGATCATTTTGACCCCACGGGGTGAGATCTTGTGTGGAGCCCCAGATCGAGGGAGATTATCAGTGGTCTTGTATGTCTTCCATTTCCTAATAATTGCTCCCACAGTTGATTTATTCAAACCAAGCTGCTTACCTATAGCAGATTCAGTCTTCCCAGCCTGGTGCAGGTCTACAATTTTGTTTTCTGGTGTCCTTTGACAGCTCTTTGGTCTTGGCCATAGTGGAGTTTGGAGTGTGACTGTTTGAGGTTGTGGACAGGTTGTCTTTTTATACTGATAACAAGTTCAAACAGGTGCCATTAATACAGGTAACGAGTGGAGGACAGAGGAGTCTCTTAAATAAGAAGTTATAGGTCTGTGAGAGCAATAAATCTTGCTTGTTTGTAGGTGACCAAATACTTATTTTCCACCAAAATTTGCAAATAAATTCATTAAAAATCCTACAATGTGATCTTCTGGATTTTTTTTTCTCAAATTGTCTGTCATAGTTGACGTGTACCTATGATGAAAATAACAGGCCTCTCTCTCATATTTTTAAGTGGGAGAACTTGCACAAATGGTGGCTGACTAAATACTTTTTTCCCCCCCCACTGTATACAAGCAATGACAGAGCAGCATGGACTAAGATACAGTAAAATATTATAGAATACAGTATATACATATGAGATGAGTAGTAGTGCAAGATATGTAAACATTATTAAAGTGACTAGTGTTCCATTTCTTAAAGTGGCCAGTGATTTCAATAGGCAGCAGCAGCCTCTAATGTGCTAGTGATGGCTATTTAACAGTCTGATGGCCTTGAGATATAAGCTGTTTTTCAGTCTCTCGGTCCCAGCTTTGATGATGCACCTGTACTGACCTCGCCTTCTGGATGATAGCGGGGTGAAACAGGGAGTGGCTCGGGTGGTTGATGTCCTTGATGATCTTTTTGGCCTTCCTGTGACATCACTGGTGTCCCCAGTGAGACCCAGGGTGTCTCCAGGGAGACCAGATGGTGTCTCCAGTGAGACCAGGTGGTGTCTCCAGTGAGACCAGGTGGTGTCTCCAGTGACACCCAGGTGGTGTCTCCAGGGAGACCAGGTGGTGTCTCCAGTGAGACCGGGTGGAGTCTCCAGTGAGACCAGGGCACTGCTTACAGAAGTTTCTTCTTCTTTCTCTGTAGCTCCACCTCATTTCTTGTTGTCTTCATCTCCTTGGAAGATGATTGTCTTCTCCTTGGGAGTCTTTGAGTACATTCCCATATCCCAAGCTGAGAGAACAGTGAGATGAGTTGTGGATATTGTGTCAGTGGGCTTGGTCTGGTTGGATTTGGAGTGGGATTGCCGGTTTCTGGGTGCTTTGTTTCCTTGATTGTAATCTTGTTTACTTTCCTAGTCTCCTTTCTTTTTGTTTTTGATGCTTTAAATTTTGCTGTTATGGCTGCAATCTCAGTTTCCATTGCCGACTTCTCTTTCCTTGCTTGCGATTCCGCTTGCTCCTTTTTCCAAAAGCGTGTTTTTTGCTTCAAGCCAGCAGCACGTTCTACAAGAACAGCACGTTCAGCTTCAGCTTCAGGTTCCATTCGAGATATGGAGTTGCTGATGACCTTCCACTGGTGAAATTCCTTCCACTTGACTTGGTTGAACTAGACAGACAACAGTCTGAAAGATCAACATGCTCCCTCGCCTCCTTAAACAATTGCTGCACTGAATATTGGAGGGCAATGAATGTGTTCATGTGCTGCTGCAACACTCTTCTGGCTTTGTTCATAGCCTTCACAGGCTTCACATTTCCAGTTAGTCTCTTCTTGAAGATGTATGTTTCCTTATTTGATTTCAATGATTGTTTCCACACAAAAATAGGTTCATAAAAATGTAGCAAACACTTTCCAACGTTGAAATTCGTAAAAGCACCCTGATGGCACTTACAACTTGTCTTCACAGTTTCCAGTTCACAGGCAGAGCTTGGCATCAATTCGGTCTATTCCATTGGGCGCGTCTGGGACGCAGCATTCAACAAGAAGGGGGGCGCGCAGAGGAAAGAAGGGGGCGCGCAGAGGAAAGAAGGGGACGCAGCATTCAAGTAGCCGGGGGCGCGCAGAGGAAAGAAGGGGGTCGCGCAGAGGAAAGAAGGGGGCGCGCAGAGGAAAGAAGGGGGCGGCATGTATGAATGGGGTCAAACACTTTCCAACGTTGAAATTCGTAAAAGCACCCTGTTGGCACTTACAACTTGTCTTCACAATTTCCAGTTCACAGGGCGAGCTTGGCATCAATTCGGTCTATTCCATTGGGCGCGTCTGGGACGCAGCATTCAACAAGAAGGGGGCGCGCAGAGGAAAGAAGGGGGCGCGCAGAGGAAAGAAGGGGCGCGCAGAGGAAAGAAGGGGGCGCGCAGAGGAAAGAAGGGGGCGCGCAGAGGAAAGAAGGGGGGCGGCAGAGGAAAGAAGGGGGCGGCAGAGGAAAGAAGGGGGCGCAGAGGAAAGAAGGGGGGCGGCAGAGGAAAGAAGGGGCCGCGCAGAGGAAAGAAGGGGGAGCGCAGAGGAAAGAAGGGGGGCGCGCAGAGGAAAGAAGGGGGCGCGCAGAGGAAAGAAGGGGGCGCGCAGAGGAAAGAAGGGGGCGCGCAGAGGAAAGAAGGGGGCGGCAGAGGAAAGAAGGGGGTGCGCAGAGGAAAGAAGGGGGCGCGCAGAGGAAAGAAGGGGGCGGCAGAGGAAAGAAGGGGGCTGTAGAGGAAAGAAGGGGCGGCAGAGGAAAGAAGAGCGTCTGCTAAATGACTAAAATGTAATGTAAGAGGGCGGCAAGAGAAGAAAGGGGCGCGCAGAGAAAAGAAGGGGGCGGCAGAGGAAAGAAGGGGGCGCGCAGAGGAAAGAAGGGGGCGGCAGAGGAAAGAAGGGGGCGCGCAGAGGAAAGAAGGGGGGCGGCAGAGGAAAGAAGGGGGCGCGCAGAGGAAAGAAGGGGGCGCGCAGAGGAAAGAAGGGGGGCGCGCAGAGGAAAGAAGGGGGCGCGCAGAGGAAAGAAGGGGGCGGCAGAGGAAAGAAGGGGCGCGGCAGAGGAAAGAAGGGGGGGCGCAGAGGAAAGAAGGGGGCGCGCAGAGGAAAGAAGGGGCGCGCAGAGGACCAGTGCACATTCAAAAGCGCCCAAGATCTTCAACAAACAAATGACACTTGTCTTCGTGGTCAGTGTACTTTTTGGCCAAATAATATTACAAGATAAATAAATCAAATAAATCAATCAATCTGAAATCAAACAAGACATGAAGTTTTATTTTATTTTTTGTCTAAAGGAAATATTAAATAACAAGAAACGGAATAATGATTTGATTATTCAAATGTTGTGTCTTTAATTAATGGTTCTAGTTCAACCCGTGCACCATACATTTTGGGAAATAATAGTAATGGCTTCCTAACAACACAAAAAAAGTATGAATGGGTCATTCTTGATGTTTTTTTGATCTTCTATATTATGTATAGAATAAACAGATAAAGGTTCTGTATTGATATTGGACGTGGTATAAATCACTACCCATACCATTTCACAAGTTGGTATTTTTTCAGTAGCCGCCTTGAATGTCAGAGACGTTTTTCGTAGAAATATAGCTACTTTGACTGGACAAATTAGCCTACGATACGAAAAAGCTTACGATTGAATAGGCCAAAAGTATAGCCTATCCATTTAGTGAAATGAATGATTGAGGACAACGGGGTTTATGCAGTACTCCATGGTGTCCATCTCTATACCTGTGGTGTCGGTGAAGCAGTAATGCGTCCATATAGGCCTGTTTACTACTGTGCATCTGGCCCGCTTGAGGCTGGAATCAAATGCTACTTTGATTTAGGGCCAATGCCCGCTGCAGACGGATTGGCCTATAGGCCATGTCATCGTTAGATGGGCTAAATTATGTAAAGTTATTTTGTGACATTGTACTTTTGTTCCAGATTGCTATAGGCCTTTACTTACACAGAATTGCATTGACACAAATTCATACATCCAATGATTTACCGTCCGTAAGCTATAGGACAGGGTGGCTATATGTTTGATGCGTCTTCACGGGATTCGTGGCTTCCCCACTGATAAACCGTAATCCCTTGTCTGAAAATAAGAACTTTGAATATATACTGCAACCCAC
This sequence comes from Coregonus suidteri, assembly GCA_036851935.1. Lineage (NCBI taxonomy): Eukaryota > Metazoa > Chordata > Actinopteri > Salmoniformes > Salmonidae > Coregonus > Coregonus suidteri. The sequence goes on along the minus strand of CM072257.1, from coordinate 4,717,581 downwards.
TCGTTCACTCCCCCTCATGGATTTTTAAGAAATATTGTGGAAACTCCATCAAGCACCATGCTCACGCCATTCCAATGATTTTACATTCTCGAGGGGGAGTGAACGATTGCACACTTCAGGAAGAAGGGGAGGAGGAGGTAGAATATACTTTTTCCTCTTTCTCTCTCATTGGTGGGTACAGTATATATTCATAGTTCTTATTTTCAGACCTTGTTTAATTTTTTCATCTTCCCATCCATATCCATTGCACATTCACATATTCCTTCTCTCTCTCGCTCTGTTTAAAAAGAGCAACACTGACACTATTGGGGCATCCACGTTCTTCTCCTTCCTCCCCTTCCTCCTCCTCCTCCGACACCTCCTCCTCCACCACCTCCTCCTCCACCACCACCTCTTCCTCCTACTTCCTCCACCCCTCCTCCTCCTCCACCACCTCTTCCTCCTCCTCCTCCACCACCTCTTCCTCCTCCTCCACCGCCACCTCCACCTCCACCTCCACCTCCACCTCCACCGCTCCTCCTCCTCCTCCTCCTCCTCCACATCTTCCTCCGCCTCCTCCTCCTCCACCTCCTCCTCCTCCTCCACCACCTCTTCCTCCTACTCCTCCCCTCCCCCACCTCTCTTCCTCCTCCTCCTCCTCCTCCTCCTCCTCCTCCACCTCCTCCTCCTCCTCCTCCTCCTCCTCCACCTCCTCCTCCACCTCCTCCTCCTCCTCCTCCTCCACCTCTTCCTCCTCCTCCTCCTCCACCTCCTCCTCCTCCTCCACCACCTCTTCCTCCTCCTCCTCCACCACCTCTTCCTCCTCTTCCTCCTCCTCCTCCTCCACCTCCTCCTCCTCCTCCTCCTCCTCCTCCTCCTCCACCTCCTCCTCCCTCTGTAGTGCTGGTGTCTACTTCCACAGGAACTTCAGAGTATTTCCATATAAGACACACACAGACACGTATCTTCAGTTCTGTATTCTATTGTGTTTTCCCAAACAATCACATGACTCCATGGTGGCTGGTATTATTACTATTGATCACATGCGTACGATCGTCTCAATTAATCTTCCGTGTTATTGGTCCCGGTGCCTCTGAGTGGGTGGGACATTATGTCCTGTTGTCATATGGATACATCCTGTCTCTGAGTGGGCGGACATCCTGTCTCTGTCTCCAGTCTGCATCTTTACAGTCTGTATTCCTCCCCCTCACTCCAAACCTCTCTCCCTCCTTCCCCCTCTCCTTCCCCCCTTTTCCCCCTCCCTCCTTCTCCCCCTTTTCTCCCCCCTTATGCCTCCTAACCAAATTCTCTGGAAAAGAGGTCTGCTAAATGTTTAAAAATGTAAGTGAAGGTTATTACCTAAAACTAAAGGGCCCAGGTAAAAAACTGCATAACAGATACAACCTAAAACAAATGAAGTTTTACTATAGACCATTAGGCCAGAGTCAAGAGCTGGGGGACTCTTAATTTAAAGGGGACATTTTACACTATG
>CM072257.1:4656087-4715610 GCA_036851935.1 Coregonus suidteri | reverse complement strand
GACAGTTTGTTTAAAATCCCATGGTTTCCCCTTTTGGGGTTCCCTTTGAAAAATTTCCTCCCTCTCAAAAAATTTATAGGTTTTCACAAAAAAAAAGGGGGCCCCTCTCAGGGAAAAAGGGGGGGTACAAGGTTTCCGTTAATTTAACCTTCAACCCAGAGAAAAATAGTTCTATTTTAAAAATTTATTTTTATTTCAGAGACAAAATAAATGTATTTTTTCCCAAATTATATATTGTTCATTTAAGAAAATAAGTATACTCTTTTTTTAAACAAAAAAATAATCCCCTTTCACTCTCAGAAAATAAGTATTACTGCTGGGTTTTTACACGTAAAATTAACAAAAAACTACATTTTACTAAACATTTTTACAAATGTAAAAATTCAATACAGTAATGAGATCTGTAGGGTAAAAAAAAAAATTTTTCGTCATTTAGCAGATGTTTACCCGGGGGTCTCAAAAAAAGCTTTTAAAGGCTAAGTTCATCATTAGAATCTTTTCTAGTATTCTTTGATAGAATCCTTCGTAGGAGCATTTGTGTACAATCTCTGAGCTTTTCCCAAAACCATCGTTATAACGTGGCACTTGAACAAACACTACAATTCTAACACTCTGCCTTCAGACCACTGGTAGAACACCAAGTGTGCGTCGTTATGAATGCTTTTTTGCCCTCCCGCCGTCACTTTATACATCAGAGATATCCCGCTAAAACTACAGAATCACATGGTTTATCCGTCTTTTGTGACCTAGGCAGATAAATTCAGAAAAAAGTTGACTACAAATACAAGTTGCCAATGTCTTTTGCAATTGATTCAAACAAGCGACGTTATAAAAATGTGGGTTTGCGGTTTGAGAAGTCAATGAGAGATAAAAATCACTTTCTTAGTTTGTTTCATTTTGAAAATGTTCTGTCTTAAGTGGTTTAACACACTGTCTGGAACATTTTCATGTTGGGTCAAAAACAACTTTTTATCGAAGGAGTGCCTTTGATTTGACGGCACCTGCACATGTGCAGTTCGGCACAAGACGACCATTAGACCCAATTACGTATTTCTGCGCATGAGCTTCAAATCAAATCAAATTGTATTTCTCACATGCGCCGAATACAACAGTGGTTAGACTTTACCGTGAAATCTTGCATAGAGCCCTTTCCCAACAATGCAGAGTTAAAAATAACAAAAATCCGCTAAATAAAAAAAGGAAATAGTAACATATCATAAAATAACATAATGTGGCTCTAAGGAGTACCGAGTCAATGTGCAGGGGTACCAGGAAGTTGAGGTAATTGATAGGTATATGTACATGTAGGTAGGGGTAAAAGTGACTACGTCATATCAGGATAGAGATTACATCTCCTCATTCCAGGGAGTTGCACATACACTCACACACACCCACACACACAATAAATGGGAAAAAATGGGAGAGGGAGAAATGACTTGAAAGACAGTGTTGTTTTAACTCACTGACCATGACCCATGAGTTTCTTCTTACCTTTGTTCACTAGAAAAGTCTCCCTCTCTAAACCGTATAGGTTGTTCAATAGACCGGTCCACTCTTCATGGACATACAGCTGGGTACAGGGAGAGGCTGGTCTCCTGCTTGATTGGGCTTCAACATAACAGAGACAAACATTACGTCCTCTCATCTACTCTGAGCTCAGATGGGGAAACATAAGAAGAGTTTCATTCGGCCAAAACGATAAAATCCATTTTCAGAAATGTTCGTCAATTAGCTTTTATTGGTTTCAAGAATTTATGAAAGAGATTGGTGTTTTTTTTCAGTAGTCTAATCACGGTAATGTGATTGGTCAATGACAGACATGTATTTCTTTAAAATCTATCACTTGATGGTTTCATTTTAGAGAGACAAATAATCATGTTTTTTTTTGCAAAATGCTACATATCTGCCTCACTCGCAGAAGAAATAAGTAGTACTGCTAGGTTTTTACACGTAATATAATATATATATCTACCTCACTCTCAGATAAATAAGTAGTAATGCTAGATTTTACACACAGTAATATATCTGCCTCACTCTCAGAGAAATAAGTTGTACTGCTAGGTTTTACACAGTCAAATGTAAAAACATTTGAAATTGTGTTTTTTTACATTGGATAAAAGTAGAGACTCAGCTAGAAAAAGGTATATCATACACTACAGTTGAGGAACAATGGGAAAGTAATTCTGCTTTGAAAGATGATAAACTTGTAACCTCACTTTTGAGAAAATGGCCTTTGAATGTTTTGGCTACTGGAGAGCTCTTCTTTATCTACAGTGGTGTTACTTTGGCAGATAATGTCACCCATCTAAATAAATAGTAACAATAACATAACAATTTATAGCATAACAAGCAATGAAACTGACATAAAACCAAAAACACCATACATTTAGTTAACTATATATATATATATATATATATATATATATATATATATATATATATATATATATATAGTGGGGAGAACAAGTATTTGATACACTGCCGATTTAGCAGGTTTCCTACTTACACAGCATGTAGAGGTCTGTAATTTTTTATCATAGGTACACTTCAACTGTGAGAGACAGAATCTAAAACAAAAATCCAGAAAATCACATTGTATGATTTTTAAGTAATTAATTTGCATTTTTATTGCGTGACATAAGTATTTGATCACCTACCCAACCAGTAAGAATTCCGGCTCTCACAGACCAGTTAGTTTTTCTTTAAGAAGCCCTCCTGTTCTCCACTCATTACCTGCATTAACTGCACCTGTTTGAACTCGTTACCTGTATAAAATACATCTGTCCACACACTCAATCAAACAGACTCCAACCTCTCCACAATGGCCAAGACCAGAGAGCTGTGTAAGGACATCAGGGATACAATTGTAGACCTGCACAAGGCTGGGATGGGCTACAGGACAATAGGCAAGCAGCTTGGTGAGAAGGCAACAACTCTTGGCGCAATTATTAGAAAATGGAAGAAGATCAAGATGATGGTCAATCACCCTCGTCTGGGGCTCCATGCAAGATCTCACCTCGTGGGGCATCAATGATCATGAGGAAGGTGAGGGATCAGCCCAGAACTACATGGCAGGACCTGGTCAATGACCTGAAGAGAGCTGGGAGCAAAGTCTCAAAGAAAACCATTAGTAACACACTACGCCATCATGGATTAAAATCCTGCAACGCACACAAGGTCCCCCCCCTGCTCAAGCCAGCACATGTCCGGCCCATCTGAAGTTTGCCAATGACCATCTGGATGATCCAGATGAGGAATGGGAGAAGGTCATGTGGTCTGATGAGACAAAAATATAGCTTTTTGGTCTAAACTCCACTCGCCGTGTTTGGAGGAAGAAGAAGGATGAGTACAACCCCCAAGAACACCATCCCAACCGTGAAGCATGGAGGTGGAAACATTATTCTTTGGGGATGCTTTTCTGCAAAGGGGACAGGACGACTGCACCGTACTGAGGGGAGGATGGATGGGGCCACGTATCGCGAGATCTTGGCCAACAACCTCCTTCCTTCAGTAAGAGCATTGAAGATGGATCGTGGCTGGGTCTTCCAGCATGACAACGACCCGAAACACACAGCCAGGGCAACTAAGGAGTGGCTCCTTAAGAAGCATCTCAAGGTCCTGGAGTGGCCTAGCCAGTCTCCAGACCTGAACCCAATATAAAATCTTTGGAGGGAGCTGTAAGTCTGTATTGCCCAGCGACAGCCCCGAAACCTGAAGGATCTGGAGAAGGTCTGTATGGAGGAGTGTGCCAAAATCCCTGCTGCAGTGTGTGCAAACCTGGTCAAGACCGACAGGAAACGTATGATCTCTGTAATTGCAAACAAAGGTTTCTGTACCAAATATTAAGTTCTGTTTTTCTGATGTATCAAAAACTTATGTCATGCAATAAAATGCAAATTAATTACTTGAAAATCATACAATGTGATTTTTGTTTTAGATTCCGTCTCTCACAGTTGAAGTGTACCTATGATAAAAATTACAGACCTCTACAGGCTTTGTATGTAGGAAAACCTGCAAAATCGGCAGTGTATCAAATACTTGTTCTCCCCACTGTATATATATATATATATATATATATATATATATATATATATATATATATATATATATATATAGTTAACTAAATGTATGGTGTTTTTGGTCTATGTCAGTTTCATTGTTTGTTATGCTATAAATTGTTATGTTATGGTTGTAAGTGGTAAAATGAACTAGAAAATGTCATATTTTGAAATTCTGAGTAATTACTACTTTAGTAAGGATATACTGTATTCAATACTACTGCAGTTACTAAATAATTCCAATAGATGGCAGCATAAGACCATGAATGACATTTCAGAAGGTTAGTTTAGTTTTCTCCCTGGATACACCACCACTCCCCCTCACAGGAAAACTCCTGCACACGCTTTTTACTGTCCCTTTCCACACTGCTAACGCAAGAGGAACGACTGAAAAAGCATTTAACAGATTACTGTGAAATAATATAATGATGATTCATGTATATTACTAGCTGTTTTTATGCTCATGTTTTGAAATTATACTTCATTACTATAACAATTATCAATAAGCCTGAACATAAATTTAGTCACCTCTGGTTGAGAAAAACATATTTTCCTAGTACATTCATTGTCAGATTCATTAACCAGCAGCGAGCACTCTGCCTTCTAGCACAAGCGAGGGGCATGTTGAGGTACATTTGCTAACCGGGAGGGTTGCATGATGTAATTTATTGGCGGGCTGGAAGACGCACTCTTGTCTTATCTATTCCGAGGTTGTTTAATCGCAATATTAGATATTTCATAATGCATGAATACTAGGGTTGAGGTTGGAGCATCTGACTAGTGATTATTTACCAGGGGTTCAACACCTGCTATAGTCACTATTTAATTGCTCTTCCAAAAGCAACACAGGTATATAAGTAATGAGTGACCATTTTAGATAATCATGGGACATATAGTCTTTGGTTGCATCCTATTTTATGTCAATCATATTGCTGCTTGTAGCCTATAACTGATGCTTCGTGGTCTTATGCTGCCATCTATTGAAAATATTTAGCAATTAAAAGTTATTAATTAATGTACAGACATGGTGAGGCAGCTGAGAATTAAGTGTATTTTTCTTGTTAATTCCTTAGATCAGTCTCAAACCTGCCCCTACCCCAATTGCTGGACTTTCACACAGAGGTTACTAGGTCACCCAGTTCAAACCACATTTGAAAAATAAAACAAATGTGTATTATTTATCAAGCGTTCTGCCTTGCAATAATAAATAACATAAAATAACTAATAACAACAAAAAAAACAGTAAAACGCTTGACAGGTGTTGATTAACTAAATAATCAAAATGTAATTTAGCACTATAATTGTATTTACTAAGATAATATTATTACTAAAATAGTTTCTAAAAGTGTTCTAGGCTACCCTACCCTAGAATTAGGGTTATGGTTAAGGCTAAATTAGGTTAAACATATGGTTAGAGTTTCTGTATAGCACTTTGTGACATCTGCTGATGTAAAAAAGGCTTTATAAATACATTTCATTGATTGTTAGGTTTAGGGTTTACACTGCAAAAAACTGTATGGGTTTATGGCACTCTTGCTCCTCCTTGTGGCCGTATGTGGGTACTACATAACGCATTCATGACACTTGCTAGGCTCATAATCTGAGGTAGCAACTGCGTCTGATCTACAAATCCATTAGCTAGACCACCCGATTAGACAACAATCACCCCATTATACCCATTTGGTTTGTAACTCAGTGAACCTGCGCAGCATTCACTCAATTTGATGCCTACAAACAAAGATGTCGATGCATATCAAATTACCCAGCAGCCATATAGAAACAACAAGTAGTCGAAAAAATGGTTATTTCTTAATTTAAAAAAATCTTCTGGCTGTTTAAATCGGCCACATCTTGGAAAAGAGGACAGGGACATGCGTTTTGTTTAGATTGTACGCTTTTTTCTTAAAACAAATATGGTTAACCATGATCAGAAAATGTTTAATGTTTGATGGCTATCCGCCAGCCCATCGCTGGGAGTACGGTTTCACCACAACGTGTAATCAGTAGCCGTAACCTTGAACCTAGCTCACCAAGTAGCCGTAACCTTGTTAATAATAAGTTACCTGAGGTAAACCTACAGGGTTAACGCTCACCAAGTAGCCGTAACCGTGTTAATAATAAGTTACCTGAGGTAAACCTACAGGGTTAACGCAGGCAGGTCTCATTGATAACAATAGTGAAGCTGGCATTGTGACGCAGAACAATGGGCTGGGAATAGAACGTTCTGAAGGCGAGTCGGTGTGTCACGGAGCTCAATAGAACTAATAGGAGCTGGTAGGGTGAAAAATGACCTAAAAGAAGGAACAGGTAATATTATGAAACCGGGCTCCATGGCGGATGCAATGAACTCATTTTATCAGAAATAAACGTTGTAAAAAATGTCACTTGAGGCGCCCCGAAAATTATATTCAGAAGTTCAGTCCTTGGACACAGAAGGGTTAAACACTAAAGTTACCGTCCATCTAGTGAAGAGAGGAGAACCGGACAGAGGGAGCGTAGGCCAGCATCCGTCAACGAGAGAGGGAGAAGCCCTCCACGGTATTTAACAGGTGGAAGAAATGTGGGGATTTGTTTTCTCATAGCTGGATGTGATGAATAGCTTAGAAGGAATGCATTGGTGATTACATTTACATTTACATTTTAGTCATTTAGCAGACGCTCTTATTAAACATAGAAGGGTTTGTACTGTACTGATATAAATTGTTTCACATAACAAGCTGTGATTCATGTGAGGAACGTTAGGGGTAGAATGAGATAAGAACTTGTGTCTCCAAATACTAGACTACACTGCCTCTTTGTGATCTGTGAACCGTCCTTGAACGTAGGTACATAGGGTACAGTGGAACGGTGTCTATGGGAGCTGACTCTACAGGTTGTTATGATAACAACTTATGCCTGGCAACAGTGTGCAACAGTGGAGCGCCAAGGGGCTGTGACCAGCCTGAGCGCCAACGATAGGTTGGGCAAGTCTAAACCACGCTCAGTCTCTACCTTGATAGGCCCAGCAGAGGGCGGGAACTAAAACTGTCAGGGTATTTAAAGAACAGCCTGTAACAATGGATCAGTTCTCTGTCTGCCCTGCGTGGTATTTCAGTGAGCCCGTATACGAACCATCATACTTATCATACATACATTTTGCATATAATAAATTTAGCTTGGATTGAATATCACTTGATTATGTTTTCTCTTATTCCAATACCAGATTTGAATTACGCAATTTACGCACAGAAACAACCAGGGAGCTCCATCGGTCCACAAGAAATGCAGGCAGCCGGTGATGATGTAGTGGTAGCTAGGATAACTAGGATCCTGCTGGTAGAGTAGCTAGCTTAGCTAGCTGTACCGACTAGCTTGGATAGCTAGCAGGTCGTTCGTCTGTCCCTCGAGGATGATGACGAATCCGGTGAACCACACAATTAAACAAGAATAATGAGTGAAAAGGATCTGGCTACACTCATACTGTCACTGACCATTACGCAAAAAAAGCAAATTGAACAATAAACTTCGGTCTCAACACTGTAACGAACTCCGTCGTTGTTCCCCAAGATCACCTCAGACCACTATGCGCGTAACTGGACAATATGCTTGGCGCCAAACCGTACGTGGACGCGGACAGTTCTGTACGGGGACGCAGACAGTTCCAGAACGCGGACATGAGCAGAGCAACACAATAAAACTAAACCAAGTCTTTAAAGTCGGGTACATTAGTAATATTCATTTTTTATTATGTAAAACAAAAATTATTCGTTTTTTAAAACAATATTTGTAGATCTGGGCCCATATCCACAAAGTGTCTCAGAGTAGAACATGTGTTGTATAAGTGCTGAGAATAAAGCAATTTTAGTCCTACTCTTATGGGTATAAATTAAAGCTATGCATGAAGCCTCTTTATTCATAAGTGTCCCACCTAGTTGGCAGCAATTTAGGACACCTCATGAGCTGTCCTAACCAGTTAAGAGGTACCAGCAGGTGTCTTGATAATAGAAACATGCAGCGAGTCAGTGGTTTCTGTACCACATGTAATTGCTTTGGAGCAGTGCCGACCTGTCATTCAGATTTACAGTAAGTGCATTCATCTCATTTCAGCTAAACAATGGATATACAGCGTTTTGCAATAATACTAATAATAATTATACACATCTAAAATCTATTAATTAAACATCTGAGAACAGTAATATTGAAGGTACCCATAAGCAACCATTTCTGATTAAATAACACGTGAAACATTATGGAAATAGCATTTAGGAAATACATTCTTAATAATTCTTAAACAAAAGTGTCATCTCACCTCTTAGCTTTGGTGTCATGTTCCCCAGAGAGACTCATTTTAGAGGCAGGGACCCCCTCCTCTTTCTCCCCAGAGAGACTCGTTTTAGAGGCAGGGACCCCCTCCTCTCTCTCCCCAGAGAGACTCATTTTAGAGAACTGACCCTTAAACAGAGATCCAACATGTTGGTTGTAGTTAACACAGTAATTCTTGAATGTGAATTGTTATCATTTATTAATTATCTCTTACAAAACATCTACTAACAGACATATCGAAACAGTCAGGTGATTTAATGCAATCATATGAACATGTAGTTGTGACATATCTTCTCCATGGTAACTGTCAATAATTATCATAAGTTACTGTTTGTTAAGGTAGTTATAGACAGTGCAGCAACACAAGGCCAGGTCTCACACTTATTTGTATTCATTAAAAGTTGCCATTTATTATCTTTGAATAAATCTGTTATTTTCTAAACGTATCTGAGAATGTAGACAGAAGGGCTAAAACAGGCTTGATTGATCGGGGGGGATCAGTGATCTATACAGAAAGGTTTTTTTGCAACAATTAAGTGATTTTATATTATTTAAAGTAGGCTAGGTTATAATGTAAAACAGTTTTTTTGTTGTTGTGTAAAACAGATCAAGGTCTATACCTCAGCAAGTGGCGACCTGTCATTCAGGGCAGGTGGCCTTTCCTGTTTTGCATGTTATTGTGGCATTAATACATGTAACATATCAGTTTGCTAACAATGTAAAAAATATATACACTACCGGTCAAAAGTTTTAGAACACCTACTCATTCAAGGGTTTGTCTTTATTTTTACTATTTTCTACATTGTAGAATAATAGTGAAGACATCAAAACTATGAAATAACACATATAGAATAATTTAGTAACCAAAAAAGTGTTAAAGAAATCAAAATATATTTTATATTTGATATTCTTCAAATAGCCACCCTTTGCCTTGATGACAGCTTTGCACACTCTTGGCATTCTCTCTCAACCAGCGACCCGTCATTAAGGGCAGGTGGCCTTTCCTGTTTTGCATGTTATTTTGGCATTAATACGTGTCACATATCAGTTTGCAAAAAATTTAAAATAAATAAATATATATATATATATATCATTGAGTTAATAAAGCCGCCTCTTTTTTGTTTTCTTGAGTAAGGCAGCTCCAAAATGCAGGTGTTTTAGCCTAGCTCAGTGCTTTCTGTGGTGGTGGGGCAGCCAGCGGAAAATACGGAGCGCTGTGCCGTGATTGGCTCACTGTTCTGTCACTCATGGGGACACTACGTCACTGCCAAGTCTAAGGGTAGAGCTAGAAAATTCAAGCCCCTTGGGTGCTGCCATAGAGTTACATTAGAAGTGCCCATCCAAGAAGTTCATTGGCCACAGATAAAATGACGTCAAATCACATTATATCTACAGTAGCTTTGATTGGACTGATCATGTCAACATCATACTTTCAAAATCTTAGCCAGCAGTCATCATCATGAATCAAGTCGACAATCTACAGTCAAATCCTTTTTAATCCTTTTCATATGAAGAGAAATAATGAAGATAAATTATATTATGATAGGACAGCTAATGTTACCGAGAAATACGTGCCACAGTTTCAACAGCCATTGTGTAACTGCGTAGGCTACACACTTACTTTCACGTTCATATGAGGAAATCACATAACTTCTGACAGTCGCTGGTGCAGCCGCCTGTTCTCTTGCAGATGAAGTAGCTTTTATAGGCGACTCATTCAACCAGCCTAAACAACAGTAAATAAAAGATGTCAAATGGTCAAAAGTCAATCCTGATATAGCCATGTACATCAAAGAGAGGTGTATTGCTACAGATGTAGGATCTTAATTTTAGCCAGTTTGCTACAGCAGGAAAATAATCCTGCAGCAACAGGACATTTGAATTATTATGTGGATTATAATTAATGAACAATTATTTTAATAGAAAAGTGGAATTGATCATCTTCAGAAACCTTTTTTAAAGCTTAAATACACTCAAATACACTACAAGTTTGAGTTATCCTGCAACAGGGTGATCAAATTAAGATCCTACATCTGTACAGAGATTATGTTCTTATCTAAATAAGGCAGTTTGAGTTATTAGCAATAACGTTGCAACTGTCAGCTGCTGTAAACCTATGTGATTGGATGTTATAGACCCCCATCTGAACAGTTTATTTCCCCATGCTGTAGCCCTTACCAACCGGCCATCTGGCCCATAGAGACTAAAGGTAAATAAAAATGTATCAACCGCTACAAAAATGTACATTAATTATAATTCACATAATAATTCACATTTCCTGTTGCTGCAGGAATATTTTCCTGCTGTAGCAAACTGGCTCAAATTAAGATCCTACATACAGTGGGGAGAACAAGTATTTGATACACTCCTGATTTTGCAGGTTTTCCTACTTACAAAGCATGTAGAGGTCTATAATTTGTATCATAGGTACACTTCAACTGTGAGAGACGGAATCTAGAAAGCCAAGTTAACAAACAGATCACCGACCATTTCGAATCCCACCGTACCTTCTCCGCTATGAAATCCGGTTTCCAAGCTGGTCATGGGTGCACTTCAGCCACGCTCAAGGTCCTAAACGATATTATAACCGCGATCGATAATAGACAGTACTGTGCAGCCGTTTTCATTGACCTGGCCAAGGCTTTCGACTCTGTCAACCACCGCATTCTTATTGGCAGACTAAATGGCCTTGGTTTCTCAAATGACTGCCTCGCCTGGTTCACCAACTACTTCTCAGATAGAGTTCAATGTGTCAAATCGGATGGCCTGTTGTCTGGACCTATGGCAGTCTCTATGGGGGTGCCACAGGGTTCAATTCTTGGGCCGACTCTTTTCTCTGTGTATATCAATGATGTCGCTCTTGCTGCTGGTGACTCTCAGATCCACCTCTACGCAGAAGACACCATTTTGTATACATCTGGCCCTTCATTGGACACTGTGTTAACAAACCTCCAAACGAGCTTCAATGCCATACAACACTCCTTCAGTAGCCTCCAACTGCTCTTAAACACTAGTAAAACTAAATGCATGCTCTTCAACCGAACACTGCTTGCACCCGCCCACCCGACTAGAATCACTACTCTCGACGGGTCTGACCTAGAGTATGTGAACAACTACAAATACCTAGGTGTCTGGTTAGACTGTAAACTCTCCTTCCAGACTCACATTAAGAATCTCCAATCCAAAGTTAAATCTAGAATCGGTTTCCTATTTCGCAACAAAGCCTCCTTCACTCATGCTGCCAAACATGCCCTCGTAAAACTGACTATCCTACCGATCCTTGACTTCGGCGATGTCATTTACAAAATAGCCTCCAACACTCTACTCAGCAAATTGGATGTAGTCTATCACAGTGCCATCCGTTTTGTCTCCAAAGCCCCATATACTACCCACCACTGTGACCTGTACGCTCTTGTTGGCTGGTCCTCACTACATATCCGTCGACAAACCCACTGGTTCCAGGCCATCTATAAATCACTGCTAGGCAAATCCTCGCCTTATCTTAGCTCATTGGTCACCATAGCAATACCCACCCGTAGTATGCGCTCCAGCAGGTATATCTCACTGGTCATCCCCAAAGCCAACACCTCCTTTGGCCGCCATTCCTTCCAGTTCTCTGCTGCCAATGACTGGAACAAATTGCAAAAATCTCTGAAGCTGGAGACACTTATCTCCCTCACTAACTTTAAGCATCAGTTGTCAGAGCACCTTACCGATCACTGCACCTGTACACAGCCCATCTGAAATTAGCCCGCCCAACTACCTCATCACTATATTGTTATTTATTTTGCTCATTTGTACCCCAGTATCTCTATTTGCACATCATCTCTTGCACATCTATCATTCCAGTGTTAATACTAATTGTAATTATTTTGCACTATAGCCTATTTATTGCCTTACCTCCATAACTTGCTACATTTGCACACACTGCATATATATTTTTCTGTTGTATTTTTGACTTTTTTTTGGTTTTACCCCATATGTAACTGTATAACCAGGTAAGCCAGTTGAGAACAAGTTCTCATTTACAACTGCGACCTGGCCAAGATAAAGCAAAGCAGTGCGATAAAAAACAACAACACAAAATTACATATGGGGTAAAACCAAAAAAAAAGTCAAAAATTAAAAAATTAAAAATAAATCTAAAACAAAAATCCAGAAAATCACATTGTATGATTTTATAAGTAATTAATTTGCATTTTATTGCATGACATAAGTATTTGATACATCAGAAAAGCAGAACTTAATATTTGGTACAGAAAACTTTGTTTGCAATTACAGAGATCATACGTTTCCTGTAGGTCTTGACCAGGTTTGCACACACTGTAGCAGGGATTTTGGCCCACTCCTCCATACAGACCTTCTCCAGATCCTTCAGGTTTCGGGGCTGTCGCTGGGCAATACAGCCTTTCAACTCCCTCCAAAGATTTTCTATTGGGTTCAGATCTGGCGACTGGCTAGGCCACTCCAGGACCTTGAGATGCTTCTTACGGAGCCACTCCTAAATTGCCCTGGCTGTGTGTTTCAGGTCGTTGTCATGCTGGAAGACCCAGCCACAACCCATCTTCAATGCTCTTACTGAGGGAAGGAGGTTGTTGGCCAAGATCTCGCGATACATGGCCCCATCCATCCTCCCCTCAATACGGTGCAGTCGTCCTGTCCCCTTTGCAGAAAAGCATCCCCAAAGAAAGATGTTTCCACCTCCATGCTTCACGGTTGGGATGGTGTTCTTGGGGTTGTACTCATCCTTCTTCTTTCTTCCAAACACGGCGAGTGGAGTTTAGACCAAAAAGCTCTATTTTTATCTCATCAGACCACATTACCTTCTCCCATTCCTCCTCTGGATCATCCAGATGGTCATTGGCAAACTTCAGACGGGCCTGGACATGCGCTGGCTTGAGCAGGAGGACCTTGCATGCGCTGCAGGATTTCAATCCATGACGGCGTAGTGTGTTACTAATGGTTTTCTTTGAGACTGTGGTCCCAGCTCTCTTCATGTCATTGACCAGGTCCTGCCGTGTAGTTCTGGGCTGATCCCTCACCTTCCTCATGATCATTGATGCCCCACCAGGTGAGATATTGCATGGAGCCCCAGACCGAGGGTGATTGACCGTCATCTTGAACTTCTTCCATTTTCTAATAATTGCGCCAACAGTTGTTGCCTTCTCACCAAGCTGCTTGCCTATTGTCCTGTAGCCCATCCCAGCCTTGTGCAGGTCTACAATGTTATCCCTGATGTCCTTACACAGCTCTCTGGTCTTGGCCATTGTGGAGAGGTTGGAGTCTGTTTGATTGAGTGTGTGGACAGGTGTCTTTTATACAGGTAACGAGTTCAAACAGGTGTAGTTAATACAGGTAATGAGTGGAGAAGAGGAGGGCTTCTTAAAGAAAAACTAACAGGTCTGTGAGAGCCGGAATTCTTACTGGTTGGTAGGTGATCAAATACTTATGTCATGCGTTGTAAGTAGGAAAACCAGCAAAATCGGCAGTGTATCAAATACTTGTTCTCCCCACTGTATGTATGTGCAAATGTCCTTGGCGAATAAAGGTGATTCTGATTCTGCAAAGGTTGAGTCTCTAGATTCCCTTGCTGCTCTGGGGAAATAATGAAATGGAAATCATGGGCAATTTAAACTGGGACTGATTATCTCCAAACTCTGAGACCATGTCATTTGTTATATTTCACCCTATTGATAAAGGAAGCTAGAAGGCTGAACCCAGAAGACAACTCTAAATCAACACTAACTGATATTATCCTAAAATCCTTCCACTCATATTGTTGTGTCTCTTTGTTCAACGGACGTCGGGTAGCCTGTGATATTAATATTGTAGCAAACAGCGGGGCAGGGCAGTGAACCCAGGTCGCTGTCCAAAACTAGGTTAACTCTATTGCTGCGATGGGAATTGTAACCTGTCTCACACTGCCCCCTATAAAAGCAAGTCTTGTGCTTCGACTACTCAGACCCCTCACACATCGGGCCGTGCATTCTGATGGCCTCACAGAGACACCATACTACTTCTGACACCAATGTAGCAAACAGCGGGGCAGGGAAGTGAACCCAGGTTGCACTTGTAAAAAGGCAAACAACCTACGCATCGCGCCATTGGCGCCAATTGGGTTACTTGGTTGGAATTGCATCATAGTACATGGGAATAATGATGCATTTTATTTAGTAAAGTGGTTTCTTGCATCAAACACAACAACATTTTCAGTCACCTCCTCCTTGTGTGAAGGACAAAGTAGATAAACAGGTTAATGTCAAGCTCTGCATGTTTTTTGGAATGTCTCATGGAATGTAGGCTTACATTGAACACCACACATTGGCTGCTACTGTAGGCTGAATGATAGAACAGCTATTTCCATGTTAAATGTTATTGGAGGCCTTTTTTACATTATGATCAAATAGCCTACTTGGTCTCTGTCTAAACTGTAACTTAAAGTGGGTACAGCCTCAGTGTTCACAGTAAACTCACGCCGGAAGTTGCACAGATCGCTACACTATAGTAGAACTATGATACAATTACATTTATCAAAGGAAATGTGAAATGTAGAACTATGACGAATGAATATTGATGTATTGATTTCACAGGAGGTTGGTGGCACCTTAATTGGGGAGGACGGGCTTGTGGTAATGGCTGGAGCGGAATAGGTGGAATGGTGTCATTAATATGAGCCATCCTCCCCTCAGCAACCTCCACTGATTGAATTTGACTTGCCCACATCCAGTTTAGCGCCATTTTGTATGATTAAACTGTCAAGTCATTATATATTTTCTGTTCTGCTGAGAGAGCACCTTCCTGATGACTGGCACTCTGTACATTCCTATGGATGAGGCCTGAGCTGGAATGTGAAGATAACTGAAGCTAGCTAACTTTAGAAAACCAGTATATCTAGCTAGCATCATAGTACACCCCTCAGGCTAAGTTCAGGTTTCAGCATCAGGCAGACATCAACAGCCGAGTTGTAGGCTACTACCTGGTTGTATTCATTAGTTTACACAGCAGCCAACAGTTTTGCAACAATGCATAAACTGTACACTGTACAACGTGACCTAAACGGTTTCTGTTGCCAAACGTTTTGTTACGGTGGGCACTAATGACACACACAGCCTTTTTTGAGGAAGTGTAAGTTGTTGTTAGTCTTTCCACAGTATTTATTTGTATCTCTTTCACACAACATGCCTTCCTGAGTGAAAAGAGTTAACAGTAGATTAGAAAGAGAAAATGTTGTTGCTTGTTGTGTTTTTAAGCCTGTTTTGAGAAGACAAGTCTATAGACCTATGATACAGTACACTCTTAGAAAAAATAGTTCAAAAGGGTCCTCTGGCTGTCCCCATAGGAGAACGCTTTTGGGTTCCAGGTAGAACCCTTCTGGCTTCCATGTAGAACCCTCTGTGGAAAAGGATTCTTCATGGAACCCAAAAGGGTTCTACCTAGGACCAAAAAGGGTTCTACAAAGGGTTCTCCTATGGGGACAGCCAAAGAACCCTTTTAGATTCTAGATAGTGTAGGAGCAATCACCCTGGGGCACACAGATGGAAACAGAACTAATTCACATCCCGCATCTAATTTAATATCCAAAACATTTTAAGGAGAGTAGGCCTATTATAACACTGTCCACAAAACATATCATCAACTATATGAATACACATAACAATATCATCCACTATATGAATACACATAACAATATCATCACTATATGAATACACATAACAATATCATCAACTACATTAATACACATAACAATATCATCAACTATTTGAATACACATAACAATATCATCAACTATATTAATACACATAACAATATCATCAACTATATTAATACACATAACAATATCATCAACTATATAAATACACATATAATATCATCAACTATATTAATTAGGGGTGTAACGATTCATCGACTACATCGATGTATCGATTTATATTCATATGATTCAACTACATCGATCTGTGCGCGGCGAGTTGGCCTTTTGGACAACATATATCGATCTAATATCGTTTTAAAATGTAATAAATCGATTGTATCGATACTAGGAAATAACCCATTGGATTTAAGCACGTCAGACTTTATATGCAGGGGTGCACATAACTGGTACGCAGATACGCAAGCGCGACAAATTACTACGCGCCTTTGCGTACTTGACCGATCTTCTCATCTAACCTTACACATGACATGTTGCTTGTCAACTACTGTCAGGGATGTCCAAAAAGCAACAGACATTAAGCAGCCTTTTTGGCGTTTCGCCACCTACAAAGAAACGCCAACTGGAGCCAGAGCCGAAGAAATGTGGTGCAAGATTTGCCGCTCAAATCCACATCTAGCAGACAAAAACAGGTGCATTTTATAAAGGCTCAAGAATTTCAACCATCCTTTATTTGACAAACATGAAAAGAGCAAGGAGCACACGAATGTGGCGCAAGCCATTGCTAAAAGCTAGCCGAGAATAAATGCATAAAGCTAAACACGCACGTCCCATGTCTTCCTATTCTGAGGATGTTCCTTTACTGAATGCTTTTTGATGGATCTGAGGACATCACAAAAACTGAGCAGGAAATAGTTTACATTGTGTCCAGCAACGGAGAGTTTACTTCGGACTTTATTGGACTGATTGAATTGGGTGCTGACCGAACCGCACAGGCCATAACAGACGGACTTGTGAGACTTTTCCAGGACACAGGCTTGGATGACTGGACAACAAAGTTGCACAGACGGGGCTGCTGTCAACGTAGGTATGGGTAAGTTTCATAATACCAGATGGTCTGCATGGAGGCATGAAACACTGTTAAAAATAGCAAGACTATTGCCAGCCATTAAAATGCAACTGGTTACCAGGTATTTATTTCAGTCACACTGGTTGAATTTTTGGCTAAAAGGTTACTGAATCGATTTCAAGTCACTGAATCGTTTCGGATCGTATCGTTCTAAATGAACCAATATCGTCCTTGAATCGTATCGACAACCACGAATCGTGATACGAATCGAATCGTTGTTAAAACGAATCGTTACACCCCTAATATTAATACACATAACAATCGTCGTCTTACCTTTTATATGTCTCTCAATAGAAGTAGAGTCTGGAATGATCATTCGGTGGTGGAAAGTTCCTTTAGTTTGTTCTGCTCATTTCCATATCAGGTTCTACCTGTTCTCTCTCCCCACTCCCTGTCTCTTTATAGCTCTTACAATGTGCCTTGGCATACATTCTACAAGTGTCTGAAACTCCAAATGTAGTTCTGATTTAGTGTTCCAAATGAAAACAATTTGATTAAACAGGTTGATATGGTTAAAATTCATTAAGACTAATTAACGCTGTGATTGTTTTTATTATTTTGTTATGTATTGAAATGTTTGACTTTATTTTCCCTATGTCCTTTCATATATAGGAACAATTTGTGAAATGACAGCCTTCTGTAAATATGGACAAAAGTCTATGGATTAATTTTATGGTATTTGTCTTGCAACATTATGTAAAATGACATGTTGAGAAACACTGCATCTTCCTAGGTGCATATGTGAGAAGGAACGCAAACTGTCTCCCTATGTGTGTGCCATCCCCCTAAACATCAAGTGTTTGTGGTTCATTAAAAAGTTTATTGTCAAGGTAAAAACATATAATGTCTTGAACACTATTGTTGGGATGTGACATCAATCTTCCACAAGAAATTCCATAATTTAGTGTTTTGTTGATGGTTAAGCCAATCGTTAAGCTCTTCCTGAGCAGGGTCGGAGTCTCTCTTCGTTCCAGCTCCTCTCTCCCCAGGGGTAGCAGCTCCTCTCTCCAGGGGTAACAGCTCCTCTCTCCCCAGGGGTATATCAGCTCCTCTCTCCCCCAGGGTAACAGCTCCTCTCTCCCCAGGGGTAGCAGCTCCTCTCTCCCCTAGGATGTGAAGACATTGGTGGCTTAGCCCACAGCCAGTAGGAGGGTCCGGGAAGGAATTTCAACAGCTAAATCCATGAATACATCACCAGTGTATTGCCAAAAACCACTCAAGAACTTCAAATATAGACTCTGACCTGTCCAATGAGCCAAACTGATTAAATAATCCCACAGTACCTAAACACTCTCTCTCTCTCTCTCTCTCTCTCTCTCTCTCTCTCTCTCTCTCTCACTCTCTCTCTCTCTCTCTCTCTCTCTCTCTCTCTCTCTCTCTCTCTCTCTCTCTCTCTCTCTCTCTCTCTCTCTCTCTCTCTCTCTCTCTCTCTCTCTCTCTCTCTCTCTCTCTCTCTCTCTCTCTCTCTCTCTCTCTCTCTCTCTCTCTCTCTCTCTGGTGTCTCTCTCCATCATATCCTATTCTTCTGTTGCTGTCTCTGTGTCTTGTCTGGTGTCTCTCTCCATCATATCCTATTCTTCTGTTGCTGTCTCTGTGTCTTGTCTGGTGTCTCTCTCCATCACATCCTATTCTTCTGTTGCTGTCTCTGTGTCTTGTCTGGTGTCTCTCTCCATCATATCCTATTCTTCTGTTGCTGTCTCTGTGTCTTGTCTGATGTTTCTCTTTAGTTTTGCAATCCAAATTTGGAGCTATTGGAATTTTAACATGTTGTCCCATGTACATGGTGTAATTTACTGATGCTCCCTAACTAGCCCCATAGGGATATCCAAATTCAACCCACATTTACCACAGGCATTACGATTGGGTCGGGTGCAGTTGCATTCTGAATTGATTATTACTTGGTGTGGGCATGTGGGCAACCTTCATTTACGTTGTGATGCAGTCACAACCACAAGTCTCACTAAACTCAGTTTTGGACAAGACTGAATATATGACCAAAATTATCCAATATTTTTCCACGGAATTATGCCATGTTTATTCTGGTGATAACTGGATCACTGGCTGTCTCATGGAGTGTGTGAGGGTGAGTGTAATGGTCGGGATGGCCTGAACTCAGAGCCTGATAGAATACCAAGGAAAACCGTAGTAACTGCAGTAGAACATGGTGGAACAAAGCCAGATGGCAGTAACTTCACTTACTGCTGTTTCCTTGGTTTTTACTGGGATTTTGTAGTTGCATCAAATTTGACCCTCCATTTTCTCTGAAACTGAAGATAATTGAACCAGGACACTTTGTCACAAGATATAACAGATACTATGAAGCCTGATTTAGGTCTGAACTCATCTTTGACCAAATGTGTAGCAGCAGTTTGCAATTGTACGGCAGAATAGCTGTGCACATAATCCTAATACCTCTTCATGGACTACATTTGAACACTTAAACATTGTCTTCTTTTAGGGCGGGACCTGGTATGGTGTGGTCACATTGCCTAGTGGTTAGAACGTTGGGCCAGTAACTGAAAGGTCGCTGGTTCGAATACCCGAGCCGTCAATGTGAATATCTGTTGATGTGCCCTTAAGCAAGGCACTTAACACTAACTTGCTTCATGGGTGCTGTACTACTATGCCTTACCCTGTAACACAACACATTTCACTGCACCTATCTGGTGTATCTGACAATAAAAACATATATATTTTTTTGCAATTCCAACAGTTAATTTAACAATGCTGGTTATAACTCTTGTTGACGTTGATCCAAGGACACCTTCACTTGCATTACCCTCTTACTGCAGAAAAATATTCTCATGAAATCATGTGACTTATAGTTAGAGAGAAGGATTCCTGTAAACGCACACTGCTACAAGCAGGAAACAAGGTATGGACAAACCAGAAATGTGACATTTCTGTTTGATAGTAACCCTGAATGATGAATGTGTGATCTATCTTGTCATCTTTTTGGCCAACCACATTGGAACATTCTAATCTTTAAGGACATGAAGTATGGAGTCATTGTTTTCAGGAAGGTGTCTCCATGGCGATAGGAGGGACAGGAGGCAGACTAAAGGGCAAGGGAAGCCGCCTGAACTACTGCACTACAAAGCAAAGAGCAGTCTACGCAAATGTCCGTGCATATCAACCATAACCACTGATCTGACCTATGACCCCTAAAATGCTGATACTGAACTCTGCCTTTGTATGACCTTAAACAAGTATATGGGTAATGCAACGGCAAAGTGCAGCATCAAGAAATCTAAATATGTTGATCCAACTTTCTTGTTGTTTATCTGTTTGATGGAAACGGTTTGATAGTTGTTACTACCTTCCAACTGTATTTAATGGTGTTATGTAGTCGTGTTTTCATGTTTTCAATGTTGTATTATAGTAGGCCTAAGATTATTTCATCATGGAGAATGTTTATACACACACACACACACTCACTGTGCAGTAATTATAATCTATAGAGCAGCTTTAAGTGATACAGTCTACTGTGTGATCTCCCCTCCTCTCTCTGTTGTTGTCTCTCTTGTCTCCCCTCTTCTGTTGCTGTCTCTCTTGTCTCCCCTCTTCTGTTGCTGTCTCTCTTGTCTGCCCTCTTCTGTTGTTGTCTCTCTTGTCTCCCCTCTTCTGTTGCTGTCTCTCTTGTCTCCCCTCTTCTGTTGCTGTCTCTCTTGTCTCCCCTCTTCTGTTGCTGTCTCTCTTGTCTCCCCTCTTCTGTTGCTGTCTCTCTTGTCTCCCCTCTTCTGTTGCTGTCTCTCTTGTCTCCCCCCTTCTGTTGCTGTCTCTCTTGTCTCCCCTCTTCTGTTGCTGTCTCTCTTGTCTCCCCTCTTCTGTTGCTGTCTCTCTTGTCTCCCCTCTTCTGTTGCTGTCTCTCTTGTCTCCCCTCTTCTGTTGCTGTCTCTCTTGTCTCCCCCCTTCTGTTGCTGTCTCTCTTGTATCCCCTCTTCTGTTGCTGTCTCTCTTGAAAAAAAAAAAACTTTAAAGTCATTTTTCTCAGAGTCACTGTTTGCGTGGACTGCTCTTTGCCTTTGTAGGGCAGTAGTTCAGGCGGCTTCCCTTGCCCTTAGTCTGCCTCCTGTCCCTCCTATCGCCATGGAGACACCTTCCTGAAAACAATGACTCCATACTTTGCTGAAACCTGTTCTGCCAGTTCATGTCCTTAAAGATGAATGTTGGAATGTTCCAATGTGGTTACCCCAAAAAGATGCCAAGTTAGATCACACATCCATAACTGGTTTCCTGCTTGTAGCAGGCCACGTTTCACAGGAATCCTTTTCTCTAGCAATGAGTTATATGATTTCATGAGAATATATTTTTCTGGAGTGAGAGTGTAATGCAAGTCAAGGTGTCCTTGGATGAATGTCAACAAGATTTATAACCAGCATTGTTAAATTAACTGTTGTAATAAATAAATAAAATATTTTTAAATGTATTGTCACAGACACCGGATAGATGCAGTGAAATGTGTTGTTTTACAGGGTCAGCCACAGTAGTACAGCGCCCCTGGAGCAAATCAGGTGTAAGTGCCTTGCTTAAGGGCACAGACAGATATTTACCTTGACTGCTCAGGATTTTGTTCCAGCAACCTTTCAGTTTACTGCCCCACTAGGTAATCTTACCATACCAGTTCACACCCTAACAGACGACACTGTTCAAGTGTTCAAATGTAGTCCGTGAAGAGGTATTAGGATTATGTACACAGCTATTCTGCCGTACAATTGCAAACTGCTGCTACACATTTGGTCAAAGATGAGTTCAGACCTAAATCAGGCTTCATAGTATCTGTTATATCTTGTGACAAAGTGTCCTGGTTCAATTATCTTCTGTTTCAGAGAAAATGGAGGGTCAAATTTGCTGTAACTACAAAATCCCAGTAAAAACCGAGGAAACAGCAGTAAGTGAGGTTACTGCCATCTGGCTTTGTTCCACCATGTTCTACTGCAGTTACTATGGTTTTCCTTGGTATTCTATCAGGCTCTGAGTTCAGGCCATCCCGACCATCACACTCACCCTCACACACTCCATGAGACAGCCAGTGATCCAGTTATCACCAGAATAATCACGGCCCAATCACGGGGAAACATTATGGTTTAACTCGCATTGAAATGCAAATACCCAGATAATGGTAAGAAAGACAGCAAACAAAATATTGAAACGCTCGCTAACATAAAGAAAAGGACAGCATTGATAGTAATACAAAGTCACATAAGTATAAACATTCTCCGTGATGAAATAGTTCTTACCTTATGGATAAAAAAAGCTTGAGGGTTGCTACAATACAACATTCAAAACATGAAAACACAACTACATAACACTATTAAAAAAACAACAAGTAAACTGGATAAACACATTTAGATTTTTTAGATACTGCACTTTGCTTTTGCATGACCCATACAGCTGTTTAAGGTCATACAAGGCAGAGTGCAGTATCAGCATTTAAGGGGTCATAGGTCAGATCAGTGGTCATAATAAGATGATACATCAGTGCATTTACATTTATCTACCTACGACATATTTGGCTGGACAGCAAAAACAACTTTAAAGCCTTTTTTGTCTTCAGTTGGACTGTTTTCTAGTTGATGCTCTTTGCCTTTGTAGGGCCGTTTATTCAAGCAGTCAACGGACAACAACTCTTAATGCCATCATGGGGAAAACACTTTTGAAAGCAGTTTTGGCCTTTGTTAAGGAATGGAATTAAGAATACAGTTGAAGTCTGAGGTTTACATACACCTTAACCAAATACATTTAAACTCTGTTTTTCACAATTCCTGACATTTAATCGTAGTCAATATATTCCCTGTCTTAGGTCAGTTAGGATCACCACTTTATTTTAAGAATGTGAAATGTCAGAATAATAGTAGAGAGAATGATTTATTTCAGCTTTTATTTCTTTCATCACATTCCCAGTGGGTCAGAGGTTTACATACACTCAATTAGTATTTGGTAGCATTGCCTTTAAATTGTTTAACTTGGGTCAAACGTTTCGGGTAGCCTTCCACAAGCTTCCTACAATAAGTTGGGTGAATTTTGGCCCATTCCTCCTGACAGAGCTGGTGTAACTGAGTCAGGTATGTAGGCCTCCTTGCTCGCACACGCTTTTTCAGTTCTGCCCACAAATTTGCTATAGGATTGAGGTCAGGGCTTTGTGATGGCCACTCCAATACCTTGACGTTGTTGTTTTTAAGCCATTTTGCCACAACTTTGGAAGTATGCTTGGGGTCATTGTCCATTTGGAAGACCCATTTGCGACCAAGCTTTAACTTCCTGACTTATGTCTTGAGATGTTGCTTCAATATATCCACATCATGTTCCTTCCTCATGATGCCATCTATTTTGTGAAGTGCACCAGTCCCTCCTGCAGCAAAGCACCCCCACAGCATGATGCTGCCACCCCCGTGCGTCACGGTTGGGATGGTGTTCTTTGGCTTGCAAGCAACCCCCTTTTTCCTCCAAACATAATGATGGTCATTATGGCCAAACAGTTCTATTTTTGTTTCATCAGACCAGAGGACGTTTCTCCAAAAAGTACGATCTTTGTCCCCATGTGCAGTTGCAAACCGTAGTCTGGCTTTTTTATGGAGGTTTTGGAGCAGTGGCTTCTTCCTTGCTGAGCGGCCTTTCAGGTTATGTCAATATAGGACTCGTTTTGCTGTGGATATAGATAATTTTGTACCTGTTTCCTCCAGCATCTTCACAAGGTCCTTTGCTGTTGTTCTGGGATTGATTTGCACTTTTCGGAACAAAGTACGTTCATCTCTAGGAGACAGAACGCGTCTCCTTCCTGAGCGGTATGACGGCTGCGTGGTCCCATGGTGTTTATACTTGCGTACTATTGTTTGTACAGATGAACGTGGTACCTAAATGCTATTTCCACAATTTTTCACATGAGTTTTTTAATCAGAAATGGTTGCTTATGGGTACCTCAATATTACTGTTCTCAGATGTTTAATTCATAGATTTTAGATGTGTATTATTTTTAATTGCAAAACGCTATATATCCATTGTTTTAGCTGAAATGGAATGTTCGTATCCTGTATATTTGACTGTATTATCTGGTTGTCTCACCTAGCTATCTTAAGATAAATGCACTTACTGTAAATCGCTCTGGGTAAGAGCATCTGCTAAACAGGTGGGGCTCTGCCCTGAATGACAGGTCACCACTGCTCCAAAGCAATTACATGTTGCACAGGAACCACTGACTCGCTGCATGTCTCTATTATCAAGACACCAGCTGGTACCTCTTAACTGGTTAGGACAGCTCATGAGGTGTCCTAAATATCTGCCAACTAGGGGGGACACTTATGAATAAAGAGGCTTCATGCATAGCTTTAATTTATACCCATAAGAGTAGGACTAAAATGGCTTTATTCTCAGCACTTATACGACACATTTTCTACTCTGAGACGCTTTTTGGATATGGGCCCAGATCTCAAAATATTGTTTTAGAAAACGAATAATTTTTGTTTGACATAATAAAACATGAATATTACTAATGTACCCGACTTTAAAGACTTGGTTTAGTTTATTGTGTTGCTCTGCTCATGTCCGCGTTCTGGAACTGTCCGCGTCCACGTACGTTTGGCGCCAAGCATATTGTCCAGTTACGCGCAGAGTGGACTGAGGTGATCTTGGGGAACAACGACGGAGTTCGTTACAGTGTTGAGACACCGAAGTTTATTGTTCAATTTGCTTTTTTCATAATGGTCAGGGCAGCGGTGGTGTGTTCATTAGGGCGATATGGGCGACGCACTGCCAAACGGGAAAAGGAAGGGATTTTTTTTTCTAATCAATTATATTACGGCAACAGTAGTTATCAGTTTTCTAATCTAGACGTCTGATCTGCCACTAAATGTCCAATCAGGCTAAAGTCGTGCTTCAAATGGCCCCGCCCCTTTTGGGGCGATTTCAGTCAGGTTGAAAATCGCCCCAGAAGTCTCTCATAGACTCTCATGTAAAATCTTTTTTTTTCAAATATCAGAGCTTTCAATACAATCTCTATGGGTTCCGGGAGGGCTTGCACTTACGCGCTTTCGTCATACGTAACATAACCATGAACGTAACTAAGAAAAGAGCGGGTAGCAGCGTCAATCAATTCACGTACTACTGTCAAGATGGCTAGCGTTCAGTGCAACTCGATTGTCTCTTTGAAAGAAGTTCCTTTTTGTCGGCGAACAAATCAAGATAAATTGGCAACGAAACAATTAGGACCTCCCAGACCAAATTTAATAATTCAACAGGTTTCTACTAAAGGGGGAAAGTCCTACACCTGAGGATTTTCCAAAAATTGGTACGAACGAAAACCTGGCTAGCAGGCTGCGATGTAGCTAATGCAGTCTTCTGCTACCCCTGCTTACTCTTTCACCCTGAAGGCGGCACGGCAGACAGCACCGCTTGGACAGCGACTGGTGTAACGGACATGCACCATCTTTCAGAAAAGATTAAGAAACATGAGCTGTCAAAGACCCACATGGATAGCTGTTTGAGATTGTCTGCTTTGGGGAGAGTGAACATTGCCACTCAACTGGATGAGGGATACAGGCTAGCTGTCCGCCGCCACAACGATGAGGTTAGCAAGAACCGCCACATCCTCAGCCGGCTAATCCAGTGTGTGAAGTTTTTGCGGAGTGTTTGAGTTAGCTTTGCGAGGCAAAGATGAAACTGAGGGCTCCACCAACCCTGGTATTTTTTCTTGGACTTGTCAACTTTGTGGCACAATTAAATGAGGTGTTTTATGGAAATGCATATTGTTTATGCAGTGTTGAAGAATGTGAAAGAACACCCTTGATTATTTTTACTGTGATAACTTATTTTGCTTTTGTAAGCCAACACTTTTGAGATCAGTCAATAAATGCTTCTGGTATTGACTTATATGCTGCCCCTGTCTTCATGTTGTTGCTGGACATATCTTTTTTTAAATGTGTGTAGGTCACCTAAATCATCAGAAAAATTGCCCCCCCTGAGAATTTTTTCAGGAACCGCCACTGGGTCAGGGACAGTATGAGTGTAGCCAGATCCTTTTCACTCTCTATCCTTGTTTAATTGTGTGGTTCACCGGATTCGTCATCATCCTCGAGGGACAGACAAACCTCTACAATCTATGTGTTGTGATAATTGCATTGTTTGCTCTATAAACTGTTAGTTCATATGCACTAAACAACTATTGATTTAGAACCACGGAGAGTTAACGCAAGTCACTAAGAAAACAGGAGCTGCCTCCACTATTCCAGCACCATTTCAACTTCAACATTTCAACATTATTAAATCACCTCTGCTTAGTCTAATACAGTGACAACTGAAAGATACCAAAACAATTCAGTCCAATCAACGTTAGCTAAATATGATGTGGCTGTCCATGGGTCTGATTTCTCTGTGTGTGTGTTGGTGCCAGTAGAGAAAACATGTTGACTCACACTACTAGGAGAGAAACACCAATGACATCCTCCTCTTTCATGTTGACTCACTCTACTAGGAGAGAAACACCAATGACATCCTCCCCCTTTCATGTTGACTCACTCTACTAGTAGAGAAACACCAATGACATCCTCCTTTCTTTCATGTTGATGATGTCGTGGAAATTCAACACAGGGACACACGAAGTCAAACTTAAATGAATTTAAGTTTAATTTAATATTGTTTATTAACAGTTAACTGGAGAGGTTCCAACCAACTCAATGCACCATAGTACACAGGTCGGTCAGAACATGGATTGGTTCCTGCTTGTGACTGGCTGTTATCCTGCAGGCTTAGTTTCCCAAGAAATTGAGCAATGTCTCCTATCTTAACTTCCAGAACATATTCTGGGCGTTCTGCCAGAGGGTCACAGTCACCTGCATGAACCAAAACAGAGTGACAGAAGAGATAGCAATTTCTTCAGCAACAACATTCCAGCACAACAAAATGGTATATCACTCTGTCATACAGTACACACTTTTATTTGTTGTTGTCCTAGGCGACCTGGCTAAAAAGCTTTGCTCGCTAGCCTAACTTCCATTCATTTGTATTTTAAATTTTTATTTCACCTTTATTTAACCAGGTAAGCCAGTTGAGAACAAGTTCTCATTTACAACTGCGACCTGGCCAAGATAAAGCAAAGCAGTAAGATAAAACAACAACACTGTCACGATGTACTTGTGGATGTGGTGGTGAAGTCAGGTGCAGGACACGTCAAACAGCTTTACTTGACTGAATACACAATACAGAAAATAAATGGCCTCAAAACACAGGAGGCGAAAACCTACGCGCAACGCGTAAAACACTAAAGCACAACATAAACCAACAGACAAACGACAGGCGGACAACAACACACAACTCCAAAACATAACACAGGGAAACTTATAGGTGACATAATCAGGACAGAGTACGAAACAGGTGCACTAAACTAGACATGACCAAACGAACATCGAAACATCAAGCTAGTACTCCGGGGACGACGAACGCCGAAGCCTGCCCGAACAAGGAGGAGGAGCAGCCTCGGCGGTATTCGTGACAAAGACAAATGCGCTGTAAGACGTTGGTACCCAGGTGATAATGTGTCTCTCTCCTCCCTGGTTGAATGATGCCAATGGATGAACGGGCGATGGAAACGGATAATGGGGCACGTTACTTTACAATTACATTAGAATGAACTGAACGATGAGGAGGGTGAAGAGGGTGAATTTAATTTAGAACAATGGTGTAATGATGATGAAGAATTGTGGGTGTTGTGGGTGGTCTAATTATTTTTACACATTTTGCCATGTGGTGTAGAGAAAATATTGCAGTTTTAAAGCAAGTATTCTGCAGTTATACACATTTTGCATTGGGGTGGAGAGAAAATGTAGCCATTTTATAACAATTTCATGCAATTCTACATATTTTGCATTTGGGCAGAGAGAATGATTGCAGTTTTAAAGCAAATGTCCTGCAATTTTACCCATTTTGCCAAGATTGCTTGAGTTATCTTAATTAATTCAGACGATTTTGAGTGTATACTGGCTACGGCATCTCAAAAAGGACAAATAGGACTACTGCCTCTTTTTTCACGATTTTCAAGCGAAGGTCTTTTAAGGTCTTTTTAAGGGAGTATACTAGAACACTCGTTGGGTTTGGCTAGTAGAGTTCAGCGCCAGCCGAACTGAAGCATTATTCATGAGATTGATTCATGAGTTAAAACACGGGTAAGGACACAATACAGGGTCCCATACAATCAATAAATGACTCTTGTTTTCATATCTTTTCATGGATATCTTTTCACCGATATTTATTTATGTAATTCATCCTTTCCAATTGTTTACGCACTATTTATAAGCTTTGGCACTCATGTTTACAGTAAATAATATGACCGTGAGCCTTGCGGGTTGATATAATTCTCTTTTACATTTTACTTTGTAAAAATATGCTGTTACTGGACTGTATTACTGACTATAACTCTATTACTAATCACATCTATAAATACTATTTATCAAATGTATTACATTGTCATGTTTTATTGTATGGGAACTAAAATATGCTACGTGTTTCAGTAGGCCTTGTAGAATATTATGTAACGTCTAATCCTGAATTGTCAGAGTGGTGGGTGTAGATGAGTGGAAGGAATCAAGCGCAGGAACCAGGATGACTTTCAACCGTCTTTATATTAACGTTCAAACACGTGAACAAAATAGTCGCCCAACCCAACCGGGTGGCGCAAAACAATTACGCACAAACACAGTGCGAAATACACAAGAAAAGCGCACGCAGTGCGAACTCTCGGGACAAGCCACAACGAGAGAAAATGTAACCAATACAGAGGCAGTCTGACAATAAACAATCACGCATAACACCTGACCCAAACAAACGAAACTAAATAGGGAACATCATCAAACACAAACAAGGGGACAGGTGTTTACAAAGAGACAAAACCAAACGAACAAGAAACATAGAGCGGTGGCAGCTAGTACTCCGGAGACGACGACCGCCGAAGCCTGCCCGAACAAGGAAGAGGAGCAGCCTCGGCCGAAACCGTGACAGTACCCCCCCCTTGACGCGCGGCTCCAGCCGTGCGCCGACCCGGGGCTCGGGGACGACCCGGACGACGCGGAGCAGGGCGCGCAGGATGACCCAGATGGAACTCGGTCAGCAGGGACTGGTCCAATATGTCCCTCCTTGGCACCCAGCACCGCTCCTCCGGACCGTACCCCTCCCACTCCACGAGATATTGAAGACCCCCCATCCGGCGTCTCGAATCAAGGATGGACCTCACGGTGTACGCCGGAGCCCCCTCGATGTCCAACGGGGGTGGAGGAGTCTCCTCAATCTCAAAGTCCTGGAGTGGACCAGCTACCACCGGCCTGAGGAGAGACACATGGAACGAGGGGGTTAATATTCTTGTAATCAATAGGTAGTTCTAACCTGTAACTCACCTCGTTCAATCTCCTCAGGACTTTAAAGGGCCCCACAAACCGCCGACCCAGCTTCCGGCAGGGCAGGCGGAGGGGCAGGTTTCTGGTTGAGAGCCAGACTCGATCTCCAGGTGCGTACACTGGCCCCTCACTGCGGTGTAAGGTCGGCGCTCGTCTTCTGTCGACGTATGGTACGCTGCAGATGGACGTGTGCAGCGTCCCACGTCTCCTCCGAGCGCCGCACCCACTCATCCACAGCGGGGGCCTCGATCTGGCTCTCATGCCATGGTGCCAGAACCGGCTGGTACCCTAATACACACTGAAAAGGGGTTAGTTGGGTGGAGGAGTGGCGAAGAGAGTTCTGTGCCATCTCGGCCCAGGGCACATATCTCGCCCACTCCTCCGGCCGGCCCTGACAGTATGACCTCAGAAACCTACCCACATCCTGGTTCACACGTTCCACCTGCCCATTACTCTCCGGGTGGTAACCCGAGGTAAGGCTTACCGAAACCCCCAACCGTTCCATAAATGCTCTCCACACTCTGGAGGTGAACTGGGGGCCTCGGTCAGACACTATATCCTCGGGTACCCCGTAATGCCGGAAGACATGGGTGAACAGAGCCTCTGCGGTCTGTAGGGCAGTGGGTAGACCCGGCATGGGGAAGGAGACGACAGGCCTTCGAGAAACCGATCCACAACGACCAGGATGGTAGTATTCCCCTGTGAGGGGGGAAGGTCGGTAACAAAATCCACCGAGAGGTGGGACCAGGGTCGTTGTGGAATAGGCAGGGGTTGTAACTTACCCCTGGGCAAATGTCTGGGCGCCTTACACTGGGCACACACCGAACAGGAGGAGACATAAATCCTCACATCCCTAGCTAAACGTTGGCCACCAGTACTTCGTGCTAAGGCAGTGCAGTGTCCGGCCGATACCCGGATGGCCAGAGGAGGGGGACGTATGAGCCCAACAAATGAGGCGATCGCGTACCTCGAGCGGAACGTACGTCCGACCCACTGGACATTGTGGAGGACTCGGGTCGGTGCGTAACGCCCGCTCGATCTCGCCATCAACCTCCCACACCACCGTGCAACCAGACAAGACTCTGGTAGTATGGGTGTGGGCTCAACGGACCTCTCCTCCGCGTCATACCGCCGAGACAGAGCATCTGCCTTCCCTTTCTGGGACCCAGGGATGTATGTGATCTTAAACACAAACCGGGCTAGAAACATAGTCCAGCGGGCCTGGCGAGGATTCAGTCTCCTAGCTGCCCGGATGTGCTCCAGGTTACGATGGTCAGTTAGAATGAGGAAAGGGTGTTGAGCCCCCTCGAGCCAATGCCGCCACACACCTTTAGGGCCTGTACCACGGCTAACAGCTCCCTGTCTCCGACGTCATAATTCCGCTCCGCCGGACTGAGCTTCTTTGAATAAAACGCACAGGGACGGAGTTTAGGTGGAGTGCCAGAACGCTGGGAAAGAACGGCCCCATCCCGGCCTCTGACGCGTCCACCTCTACCTGGAACGGTAAAGAGGGATCCGGATGCGCCAACACCGGCGCCGAGGCAAACAGGTCCTTCAGTCTCCCAAATGCCCTGTCCGCCTCAGCTGACCACCGCAAGCGCACCGGACCCCCCTTTAATAGAGACGTTATGGGAGCTGCCACCTGTCCAAAACCCCGGATAAACCTCCGGTAATAATTCGCAAAACCCAAGAACCGTTGCACCTCCTTCACAGTGGTTGGGGTCTGCCAATTACGCACAGCTGACACCCGGTCTACCTCCATCTTCACCCCTGACGCAGACAACTGGTAACCCAGAAAGGAGACCGACTTCTGAAAAAAACAGACATTTCTCTGCCTTGACATATAGGTCATGCTCCAACAGCCTCCTCAATACTCGGCGCACCAGGGCTACATGCTCTGCACGGGTAGGACTGTACACCAGAATGTCGTCGATGTACACAACTACTCCCTGTCCCTGCATGTCCCGGAAAATCTCATCGACAAAGGATTGGAAGACTGAGGGAGCATTCATTAACCCATATGGCATGACTAGATACTCGTAGTGTCCGGAAGTCGTGCTAAACGCTGTCTTCCATTCATCGCCCTCTCTAATGCGCACCAAGTTATATGCGCTCCTGAGATCCAATTTTGTAAAGAACTGCGCACCGTGCAGTGACTCCGTCATAGTCGCAATCAGAGGAAGTGGATAGCTGTACTTCACTGTGATCTGATTGAGACCGCGGTAATCAATACACGGGCGCAGACCTCCATCCTTTTTCTTCACAAAAAAGAAACTCGAGGAAGCGGGTGAAGTGGAGGACCGTATGTATCCCTGTCTAAAGAGACTCAGCGATGTACGTCTCCATTGCCTTTCTCTCCTCTTGAGACAAGGGATACACATGGCTCCGCGGGAGAGCTGCTCCTGACTGGAGATCTATCGCACAATCCCCCCGTCTATGAGGCGGCAGCTGCGCCGCCCTAGTCTTACTAAACACCAGTTTCAAATCCTCATACTCGGGGGGAATATGCAGTGCTGTCATTAGATTCTGACTTTCCACCGAGGTCGCCCCTATGGAAACACCCAGACACCGCCCTCTCACACTGGGCAGACCACCCTTTAAGAGCTTTCTCTCGCCACATAATAGTAGGGTCATGGGTCATCAACCAGGGAAGACCCAGCACTACCGGATACGCAGGAGAGTCAATCAGATAGAGCTGAATTATCTCCTCATGACCCTCCTGCGCCATCATCTGAAGTGGTGCTGTGACCTCCCTAATCAACCCAGACCCTAACGGACGGCTATCTAGGGCATGAACGGGAAAAGGCTTATCAACTGGAAGGAGGGGAATCCCTAACTCTATACAGAACTGGCGATCTACAAAATTCCCAGCTGCGCCTGAATCTACCAGCGCCTTATGCTGGGAACGAGGTGCAACCTGTGGAAAACAAACAGGCAAGGTTAGGTGCACGACAGAAAGCTCTGGGTAAGTAGGGTGCCTACTCACCTGGGGGGACCCCCCAATGCGTGACCTGCCTTCTCCCTCACCGGGGGACCCTCCCCAACACCTAGCCGCGGTGTGCCCTCCACGGCCACAGTTAGTGCAGGGACCGGGCCCCCTCGGGTTCCTACTCCTCCGTTCCCTAGCGCCAGCACCCCCGAGCTCCATAGGGCTCGGCTCGGAGGTGCTGGAGAGTGGAATGGGCGAACCCCTCCCGGTACGTCCACGGGTGGCGAGCAGGGTATCTAGCCGAATGGCCCATGTCGACCAGCTGGTCAAAGGTCAACGAGGTGTCCCTGCACGCCAACTCTCGCTGGACGTCCTCCCGGAGGCTGCAGCGGAAGTGGTCGATATGGGCCCGCTCATTTCCACCCTGCATCGGCCGCTAGGGTCCGGAACTCCAATGCAAAGTCCTGGGCACTCTCGTGTCCCGAGGGCGCCGGGTGTACGGTGGCGAGGTAGAGCTCCACTTGCAGCAGGAACCCTTGACACCCGGCAGTGGAGCCGTCGTACGCCCTCGGGAGCGAGAGCCGAATCCCACTGGGTTTCCGGAGATGAGACAGGAGGACTGACCGATGGGGATGGTTTCGGTTCGTGGGGGCGTGGGTACCCCCCGCTGGTTTCCCATCGGTGAAGAGTGTTCATCACCCCCTCCAGGGCATGACAGACCTGGTTAATACGATCCTCCTGTCCACGAAGACGTTCCTCCATCCCGGCTGTTGGCGCGGCGGTCGCTCCTGCTGATTCCATGGGGGATGCGTGATTCTGTCAGAGTGGTGGGTGTAGATGAGTGGAAGGAATCAAGCGCAGGAACCAGGATGACTTCAACCGTCTTTATATTAACGTTCAAACACGTGAACAAAATAGTCGCCCAACCCAACCGGGTGGCGCAAAACAATTACGCACAAACACAGTGCGAAATACACAAGAAAAGCGCACGCAGTGCGAACTCTCGGGACAAGCCACAACGAGAGAAAATGTAACCAATACAGAGGCAGTCTGACAATAAACAATCACGCATAACACCTGACCCAAACAAAACGAAACTAAAATAGGGAACATCATCAAACACAAACAAGGGACAGGTGTTACAAAGAGACAAAACCAAACGAACAAGAAACATAGAACGGTGGCAGCTAGTACTCCGAGACGACGACCGCCGAAGCCTGCCCGAACAAGGAAGAGGAGCAGCCTCGGCCGAAACCGTGACATGAATGCTGATTGGTTATAATATAAAACATATCCTTACATGCATTTTATGTACTTCTAAATATACAAATATTCAAAATGAAGAAACAAATATTCTTAAGACATGACTGCATTCAATCAAGCAGTATATTTTTATTTTAGATGGTATTTATTTAGATTGATAACAACCCAGTAGATGAATCTGATGCGTATGCTAAAGGAGATGCCCAACAACGTCCCCTACTTACAGTGGGGGAAAAAAGTATTTAGTCAGCCACCAATTGTGCAAGTTCTCCGACTTAAAAATATGAGAGAGGCCTGTAATTTTCATCATAGGTACACGTCAACTATGACAGACAAATTGAAGAAAAAAAAATACAGAAAATCTCAAATTTAGGATTTTAATGAATTTATTTGCAAATTATAGTGGAAAATAAGTATTTGGTCATCTACAAACAAGCAAGATTTCTGGCTCTCACAGACCTGTAACTTCTTCTTTAAGAGGCTCCCCTGTTCTCCACTCGTTACCTGTATCAATGGCACCTGTTTGAACTTGTTATCAGTATAAAATAACACCTGTCCACAACCTCAAACAGTCACACTCCAAACTCCACTATGGCCAAGACCAAAGAGCTGTCAAAGGACACCAGAAACAAAATTGTAGACCTGCACCAGGCTGGGAAGACTGAATCTGCAATAGGTAAGCAGCTTGGTTTGAAGAAATCAACTGTGGGAGCAATTATTAGGAAATGGAAGACATACAAGACCACTGATAATCTCCCTCGATCTGGGGCTCCACGCAAGATCTCACCCCGTGGGTTCAAAATGATCACAAGAATGGTGACCAAAAAATCCCAGAACCACACGGGGGGGACCTAGTGAATGACCTGCAGAGAGCTGGGACCAAAGTAACAAAGCCTACCATCAGTAACACACTACGCCGCCAGGGACTCAAATCCTGCAGTGCCAGACGTGTCCCCCTGCTTAAGCCAGTACATGTCCAGGCCCGTCTGAAGTTTGCTAGAGTGCATTTGGATGATCCAGAAGAGGATTGGGAGAATGTCATATGGTCAGATGAAACCAAAATAGAACTTTTTGTTAAAAAACTCAACTCGTTGTGTTTGGAGGACAAAGAATGCTGAGTTGCATCCAAAGAACACCATACCTACTGTGAAGCATGGGGGTGAAACATCATGCTTTGGGGCTGTTTTTTCTGCAAGGGACTAGGACGACTGATCCGTGTAAAGGACAGAATGAATGGGGCCATGTAACGTGAGATTTTGAGTGAAAACCTCCTTCCATCAGCAAGGGCATTGAAGCTGGGTCTTTTCAGCATGACATTGATCCCAAACACACCGCCCGGAGCAACGAAGGAGTGGCTTCGTTAGAAGCATTTCAAGGTCCTGGAGTGGCCTAGCCATCTCTCCAGATCTCAACCCCATAGAAAATCTTTGGAGGGAGTTGAAAGTCCGTGTTGCCCAGCGACAGCCCAAAACTTCACTGCTCTAGAGGAGATCTGCATGGAGGAATGGGCCAAAATACCAGCAACAGTGTGTGAAAACCTTGTGAAGACTTACAGAAAACGTTTGACCTGTGTCATTTCCAACAAAGGGTATATAACAAGGTATTGAGAAATTTTTGTTATTGACCAAATACTTATTTTTTCCACCATAATTTGAAAATAAATTCATTAAAAATCCTACAATGTGATTTTTCTCGAAATTCTTTTCTCATTTTGTCTGTCATAGTTGACGTGTACCTATGATGAAAATTACAGGCCTCTCTCATCTTTTTAAGTGGGAGAACATGCACAATTGGTGGCTGATTAAATACTTTTTCCCCTACTGTATATTGTTAGTCGAGTCACAAAATACAATTTGAATCAAAGAGACAAACATCGGCAACAATAATGACTGGACTATTTATCCCCACTTGAGCATGTCTCAACAACAACAACAACAACAACAACAGAGGATGCTTTCATAGTCACCAACAGCACCTACCCGCACACACAAAATGTCAACCAATCAGCATTTTTTTTTATTTTTTTTATTTCACCTATATTTACCAGGTAAGAAGCCAGTTGAGAAACAAGTTCTCATTTACAACTGCGACCTGGACAGAAATAAAGCACCAAGGCGCAATGAACCTGCGCTGTGAAACAAATGCACCCAAGCAGCACAGGAAAAAGGACATCAAACTATGATGAATAAATGAAAACCTTTACAGACGATAACTATTGTCCCTCAAATATAAAATAGAGACAATTAGTTACACAACCACCATCCCCCTGAGTTCACCCTCCCAACCCCCCATTAGATATATTTATATACACATGTACACACACACACAACTGTACAGCTATCAGCTAGCTGGCAATTAGGTGTCCAGCCAGTGAGTAGCTTCTCCCTGACTCGGTATCACTAACGTTAGCATACATCTCAAACAATAAAGCAGCAAACGTAATAGTAGCTACAATTCCCTGAAGTAATATAAACTACATAGTTAGGCTTGAAACCCAGTCAAAAGCCACATCACTATTTAACCAAACCCCACTGGACCTCTATGTGTAAATATAAAGTATCCAGAAAGAAAATGTAACTACCTGGCATAGTGTGGCTGTAGCTATAGTAACACCCTGGTAAACTTAGCGAGCTGGCTAAATAGCGCAGGCAACATTAGCTATGATCCAACTTTACCTGGCCTGTCATTATGGCGCTAGCCATCTAGCCAGCCAGCCAGGCAACATTAGCTATGATCCAACTTTACCTGGCCTGTCATTATGGTGCTAGCCATCTAGCCAGCCAGCCAGTCAACATTAGCTATGATCCAACTTTACCTGGCCTGTCATTATGGTGCTAGCCATCTAGCCAGCCAGCCAGTCAACGTTAGCTATGATCCAACTTTACCTGGCCTGTCATTATGGCGCTAGCCATCTAGCCAGCCAGCCAGTCAACATTAGCTATGATCCAACTTTACCTGGCCTGTCATTATGGCGCTAGCCATCTAGCCAGCCAGCCAGGCAACATTAGCTATGATCCAACTTTACCTGGCCTGTCATTATGGTGGCTAGCCATCTAGCCAGCCAGCCAGTCAACATTAGCTATGATCCAACTTTACCTGGCCTGTCATTATGGCGCTAGCCATCTAGCCAGCCAGCCAGTCAACATTAGCTATGATCCAACTTTACCTGGCCTGTCATTATGGCGCTAGCCATCTAGCCAGCCAGCCAGTCAACATTAGCTATGATCCAAACTTTACCTGGCCTGTCATTATGGTGCTAGCCATCTAGCCAGCCAGCCAGTCAACATTAGCTATGATACAACTTTACCTGGCCTGTCATTATGGTGCTAGCCATCTAGCCAGCCAGCCAGCCGATCCTATGAGTCATTTGGTTGTATCCTCATGTTCTAACAGTTCACTATCCACTGTATCCAATTTCAAAAGACAGTTCCTCCTGATGTAGTAGAGAACGGGAAACAAGTCAGGGAGTTTTTTCCTCATGTATGTTTCAGCCGTCTTCACAGAGTCAAATGTGCGCTCACCATTCTTGGTTTCTGTCCACAAAGTCGTCGGGTAGCAGCAGCCGTATTCGTTTGCATTGTTTTAGGTTTAGTTGTGTAGCTAATTCTAACAGTCAGGCATTGAAAATGTATGGCAATATGAAAAAGGATATAATATTTGATCAAAAACGCATGTTGCTGAGTGCTTTTACTTAAACCACACTCAGTAAACGCATTGTAACGTTGAAAGGTTAGACATGAAAGCTAGCTACCTAGCGAGTCAGTTATTTTCAGTAAATTGAACGAATAAGCTTGGTCCCCATTGCTTTTGCTCTATAGTTGTCACCAAAATGAAGACAAAAAGGACTTCATGTTTCTTCCAATGAAAAGACAAGGCAGAAAGTCAGACAGAGCCAGAGGGTTCAGGTGTGGAGAGAGCAAAGAGAGAGCAGAGAGAGACAGCAGGAAGACCATTGGAGAGACTGAGAGTGATGTCAGCCAATCCCGGGAGGAGCCACCGGTGCAGCCAGTGATGAACATGGACCCAAGAACTCTGATGGGGGACAGGAGGAGGAGCTTCAAGGCGGCCTGGTACCACATCCACCCCCTGGCTTCAAGATTCAAACAAATCAGACTCTGTGGTTTGTTATGCCTGTCTCAGTGGACTGGATTGGATTCAAAATTGGGTTTTAACAACTGGAAGAAGGCAACTTACAAAGACAGAGGGGGATTTCCAATTCATGCAAGGTCTGAGTGGCACAAACAAGCAATGATTACATGGAGAGTCTATCAGAAAGCTGTAAAAAGTAATGCAACACTGGTAAATGCCCTAAACAAGGAACACAACAAACAGGTTCAAGAAAATGGGGACTATATAAAACAATAGGAGAAGTACTACCACTTACAGCCACACAAAACATTGCACAAAGAGGTCACGATGAGTCCTGCAGAGTCTGATAATAAAGGGAACTTCATGGCAATCCTAGAAACAATAGCTAAGCATGACACAACTGTGGAAAAAAGGTTGACTTCCATTCATAATGCAAAATACACAAGCAAAGGGATTCAGAATGAGGTTCTGAGTTGTTTGGCAGACATGGTTCCAACAGAGATGATAGAA
The DNA here is from genome assembly GCA_036851935.1 of Coregonus suidteri. Taxonomy (NCBI): domain Eukaryota; kingdom Metazoa; phylum Chordata; class Actinopteri; order Salmoniformes; family Salmonidae; genus Coregonus; species Coregonus suidteri. The sequence continues at coordinate 4,677,305 of CM072257.1, read as the reverse complement.
GAAGTGGAAGACAGTGAGGTCTTCAGCATAATGGCAGACGGAAAAACAAAAGATGTTAAAACAAAGGATCAGATATCTCCAGTACTCATGTACTATTTCAGTGGAGCTGTCCATGAGAGCTGTCTCCACTTTGAATCGGCTGATCCACTAGATGCAGCAGGGCTTACTGGGCTAAATCATACACATATTAGAAAGTCATGGTCTTGAATACAAAACCAACCTAGTAGGCCAAGCATATGACGGCGCTTCAGTTATGAGTGGCAAGCATTCAGGCGTCCAGGCAACGCATTAAAGAACAAGCAAAGCCTTTTACCTCCACTGCAGTGCACACTGTCTAAACTTAGTTTTAGTGGATACAGTCAAAGCTGTCCCTGAGGTAAGACAGTTCTTCTCCTTACTAGAAAGACTGTATGTCTTCACATCTGGGTCATACATGTGCATCAAAAATGGCTTAGCGTACAAAGAGAGATGTACCTAGGTGCACCTAGAGAGCTTCAGAGACTAAGTGACACTCGCTGGGCATGTCGATATATGGCTCTACATACTATTATGGATAGATTGCCTGCCGTTAAGCGAGTCCTGCAAGACATAGTCCAAGAACACAACGGTGACAGATCTGTTGATTCGCGAGGTCTGCTTGCACAGATAGATTTACAATTCATTGTGTTCCTTGTTCCACTGCATAACGTTTTTGGAGAAGCAGCATTTATATCAGAGATGCTACAGTCTTCATCACTTTGACCTGTCAAAGGCTGTTGATTTAGTTGAGCCTAGTTCAAACTTTGAATGACTACAGGGATGAGTCATTTTTTTTGATGACCTATGGAATGAAGTGTTGAACACAGCTGAGCAATGTGATACTGCAATACAGCCCCCTGCAAAACCTTGCCTTGGGAGAGGTGTGCACACTTCATGGCGGGATCTGTATCCAGGTGTCCCATGGGAAAAACAGTGTCTTGACCATTAGACCAAGAGGTAATGCCTTCTTGACCTGAGGGTGACACTGATTTTGAAGTTGAAGGCAGGGACTATCTCATTACCAGATCATGAGACAGACTCATGTTTTCTACACACATGGGATAGTGTAAAAGGAACTTAGCCTAGGAAGCCCATGCTAGAAGTGTTAGGAGGTGGAAGTTAGAGAATTAGTCCAGTAACTGAAAGGTCACTGGTTTGAGTCCTGAGCCAGACAACAAAACGTGGGATTGGATCTGAACTGGCTAGATCTGTGACCAACCCCTTTCAAGAAAGACAAATTCCCTTTGTTCCCCTGTAACATGGACTAATAAAGTTGTACTGTACTGTGCTGTGCTGCACTTTATTGGACAGAACCTGAGAGTCCCAGCATGTCAGGGGATGGGGTGGGGGGTGGGGGGGTGAGAGCAGCAGTGGGGGATGGGTAGCTAGTCCTTGATTGGCTGTAGACCTGGGAGCACACAACTGCCAAGAGAAATTCAATCTACCCTTTTTATCAGCCAAGCCAACATACTGTTTTACACACCCTTTTTGTGGACTGTTAATGTTTATATTATAAAATCAACACTGAGCTTTTCATGTTATAATCTGTTTATTTATCAAATCTGATATATTTGAAACCATATACAATATGCACTAGAAATGGTTGTAATGAAAACCTGAGACACCTCCGATAGACCGATGGAATTATGAGTAGGGGAAAATTATTGTATTTCCCAGACTATTTGCACTGCCCCCCCACCCCATCCTTTTTACCGCTGCTGCTACTCTGTTATTATTTATGCATAGAGTCACTTTTAACTCTACCCACATGTACATATTACTCATCAACTACCTCAACTAGCCGGTGCCCCGCACATTGACTATGCAACGGTACCTAGTGCCCCTGTATATATAGCCTCCTAACTGTCACTTTATTTTTACTTCTGCTCTTTTTTTCTCAACACTTTTTTTGTTTTTGTTTTATTCTTACTTTTTTGTTTAAAATAAATGCACTGTTTGTTAAGGGCTGTAGTAAGCATTTTCACTGTAATGTCTGCACCTGTTGTATTCGGCGCATGTGACCAATAAAATTTGATTTGATTTTGATTTGATTTGAAGATATCAATTAATTTAGGATTTGAAGTCAATTATTGGCATGGGAAACTGCAGTCTGGTTTGTTTTGTCTGGGATAGAGATCACTTATAGACCTGTATTGTTTCAATTTCTCGTTGCTTACACACAGCCACAAGAAGAAAACCAGATGGCTCCTGATCTGCCAGGGAGGGGCGTGCTTTGATGAAAAAGCAGAGATTTGTTTTGGACAATTTGCAGAACTTATGAAGAGCGATACAAATCCTGTTGACTCTGTATTAACTTCTGCCTGCAATTGCATAACTAAGGATATTTTACATATACTCAGAAGCCGTTTGTCTGTGTCATTTTCTAAAGTTTAAAAGTTTGTTTAAGAATAAGAGAATATCAGCACTGTGCAACGAACTCTCTACAACATGTTTGGAAATAAAACGTAATGGCCTGGTGATTGATGTGTCGTGTACTGACCTAGTTGAACTTAAAGTTTGAACTGTTTGAAAAATGTGAAACAGTTTGGGAATTTTTTGTAGTGAACTTATGGAGCTGCTGTCTAGTGAGCTTGTGACCCCTTGTAGAATGAAAAGTAATTTCTCTGGTAGGTCTGTCTGAGTATAGTAAGTGTTAGACTTGTCCTGTGAACACTACGAGTGACAAGAAACCTCAAGAGAGATGAACAACAGAAAAACTCCAGAAAACATGTCTCCTAGACCAATTCTAGGTGTGTTGTGTCCTTCATGAATCAAAAATGCTGATTTCTGTTTTTTTTTCTAAGAAAAACATTATTATAATAATTATACATGTATTGTTTAGTAAGGTGTAGTTTTTGTGTAATAATAATGTTTATGATACATAGGTTTGTAGGAAACAGTTAGTGTCATAGTTTTAATATTCAATATTGTATAAGTGAACTTTAAGAATTTGTATGTGTATGCTTACATTTCTGAAGTAACAATTTAGAAGAAAATAAAAGGTTTGAAAGAAAATTGTATATTTACCTTCAATGAATTACAGCTCTTCTCTCTCTCTCCATCCCTGCCCCTAATCTATCTATCTAATCTATCTATCTATCTATCTATCTATCTATCTATCTATCTATCTATCTATCTATCTATCTATCTATCTTATCTATCTATCTATCTATCTATCTATCTATCTATCTATCTATCTATCTCTCTATCCTCTCTCTCTCTCTCCTCTCTCTCTCTATCTCTCTCCTCTCTCATCTACTCTCAGCCTCTCTCTCTCTCTCCACTCTCTCTCTCTCTCTCTCTCTCTCTCTCTCTTCTCGCTCTCTCTCTCTCCTCTCTCTCTCTCTCTCTCTCTCTCCTCTCTCTCTACACAAGAGCCACTGGTTTCTTTGGGTGTGTGTGTTGTGGTGTGTTCTTTAAAACAACTGTTTGTAAACCTGTATTTTACCCTTTTAGAAAGAGTTCTCAGCTATCCATATTTTAATGGTTAACAGTTTTGCTCATCTAGGGGGTCCCTTACACACAAGGGAACTGAATGTACACATGGTGTCCCCCAAGTGTCTTTGAAACTACTTTTTTAAAACCTGTTTAACCTTTAACCTTTTAAAAAATACGTATCATTTTATTCTTTATTTGTTTTTTTTTAAGGGGGTAGATCAGCTTAATATTGCAGATAGATTGTAACTTCCATCAATGTAAATTGTCTGCATCACTTCCAGTCCCCATATGTTTTATATATATAACACACACACAACATATTTTACACTTTACCTCATTTAGCAGACGCTCTTATCCAGAGTGAGTGAGTGCATACATTATAAAAAATTTTTTCCTCCATACTGTGGCCCCCCGTGGGAATCGAACCCACAGCCCTGGCGTTGCAAACGCCATGCTCTACCAAAATGAGCTACATCCCTGCCGGCCATTCCCTCCCCCTACCCTGGACGACGCTGGCCAATTGTGCACCGCCCCATGGGTCTCCCGGTCGCGGCCGGCCTACGACAGAGCCTGGATTAGAACCAGGATCTCTAGTAGAACCACTGCACCACTCGGGAGATAATACAAATACACATACATATACACACACATATATATATATATATAATATATATATATAATAAACATATATACACAAATACATACACACATACAGTGAGGGGAAAAAGTATTTGATCCCCTGCTGTTTTTGTGATTGAAGGTTCTTTTTGTGTTTCTTTCTTCCATTTGCGAATAATCTCACCACTGTTGTCAACCTTCTCATCAAGCTGCTTGGCGATGGTCTTGTAGCCCATTCAAGCCTTGTGTAGGTCTACAATCTTGTCCCTGACATCCTTGGAGAGCTCTTTGGTCTTGGCCATGGTGGAGAGTTTGGAATCTGATTGATTGATTGCTTCTTTGGACAGGTGTCTTTTATACAGGTAACAAACTGAGAATGTGTACTTCCTAATATATAAAGGCTTATCAGGACTGATAAGAAGACAGGATGAAGTAGCATGCTGTGTCTCAACTAACAATGTTAATGCAGACTTTCTTTAGAAAAGGTGAAGGCTTCTCTGCCAGACCTACCAGGAGAATCTGACATTTTCTGCGACTTGGAGACTATGTGGTGGTAAAGGATAAGGAAAGTCATTGATGGACAAACACCCAAGTGGGCAGGTTAGTAATAGTGTTTGATGGCTACCTTGTTGGAGGGCCAAGTAAGAGAGAGAGATTCCTAGATCTATATGGACCATTGGAGGACTTTTCTACGCAGAGGAGGAAGGTGGCACCGCTTCGGCGGAGCATTGTTTTGTATTTTGTCTGTGTGTTTTTTGCATCAGAGACTATTGGTACGGCTGATAGAAGGATACACTCCACAGAGAGACGGTGATAAATGGAGAAGGACTCTGCATGATCATAGAACTAGTGAGGGGGAAGAAGGTTCATGCATCATCACACAGTCTACACAAAACGGAGGTATGGATAGAGGGGAGATTGAAAAGGTATCATGTCAACCGATGCTACAGATGGCTACGAGGAAAAAAAACTGACGATCTGGAGATGATAGTAGGTATATACACTGCTAAAGTGATAGTATTGAGAATGCATTGATGATAATGATCTGTATTTATTTTCAGGATGAGGAAAGTCATAAATTGATTATGAATGGTTTATAATGTATGTTAATATAGGTATACATTCTGAAAGGTTGTAATGGTTGATTAAGTTGAGAGTTTTCATTTTCAGTGATAAGGATAAAGTGAATAAGAATTGTCATTTTAAATTTGGTTGAGTTCAGTCATTTTGTTGGTTATAAATTTATAAGATTAATGAGTGATTTAAGTGAATTATTAGTATGTATAAGCATAGAAATGTTTTCTATAGATATTAGGGGTTTAAACAGTGATACATTAAGGTCATGTCTTAGGATACATTTATATGATTTATTGAATAACATTGTTGACTCATACTGTTGGTTGAAACATGGAAGTTAAGGTGAGGATTGTGAATGAAATCATGAATATGTTGATTAATTGGGTTAATGTATTAACATATCAGTCATTATATACATTGAAGTATTGGGTTATATTGATATGGATGTTTAAAGTGCTATTAAAACATATCTATGTTGATAGGAAAGTAATTAATTGGTTCCTATCAATGGGGTTATTAATATTTTCATATGATGTGAATTTGGTTGAATTATTAAAGCAGGAATAGTCTAGGGATGTGATGATGTAACAGGGAGTGATAATAGAGTTTTATAATGTGTATGTTATATCAGGTTATATTAGGAGGACAAAGGCGGAGGTGAACATTGTATATTTACAATCATGGGTTTTTAAGAATTGGGTCCTGAGATGTTAATCCTTAGAATGTGTAAATTGATAATCACATAGAATTGGAGGCTATTATATTAAGATTAGGAGGATATGGTAATTTGAAATGTTGTTGGAGTTTTTTAAAGGTTGTTTTAGTGGTAATTCCATAGGAACATGGATGGCAAGTATTCTAGGTTCCTCTAGTGCCATAGTACTTACTGTAGCTATAGTTATGGGGTGTTGTTTTCACATTTTTCGGGGATTGATTTTTAAGGATCTGTACAAACGATTACTAACATGGCAGATATTACAGCTAGAGATGTATCAGTTAATGGTAATAACAAGGAGGGAGAGGAATATTTATTCTGCTATGTCATCTGTTTCCAGTTTAGACTCGCATTAATATGTTGATTGAGAATGGGAATGTTAAGTTGGAAATGTAATTACCATGTCATTTAAGGTTTACAGGATCGAAGATGGATATCTCAGTGGATCAGATAGAGCCCCTTGTGACCAGGGAGAAACTTTGGGTTCCTCTGACTGCGCGTGGATGAAGTAGAACGGATGTTTTTTGTTATTTTTATATTCATGTGTTCAGATTATAATATCCTGTAAGTACAAAGTGTCATGGATCTTTGTATTTGTAGTGATGATGTCAGGATTGGTCACAATTTCTGTTGATGTATGTTTTCTTGGTAGCATGAATAAGTAATGGGTAGATTTGATTAGCATGTATCAGAAAAAGGGGTTCTTTTAAAAGGGATGATGTCTATGTGGGATTTTTCCTTATATATAAAAAATATGGTTTTGACTACATAGATTATTAGTTTTGAATATATAGTAGTTAATTATCTGTTTATCTTTTACTCAGACTGAGTTTATAGAAATTTAAGAGGTTTGATATCACACAAGATAGATGACTGGGAATTTATACGTTTGTTGATTAGATATAGGGAGAATCATGGTTGGATTCAGGTATAGAATGTAGAAGGGGATCAAATTCTCTGTTATCTAGCATAGTTTAGGATCTAGTTCAGAGATACATGTGATACTAGTAGAGAATATTGTAATTTTATATAAAGTTTATAGTGAATTGTTGAGGTTAAGTCATGTCACTTATCACAAAAAAAAAAGAAAAAAAAGAAAAGAGTGGATTGATATGATGTTTTTATGGTATAATGATGTCATGTCATAGTGTTGTGGGCACCAGGGACGAGTTATTGGATAAGTGGTTTAGGAGACATGAAACGTCTACATTATATTATGTCAATAGGAGATTAGTGATGATTTCAGGATAGCATGAGGATGGATAAGCGATAGGACTTTGGGGAAAAGATGATGAACATCAAAGCAGGGATAGCGGCCCAATGGAGACTTGGCCAGATGTAATGTCAGGAAGATGTAACAGAAGGGTATATAAGTAGCGGGTTTCCGTTGTAAAGTAGTCCAACTGACGAAGGGCAAAGCCACCATCCGTCTGGTTAGATGAACCCACGAGCTCGTGATGATTCATAAATACTTGGTATAGAAATATCCACAGAATGTCTAAAGTATAACCTTGGCATCCTTGATTCTTGAGCACCCTAGAAAACTCATCATAACAGTTTGTACCAGGTTAAAACCTTAGCCACTCCTCTCTATAACAAGTATATAACACCTGGAATCACCCCTTTCTGTTTATGTAGTATGACTTTCTTCAGAGTTCTCGTTTTAATGAGGACTACGTCTTCACCGAGGTTTTTTAAAGGGAAGGACATACGTCTTCTACCCAGATGGTCTGTCTTTGTTTTTTTAAGGGTAGCACATTATGCGATTAATAACCCAGATGTTGTATCTTTTAAGGTATTGGACGGACGTCTTCTACCCAGTCTTCGCTTTTTAGAGTGTACTCTCATCTTCATTTTTTTGTTTCCTTTTATTAAGGAGGACATCGTCTTCTACCGAATTCTCTTTTAAGGGAGTCGCATACGTATACTTGACCATCCAAATCTTTGTAAAGGGAGGACATACGAAGTGCTTTATACCCAAGGTCTCTTTCTAATGTCTTTTTTACTTCTTGTACCCGATGTCTCTAGTTAAGGAAGGACATACGTTCTTCGCGCCAGAGTCTCTTCTTAGGGAGGACAGACGTCTTCTACCAGGAGGTCGTTTTTTATAATTAATTTCATACGTCTATGGTGAATGGTCATTAGCTTTAAGGAGGACATACGTATCGATCCCCATCGGTCTCTTTTTTAAGGGATACCTACTTCTTATACCCAGAGTCTCTTTTTATTTTAATGTGATACGTCTTCTACCGCACACTTTTTTATTTTTCCTGCTGACATACGTCGTTTAAGTTTAGATCTATGTATAGGGACGTCATACTTCTTCTCACCCAAAAGTCTCTTTTGATGGGATGACATATTCTTCTATACCCATTATGTCTCTTTTTAAGGGAGGACAATACGTTCTTCTCTACCCAGAAAGTGTCCTCTTTTTAAGGGTGGACATACGTCCTGAGACCTAGAGGTCTCTTTTTAAGTGATACATTGGCCTGACTTGCCCGAGGTCCTCATCTTAGGGGAGGACATAATACTCTTCTCTACCCAAAACTCTGACGGATATGTGACCCACGTGTCTTAGATTCATAGAGCTCATCTTAAGCCCTACCACTTTCGTCTTTTACCCTTATGTCTTTGTTGGCTGCTGGGAATTAAATGAGGTATATTGTTGGGAGCACGTGATTGCTATTATGCACCCGATCTTCATAAAGATAAGTATATAAACCATCCTTAACGATGGTTAACTAATAGTATACCCCCCTATGACCCCAATTGTAGGAACCTTTAAATAATGGTTCTGGAATTAGGTATCGCCATTAGCTAACCAGGTAAAATCCCTATTACCCCACTTGTTATCATGAACAACGGATTTGAATACAATGTAGTGGTAGGATATCGTAAGATGGATATCGATTGGTACCTACCATAAATACACATCATTTATTTTCATGTATTTAATTGATATTATTATTTGTTTTTTGTTTTGTCAAATAGATATGGCTAGAGAAGCTTTGACAGGTCTACATTTGAGTTTTACAATCACTTTTCCAGAAGTAAACTCTATATTTTGGTTCTGATCCGTTTGATCTCAAGCTGAATGTTTTCAATATATTTCTTGCTTACAGTTACGTAGTGTGGCTTGTCATAGTTAACACTGACTACATCCCCATCCTTGCCATCTATATGAACTGTTCTCAGGAGGGGTACATAACTGTCTCCTACCCTTTGATAGATGATGTCGGATGCACAACATGGTAAACCCTGCTTATTCCACGGTATGGGATATATCTGTCACAGCCACCCCTTATGGCTCTCCCCAACATGGTGTAAAGCCTGCATGTATATCCCAGGGTATGGATATTCTGTCGCCACCCCTTTATTGGCGTCGTCCCCAAAATGGTGTAAAGCCGCATGTTATCACAGGGTATGGGAATAATCTATCTGTCACAGCCACCCCTTTATTGGGCGTCGTCCCCACATGGTGTAACCCCAGTATATCCACAGGGTAGGGAATAATCTATCGTCAAGCCACCCCTTTATTGGGCGTCTCCCCACATGAGGATAATACACGGCGTAAGTAGCTCATCACCCCCTGTGATTTATACACGTTGTTGAATAGGGTTGTAGGTCAACACTATTTTCATATGATTCAGGGCTAGGAGGCCGTTCATTAAAAGCCCCACCTCTCTACAGTTCTACCAAAATTTCCCTTTTTTTAAGCTTAAAAAGGTTTGGGGGGTTTCGATATCTTAAAAAAATTAAAAATCACTTTTTTTTTCCTTTTGACATTAAAACCAACTAGGGGGGTTTTTAAATCTCGCTGAGCCCTACTTCCCGGGCCTCTGATAACTCGAAGTTTTTGGAAAATTGGTTGTAAAACCCCAATTGGTTTTTCCTATATATATTTTCGGGAACGAATTACTGGGGAGAGCGGGAAAACCCACTTTTTTTTCCAGGTTTCAAACCCCCGTGTACACGGGAAATGGAATTGGGGTTTATAAAGCTTTGGGGTTTTAAATTTTTTCGCCCCCGGGCCCCACACCTTTTCCCAAATTTCCCCAAATTTTTGAACTTTTTGGGGCCAGTTTTTCCAACGGCCCAACACCCATTTTTTCCCCCTTTTCTTTTTTTGATCCGGGAATTTTCCCAACCCGGGAACGATTTTTCTATACCCATCTTACCCTCTGAGTTCCTTCTCTTAAAAGGGACCCCCCTATATGCTCCCCATCATCATCTTTTAACTTGTAACGGAGGGATACGGGGGGAACATTTTTGTAAAATGTGAACAGCTCATCGCTTTAAACCCTTTCTCAAAATGTTTTTTCTAAAAAAAAACCCCCCAACTTGGAGATACGTACCAAATAAAACCCAAATAGAAATTTAAAAACAATGTCTTTTTTACGGGGAAGGGGATCAACCCCTACAGATTTTTAAACATGAAAAGAGTTTTCCAAAGAACCTCACAGGGCTTCATAGGATACTCTTGTGGTAGCCCGGAGTTTTTACCCCCTTTAAATAAATCTTAACTATGGGCCCCTATCTACGGGTGGGTTTTAGGGCCCCCAGGTGTTTCCCATAGAGGCCCCCCTGGGAGAAGCTTTTAGTCTCATCCATCCATCCTGGGTTCCCATAGAGCCACTGGCAGAAGGGTTTTTAGATCTCATCCACCCCTCCATGCTTCCTAAGACCACTGGCAGAAGCTTCTAGATCCCCATCCACCCCATGGTTTCCTAAGAGCCACTGGCAAAGCTTCTAGATTCCCTCCATCCCTCCCATGGGGTTCCTATAAGCCCCTGGGAGAAAACTCTGATCTCATCCCCTCCAAAAAAAAACATGCCGTTTCCCCCAGAGCCCCCTGGCGAAGCCCTTTAGATCTCGTCCACCATCCCCTGGTGTTCCTACAGACCACTTTGGGAGAAGCTTTAGTCCACCTCCCCTCCAAGGTTTTCCTAAGAGCCCCTGGCAGAAGCTTCTAGAAACTCATCCACCATCCATTGCCGTTCCTATAAGCCCCGGCAGAAAACTTCTAGATCTCACCCTCCATCCATGGTGTTTTCCCATAGAGCCATGGCAGAAGCTTCAGATCTCCCCCCCCTCCTTTCCCGGTGTTCCCATAGAGCCCTGGCAGAAGCTTTCCCAGATCTCATCCATCCTCCATGGGGTTCCCATAGAGCCTGGGAGAACTTTTAACTCATCCATCCACCATGGTGTTTTCCCATAGAAACCACGGCAAAGCTTCTAAAAATCCCTCCATCCCCTCCAGCTGTTTTATAGGTCGGCGCCAACCCAGGGTTTTCTCTAATTTTATGACATTTTTTTTTTACCCCACTAAACCAGAAATTTCCCTCCGAGCATTAGGTTTCATCCCGAAAGAATATGGGAACCTTTTTAGGGTATAAAAAAAAACCTATCAAAAACTATATTTTGCCCCTTTTTAAAAGGCAGCTATGCAGAAAACCCAATCTTAAACCCGGTTTTCTTGGAGCCTCAAAAATGACTATCTTGGGGTTTTCAAATTCCTTCTGAAAATGAAGACTTTTCAAGGGAACCACACTCCCCTTCTCAAAAAGGTTGGTGAAAAAATTTGGTAGATGGGGGGATTTCCATTTCTCTTATTGGGGAGGGTCAAAGGTAAAGATAAATTTACCAAAATTTTTGTCCTTTTTTAAAACCCCCCCCCCCCCCCCCCCCCCCCCCCCCCCCCCCCCCCCCCCCCCCCCCCCCCCCCCCCCCCCCCCCCCCCCCCCCCCCCCCCCCCCCCCCCCCCGAGTAAAAACTCACAACTTATGTTTAACCATATTTAATAAGGAGAGCTCTCCCCTTTTGATTCCCAGTTGTATTACGGGGGGCCATAAGGAACTCAAACTACCCCTTTTGTATTCGGGGATCTACCGATTTAAATTTTGTTTTAACGGGCATCCATTTAAAAAAGGCTGTTTTGGGTAGGGCCCTAAAACAAACAACGGGTTTTCACCCTGTTGGAGACAGACAGAGGAAGATGCTGTCCCCTTTTTACTTTGGCATCTATACCTTATAGTAGGGAGGAAGAGGGTCTGCCCCCTTTTAAATTTGGGGCTCTATACCCTAATGCGTTGTTTAGGTCTCAAAAAAAACCCCTTTTCTTTAAAAACCCTTTTAAAATTTTATTTTTTTTAAGTCCGTAAAAAAACAAAGGGACATAGATCTAGTATGAACAAACCCCTTTCTACAATCCCCCCCTCTTACCCAAACCCCTGGGGATTGGTTTTTACATTTTTTGGTTCAAAAAGGGAATTTAAAAACTTTTGGCTTTGAAATAGAAAAGGTGAACTACTATAAATTTCAAAAAAGGGGGATCTCTTTTTCATTTACCTCAAACTCATTTTTTCAAAAGTACCTACGGGTTTTGGGGCTTTAAATTTTAACTTTAAATTTTGGGAAGGGGATTTCCAACCCCGGACGCTTATAAAAAATCCCGCTATGCCCTCCGAAACCACCCAAACGGGCAAAGCGTAAATTTACAGGACAAAAGATTGAACGTACTTAACCGGCTCCGATGCTGGGCGGATGTGCAGGGCTTGAAAACTTTTTACAGCAAAAGGGGAAGCCAGCCGCGAGCCACAGTGGACGACCCTACCAGACGAGTAAATGTGGTTGCCAGGATAAAAAAACCTCTCCCTCAACAAATCAAGAAAAAAGGAGAGTTTGGGCTACAGGAAAAAAAAACTAAAGCAGGCCCCCTTTTTTAAAGTGTGTGGAGCAGGTTGAGACTTCAAGTTCCTTGGTGTCCCCCATCACCAACAAACTATCATGGTCCAAGCACCCCCCAAGACAGTCATGAAGAGGGTACGACAAAGCCTTTTCCCCCCTGGGGGAATGAAAAGATTTGGCAGGGGTTCCTCAGCCCCTCAAAAATTTTATAAGCTCACCCACGAGAGCATCCTGAATGGTTGAAATCATTTTCCGGGATGACAACGTTTGGGCCCCCGACCGAAAAAGGCCCCCTTTTACAGGGGAAAGTGCATAAGGCCCAGTACATCGCTGGGGCCAAGTTTTCCTTTGCTATCCAGGCCCTTTTATACCAGGCGGTGTCAGAGGAAGGCCCTAAAAAACTGCCCAAAGTCCCAGCCCCCCTAGCATAGCTTTTCCCCGGTTGCTCCCCCGCTTTGGCAAGGGGGGCTTAACCGGGGAGCCCCAAGCTAGGCCAAAAAGGGCTTTTTAAACAGCTTCCCCCCCCCCCAACCCCCCCCTAAGACTCCTGAACAGCTAATAAATGGTTTACCGGGGACTTTTTAAACTGCCCCCCCCACCACCCCCTCTTTTACGCGCTCCCTAATCCGGTTTATTATCTATGCATAGTCATGTTAGTTTCTACCTACATGACATAATACCTAAATTTCCTCAAAAAACCTGTGCCCCCGCACATTTAAAACCTGAAACCTTTTTAACCCCCCTGTATTTTGCCTCCTACTGTTATTACACTTTGATTTTGTCCCGGTCCCCTTTTATTTTACCTCCTACTGTATTAAAACATTGACTCTGTCCCGGACCCCCTTTATATACCTCCCTACTGTTTTACACATTGACTTTTGTACCGGTACCCCTGTATATAGCCCCACTGTTATTATACATTTATTTGGGTACCGGAAACCCCTGTATAAGCCTGGCAAACTTTTATTTTTTATTTAAACACTTCTTTTTCTTAAACCCGCATTTTTTGGTTTAAGGGCTTTGTAAGGGCATTTGGGGCCCCAGGAAAATACCTTTTGTTTTTATTTGTTTTGAAGTGGCTGAGCCCTTGGCCCTCATTTTTTAGATGAAAAAGGGGGGAAAGCTCTTTTTAGATGCTCGCGTCTTTCTTTAACACAAGGCAAAAGTTGTTTGAAATTTCAAATTTTAAAATAGGGTACCTTTACACCAGAGAGACGAAAAAGATAAATTCTCCCTATTCATCATTTTCCCCAAAGGGTGAAAAACGGAGGGGGGCCCACGTCCTGCCCCGAAAATGGCAAAATTTTTGGGGCATATTATCCAGAATGTTATCACAGGGCACTAATAACGTAAACCCCTAGATCCTTCCCTTGTTTTTCTTTGGGTATACTCTATTCTTTCCAGTTAATATTGGAATTTACCGCTACCAGTTAAAATTTGGGGATGACTCGTTCTACCAGAATACTGGGATGACTCTTTTAACAAGTTAAAATTTGGGGATGACTCGTTCTACCAGGGTTTAAACTGGGGATGACCTGGTTTTACCCGTTAATATTGGGGATTACCTTTTCCTAACCAGTTTTAAAATGGGGGAAAGACTCGGGTTTTACCCGGTTTTAATACGGAGATGACTCGTTTTTACCATTTTTAAAAGGGAGATGGGCTCGTTCTACCAGTTTTAAAATTGGAGATGACTCTGTTTAACCCGTTAAATTGGAGATGAAAAGTTTACCAGTTAATACTTGGGGATGAAATTGTTCTACCCAAATTTTAAAATTGGAAAAACTCTGTTCTACCAGTTAAAACTGGGATGAAATCTTTTTCTAAAAAGTTTTTTATTGGGGGTGGGCTCTTTTTCACCGTTAAAAACTGGAGAGACTCTGTTCTACCGTTAATCTGGAGATGACTTTTGTTCTACCCGGGTTTTAAAATTGGAGAAAAACTTTTTGGTTTTTTTTCCCCTTTTTTTAAAATTTGAGAGACTCTGTTTACCCCGTTAATATTGGAGAGACTCTGTTCACCATTTAATTTCTGGAGAGACCCCGTCCTACCAGTTAATAAATTTTAATGACTCTGTCTTTTCCAGTTAAAATTGGAGAGGAAAAATTTTCCCCTTTTTTTTCCCACCCCGTTAATATTGGAAAATTTAAATCTTGGGGTTTTACCCCGTTAATTTGGAGATGACTCTGCCCCCACCAGTTTTAAATTTTAGATTACTCCCGTTCTACCATTTTTATTTGGGGATGACTTTTTCTACCATGTTTAAAATTGGGGATGACTTTTGGGTTTTAAAAACCGGTAATATTTTTAGAGACTTGTTTACCCTTAATTTTTGGAGATGACTCTGTTTAAACCCGTTAATATGGAAAATTTACTCTGCCTACCCGTTAAAATTTGGGGATTTCCCGTTCTACCCGTTTAAAATTTTGGGAGACCTTTTTGTTTAACCCCTTTTAAAATTGGAGATTGGGCCTGTTCTTAAACCCGTTAAATATTTTTGGGAATTACTCTGTCCCCAAAACCCCCTTTTAAAATTGGAGGGTGACTCTGTTTTCCAGTTAAAATTGGGTTACCCTGTTTTAAAAATTAATATTTGGGGGGAAAGAATCTGTTCTAACCCGTTAATACTGGAGATGACTTGTTCTACCAGTTTAAAATTGGATATGACCTGTTTAAGAGAAAAAATTGGAGAGAAATTGTTCTACCAAATTTAAAACTGTAGATGAAAAATGTTCTACCAAATTAATACTGGAGAAGACTCTGTTTCTTTACCATTTAAAAATTTGGGGAGGACCTGTTCTACCAGTTTTAAATTTGGGGATGACCCCGGGTTTTACCCGTTAATTTGGAGATGACCTGTTTTAAAACCGGTTTAATAATGGAGAACTAGTTCTACCAGTTTTAAAATTGAGATGGGCCCCTGTTCTACCAGTTAATATTGGATGGACTTGTTTTTAACCCGTTAATATTGGAGATGACTTTTTGTTTCTACCAGTTAATATTGGAGTGACACTCAGCGAAGCAAAAAGATGGGCTAAAAAAAACTAAACTTTCCCATTTCCATCTGAAAAAAAAAACCTACAATTTTGGGGATGAAAACCCCTTTTAGTTGACTGATGTCTTGGGGGAATTTTTGCGTTTTAGAGTTTTCACCTTTTTTGTATTATCCCCTTTATGAATGTAATTTTTAAATAATTAGGATTGTAGTATTTTTATTTTATTTTTTTTTGGGTTTATTATATTATTTTGTTTTTTTGTTATTATACTATTTTTATTATTATTGTTGATTATTTTTATTTTTGTTAATATTTTTATTTTTTATTATTATTAAATTTTTATTAAATTTGTTTCTGCGGTGAATTCATTTATTTCTAGCATTTAAGTGAAGCATTTTGTTTCCTTTGTTTTTGTTTTAAACATTTAAAACTAATACCCGTTTGAGGGGGGGGAGGACAAAGGGTTTATGTGTTGGGGGGGAAAGGGGGTGGTTTCCATGGGATCCCATGGAGCTTTTTTGGGGGTTTAAAAGGGGTTGGGACCAGGGTCCCATGGAGCGTGTTGGGGGGGAAGTGTTGGGACCAGGGTCCCATGGAGCTTTGTTGGGGGGGGAAAGGTGTGGTTTCCCTGGGATCCCCGGAGCTGTGTTGGGGGGGGAAAGGGGGTGGGGACCAAAGGGGTCCAGGAGCTTTGTTGGGGAGGAAAGGTGTGGTACCATGGGATCCCATGGGGGGCCCGTGTTGGGGAGGAAGGGGTTTTGGGACCCCTGGGGTCCCATGGACGGGGTTTGGGGGGGGAAAAAGGTTTTGGGACCAGGGGGCCCAGGAGCTGGTTTTTTGTAGGTGGAAAAGGAAAAAAACGGGGGTTATCTCTGGGATTTTTTGATTTTTCAAGGTTTTCCCAAAAAAGCCAATATATACCTTTCCCCTTTTGGGGGTTTTATTTAAATTTAAAATCTATTCTAAAATGTTTTGTGGGGAAAAAATACACCTGAAATATACCCCCAAACATTTCAACATGAAAAAGTTAGCCTATAGGAAAAAGATTACAAGGCAAAAAATTGATGATGACAATATTTTTCATTTTTTCAAATTTTAATGAAAAGGGTGGGGGGCCCCTTTTAATTTTTCAGATGCAGGGAAAGGGCAACTCTTTTTCAAACCTCCCTTTAGAGGGCCAGCAGGTAAAAAAATTGTGATTTCTAATAGTGCTGTATTTTTTGAAAGAGGGAATTCTGCAGTTTCTATGGGCCTTACCTTTTTCAAAAAACCCCTCCAAATTCAAAAAGGTTTCGCTCTATTTCCAAAGTGAACTTTTTTCAACAATATCTGTTTCTGTCAATGTATTTTTTCACCTGAAACTCCCGCCAAGCCCTTGCCCCTTGGGCAACCCAAGAAAAACTAGTAACATCATCAAAATTTATCAAATTCAAAAAAAACCCAAAAATCGATCCCACTGATTTTCAAAAACTACAGAAAAATATTCCCCTTTTTTCTTTTTTTCCAAAACTATTGAGCTTGGGCCTTTTTTTGCCAAATTCTTTTTCCCTCTCCTCCCGAATTTACCTTTTATCCAAACCATTCCCCTTTAAGGGCTGGCATTCAATGAACTGCTCTTTCTTGTGTCACGGGGGGCTCTCCGCCACTGCTAAAACTAACTCTTTTCCCCCCTCTTGTCCCCTTTTGACCTGTCTGCGCCTTTTATTCTGTGAACCATAATCCTCCTCCCACCCTCTTTTGAGCTGGCATCTCCGGCGCGGCCCCCTTTTCCCCCGGGTTGGGGTCCTACCTGACCCGGGGTCCCTTTCCCAAAAAGTGGGGGGCGAGGGAAACTGTCTCCCCACCACGTGCCCTTTCCAAACCCCTTTGGGGCCCCCCAAAGGGGTCAGGGTTTTAGGGGCCCTCTCCTTTTCTCCCAAAAAACCAAATCCCCTTGGGTCTGGGCCCTATCCTCACATGGGGTCTTCCCTTTATTGGGTACGCTGACGTACACCCCTTTAAACCCTTTCCTTTCCCCCCTTTTGATTTAAACCCGGGGCCCAAAGCATCTTGAGTCTGGCGAAAAAAACAGTAGGATTACGGATTTCCCCCCTCAAGCTGAAAACCCTGGCCCAAACGGAGCCTGCTCTTCCTCCCGGGAAGGAAAGCCCTTTCCCCTGTCTCGCCATCCGGGTTTACAACCCGTTTTCCTTTCCCCCCAGGGGTGCGAAGAAACCTTTGGGGGACCCTGGACCCCCAAAACCCTTTTCGTTCTCCGCCCAACATCAAAGGGGGGACCCCCTCCCCGAAAGGTTTATGCCCCCTACAAAAATTCGGGAGTACGACCCTGCCCTTAAACCCAAAAAGGGAAAGCGGCACCGTTCCCCAACCCGGGCCTTTTCATCTCCCCTTGGGTTACTGCAAAAATCGCTGTTTTTTGGGGCCCCCCTGCCTGGGGCCATAAAACCCTTTCAACCCTCCCGAACGCCGCAGCCCTTTTGGGTTCAACCTTCCCAAGTTTTCCCACGTCACCCCCCCCCTCCGCACACCCCCCCTGGCTTCCCTTTTTGCTCGCCCTCCCTTACAAGACCATGGTTTCTTGCCCCATGGAGCAGTGAGGGGGGGCGGCAAACCCCTGTTTCCTTCGGGCTCTGAAATTTTGGGCCCCAAAACCCCCCAAAAAGGGGGGGCAAATTTGGGTTTTCCACCTCTGGCCCGCTGGTCCCCCTTCCCCTGCGGGAAACATAGTTCCCGCTCAGCCCAGTCAAAACTGTTTGCTGTCTGGCACCCCAAAGGGGAACCAAATCCCTCAAGGGCGCCAGGACAGCGGGGGTCAATAACCCCCTTTGGGGACATTTGAAACCCCCCCTTTTTTAAAAGGAAAACCTGGGATAGGATTAAAAATTTAACCTTTTAAAACCCCCCCCCCCCCCCCCCCCCCCCCCCCAAAAAAAATTGTAAATTTGGGTTAAACCCATGGCTATAGGGTGAAAAGCACCAAATTTTTGGAAAATTTCCCCTGGATAAGAGTGTTGCTTAAATGACTAAAAATGTAATGTAAAGTAAAATTTAAAAATGCTGTTTTGGGCCCCCAATGGATTTTAATGGGCCAAAAGAAACCAAATATAAATTGAAATGATGCATGTGACTTTTGCTAAATGGTGGGGATACTTCTTCATGTAATTTAAACCTTTACAATAGTTTTTGCACAATTTTTCAAGGTTTTTTTATCAAAACCCTGTTTTCACACCGGGACCCTTTCTGGTTGAAAAGCTCTTTATGCATATGTTAAAATGGGGGGGCCTGGTAAATTTCTCAGCGGGTTTTATATTCGGGAAAGAACAGGGGGGTTTTAGTGTTAAGGGGCTGGAGATGGGTGTTGCTCAGGGGATTCCCCTCATTCCCGACCCGGGTCCAGTTTTCTTTTTCTTGCCCAAAACCTCCAAGTCAGCCTTGATTCTGGTTGAAAGCAAAGGTACAGGGCCTGCTTTCAAAAAATTTTGGGTTTGCTGTCTGGGGTTTAAGCTAAGCTTCCCGTAAGTCGTTCATACTACCCAGGGTGTCCCTTAAAGGGTTTTTTCCCTGTTTTTAAGATGGCAGGGAGGGTTTTGTGTTTTCCATGTAATTGTATGCCCCTGATGGCCATCCCTGGATTTTTTCCAAATATGAAAAAATCCCCGGGAAATGATGATAGTCTCCTTTCACAACATAGGGGGGGCGCTTTTTAGTTTGTCTGTTTAAACCCAACTTTGACATCAGGGATGCCTCTCACAAAAGGGCAGATTTTACCTGTGTAAGTCTTTAACACGGGGGTGCGCTTTTTGAAGTGGAAGGTGTTTCAGTGTCTTTTTTTCGACCCCAGGAGAAAGCTGCCCCTGTGGCAATCTCCCCTACCCACCCGCTGTCCCTTAGCAAGGGGGGGACATAGTAGCCCTGGGGGCCCGCCAGGGAAAAAATCGGATTTTCAGTGTGGGCTTCCTGGTCTGATGAATCCCCCTCCCTCAAATGTTCTCTTACCAAAAAGGTGAACATGTCATGGGCTTTCGTTTGGAAAAGTCATTTTTTGTTTCCCGTTTTTGTGGTTTTTTCTGTTCTTTTTTTGTTTCTGGAGACTTGTCCGATGTTGCCCTTTTTACCACAGGCTGGCAATCCATGTCCTTCACCAGCATGTGATTTGATTCCCCGGTCTCTGATTTTCAGTTGAAACTCTGTTAAAACTTTTTATTTATTGAAAGGAACACAGACAAGAACAAATAGCAGCAGGAAGGGGTTATACAGCTAGAGACACAATACTGTTAAAATATATATCATAATTGGGAATTTATTGCAGAAAATACTTAAATAAACCATATAATGACCTAGTGATCAATATCATAACCCAACCCCCTACCCCCTTGGAACCCCCAACCCATCCGGCCACAAACCACCTCCAACCCTCCGGGGCCCCCAACCACCCCCCAAACCCCCCTGGGACCACCCCAACCCACTCCAACCCCGTCTGGGACCACCCAACCCACCCTCCAACCCTCCTGGACAAACCCAAAAACCTCCAACCTCCTTTTGCCCCAACCCACCCTCCAACCCCCTGGGACCCCCCAACCCACCCCCCAACCCCTCCTGGGACCACCCCAACCCACCCCAAAACCCCCCTGGGCCCCACCCCCACCCCCAACCCCCCGACCCCCAACCCACCCCCCAACCCCCCCCACCCCAACCCCCGGGACCCAATTAAATCTAAACAATAAAAATTTCCAAAAAAAAAAAAAAAAAAAAAAAATGATAATTAACAGTCAATCTGTTGGATAAAACCCACTACAGGAGTTATTTTGGTTCAGCTGCAATTGTTGTTTGGCCCCATGGATCCTAGCAGTGGATAGTTTTAATAAATGATATCTATAAAAGTGCTGATCCAATGAGGTGTGGTGGTTGCCATCTTAGTTCCCAAAATCTTTTTAGCTGCTGTCCAACCTGACAACTCTTTCTTTGCTACTGACTATGCACGCCCCTGCTAGCAATACACTGTGCAACATTAGCCTATTCTGTACCACAGAAAATAACAGTTTTAAACAGGTGTAAAAACCCACTTCTTCCGACGAATAGTTCCTGTAGATTCAGACTTACTCATCACCAATTTTTGTTGTCTCGTGGTTTCATAAACCACTCTGTATAACAATTTAATAATGATGAGACAGGAGACAGGAACATTCAACCATTTATTGGAACTTTATCATCTCAACACTACAAACCCCCATGATGCTCTGCAGCACAACCCCAAATATCAACAAATAATAATAAGTAATGGGACACTAAACAAAAAATCATAGAGGAATTTAAATGTTCAAAATTTTTAGAAAGTAGGGCCATGGGATAGGGTAAAAAAGGTCAGTATGTTGATAACTGGTTACAGAGGTGACATAACAAGCATAAGGTCCCTTATAACACAGTGAAGTAGAGGTGGGAGCTAAAAGCAGACATGGACAGTGAGACGGTGTGAGGAGGTCAGGGTGAAACATAGATCAGGACAGGTAGAAATGGCAGGGCTGGAAATAGACACAGAGACACATTCTGATCATGGCTCAACCTGACCTAGAACCCCAAAAGAGTGCCATAGCAAGTCTGTCCAGCACTGGAAAAGTGTCCAGTGTGTGTGTGTCCAGTGTGGTTTGTCCAGTGTGTGTGGTGTTTGTGTG
>CM072257.1:4633016-4655587 GCA_036851935.1 Coregonus suidteri | reverse complement strand
CAATTGTAAACATGCATTCCGAAAAAGTATGTCAGACCCCTTGACTTTTTTCCAGATTTTGTTATGTTACAGCCTATTCTAAAATGGTGTTGAATAATTTTTTTCCCTCCATCAATCTACACAGAATACCCCATAATGACAAAGCGAAAACATAAGTATTCAGAACCGTTGCTATGAGGACTCAAAAATTGAGCTCAGGTGCATCCTGTTTCCATTGATCATCCTTTAGATGTTTCAACAACTTGATTGGAGTCCACCTGTGGTTAAATTCAATTGATTGGACATGATTTGGAAATGCACACACCTGTCTATATAAGGTCCCACAGTTGACAGTGCATGTCAGAGCAAGAACCAAGCCATGAGGTCGAAGGAGGTTGTCCGTAAGCTCCGAGACGGATTTGGTGTCGAGGTACAGATTCTGGGGAAGGTCCACCAAAAAAATTTCTGCAGCATTGAAGGTTTCCATGAACACAGTGGCCTCCATCATTCTTAAATATAAAAAAGTTTGGAATCACCAAGGCTCTTCCTAGAGCTGGCAGCCCCGCCAAACTGAGCAATCAGGGGAGAAGGGCCTTGGTCAGGGGAGGTGACCAAGAAACCCGATGGTCACTCTGGCAGAGCTCCAGAGTTCCTCTGTGGAGATCAGAGAACCTTCCAGAAGGACAACCATCTCTGGCAGCACTCCACAAATCAGGCCTTTATGGGTAGAGTGGCCAGACGGAAGCGCCACTCCTCAGTAAAGGGCACGACAGCCACCCCCCCACCCGCTTGGAGTTGTTGCCAAAAGGCACCACCATGAGAAAATGACTCTCAGGACCATGAGAAACAAGATTCTCTGGTCTAATGAAACCAAAATTAAACTATTTTGGCTGAATGCCAAGCGTCACGTCTGGAGGAAACCTGGCACCATCCCTACGGTGAAAGCATGGTGGTGGCAGCATCATTGCTGTGGGGATCCTTTTCAGCGTCAGGGAATGGGAGACTAGTCAGGATTGAGGGGAAAGATGATAACACCGCAAAGTACAGAGATCCTTGATGAAACCTGCTCCAGAGCGCTCAGGGACCTCCGACTGTGGGGAGAAGGTTTTACATTTCCAACAGGACAACGACCCCTAAGCACACAGCCAAGACAACGCAGGAGTGGAATATGGTCTGGGGTAAAGCATATTATAATTAGTCTCTGACATCCCTGACCTATGGAAACAGCACGTGGTCTGGGTAAAGTGGGGGGTTAAGGCCAATCCAGAGATCACTGGGGTTTTTTTGTTGGTGTGGGCATGCGCTTGGGCGGACTCTGATCTTTTGGAGCAATATGCACCTGTTGGTAACATGATACCCTCACTGTTCCATGTGTGCCTAGACCCCCGAATAGCAATATTCACAATGGGGATAGCAGTGACTCTCCATTTGGGATAAAAGCAAAAAATAATCCTGTTAAACAGTGGTAACACCACTGTTAGCTCATTTAAAAGAAATAGCATATTTTAATAATAGCTACATTGTAATACAAGTTTAGGTTTGTATTAAATTTACATTGTTTTGTGCCAGTTGGCTGTCAGGCTACTCTACTAGCAGTTTACCAGTTGGCTGTAGGCTACTCCACTAGCAGCTTGCCAGTTGGCTGTAGGCTACTCCACTAGCAGCTTGCCAGTTGGCTGCAGGCTACTCCACTAGCAGGCTTACCAGTTGGCTGTAGGCTACTCTCACTAGCATTTTGCCAGTTGGCTGTAGGCTACTCCACTAGGCAGCTTACCAGTTGGCTGTAGGCTACTCCACTAGCAGCTTACCAGTTGGCTTGTAAGGCTAAAACTACTCTACTAGCAGCTTGCCAGTTGCGCTGTAGGCTACTCCACTAGCAGCTTACAGTTGGCTGTAGGCTACCTACTAGCAGCTTGCCAGTTGGCTGTAGGCTACTCCACTAGCAGCTTGCCAGTTGGCTGTAGGCTACTCCACTAGCAGCTTGCCAGTTGGCTGTAGGCTACTCCACTAGCAGCTTGCCAGTTGGCTGTAGGCTACTCCACTAGCAGCTTGCCAGTTGGCTGTAGGCTACT
This sequence comes from Coregonus suidteri, assembly GCA_036851935.1. Taxonomy (NCBI): domain Eukaryota; kingdom Metazoa; phylum Chordata; class Actinopteri; order Salmoniformes; family Salmonidae; genus Coregonus; species Coregonus suidteri. The sequence continues at coordinate 4,653,536 of CM072257.1, read as the reverse complement.
CCACTAGCAGCTTACCAGTTGGCTGTAGGCTACTCCACTAGCAGCTTGCCAGTTGGCTGTAGGCTACTCCACTAGCAGCTTACCAGTTGGCTGTAGGCTACTCCACTAGCAGCTAGTTGGCTGTAGGCTACTCCACTAGCAGCTTGCCAGTTGGCTGTAGGCTACTCCACTAGCAGCTTGCCAGTTGGCTGTAGGCTACTCCACTAGCAGCTTGCTAAAAACTGTAAGCAAGCTAGCCTTTAGCTTCCCACAGATTTAGATGTGGCTTAGTGTTGTAGGTTACGGTCTTGCTGAAAGGTGAGTTCCTCTCCCCAGTGTCTGGTGTAAAGCAGACTGAAGCAGTCTTTCCTCTAGGATCTCCCGTTTCGTTTAATCCTGTAAAACTCCCCAGTCTTTGACGATGTCAAGCATTCCTTTACCATGATTTAGCCATCACCATGCTTGAAAATAAGGAGGCAGTTACTCAGTGATGTTATGTTGGATTTGCCCCAAACTTAAGGCTTTGCATTTAGGCCCAAAAAAGTGAAATTCATTTGCCTGTTAATCTTTTTAGCAGTATTACTTTAGTGCCTTGTTGCAAACAAGATGGATGTTCTGGAATATTTATATTCTCCTTTCACTCTGTCATTTAGGTCATTATTGTGGATTATTGTGAATAGTCACATGTACAGGGTTGCAGGAGGTCACTGTGGTCTAATGCACTGCATCGCACTGCACTGCACAGTGTCGTCCAGGGGTAGGGGAGGGAATGGCCGGCAGGGATGTAGCTCAGTTGGTAGAGCACGGCGCGTTTGCAACGGCAGGGTTGTGAGTTCGATTCCCATGGGGGGCCAGTATGAAAAAACTAGTCACATGTACAGGGTTGCAGGTCATTATTGTGAATAGTCACATGTACAGGGTTGCAGGTAGTCATTATTGTGGATTATTGTGAATAGTCAAATGTACAGGGTTGCAGGTGGTCATTATTGTGTATAGTTCAAATGTACGGGGTCTTGCAGGTGTGGATTATTGTCAATAGTCACATATACAGGTTTGCAGGTGGTCATTATTGTGGTTTATTACGAATAGTCACATGTACAGGGTTGCAGGTGGTCATTATTGTGTTTTATTACGAATAGTCACATGTACAGGGTTACAGGTGGTCATTATTCTTGATTTTTGGGAATAGTCACATGTACAGGGTTGCAGGTGTGGATTATTGTCAATAGTCACATATACAGGTTTGCAGGTGGTCATTATTGGTTATTATTATGAATAGTCACATGTTCAGGGTTGCAGGTGGTCATTATTGTTGATTATAGTGAATAGTCACATGTACAGGGTTGCATGTTTGTCATTATTGTGGATTACTTACGAATAAGTCAACATGTACAGGGTTGCAGGTTTGTCATTATTGGGGATTTACTGTGAATAGTCACATGTACAGGGTTGCAAGTGGTTGTAGTGTAGGTTATTTGTAGGTGTTATCGTCAATCAAGAAGTCTGCTTAGGTTGGATCGTGTTCAAAGGCCTTTATTCAAACCACGAGGTTCCAGCGTAAGTACGGACACAATATCCGGAGAACCAGACCCCAAATAAATCTTGCTGCATTCTAACTCTTCGTCATTGCTCCCCCCTTTATATAGCCCAAGAGTTGAACTGGCTCCCTCTACTGTTCAATCCCCGTATCTTACCACCCCCTTCCTGTCTGTCATAGGTGACGTCACGCTAAAACCTTCCCTCTGGATAGCAATAATCAACCTTCCATTTCTTCATGAAAAACATTTAACAAAGACATAATTTTAATACACTACATATTCCCCCCTTCGAGACAAAACTAAAAAGTCTCGACAACAATAGGATTATGACCAGTAACAATTTATCCTATTGAGTATCTTTAACCTTAAACCAAAAACATTCTTCTCTAGAGTGTAAATACCTTTCTATGAAATAACTGTTTATGAAGTGTGAATACATTACTATGACATATGAAGAAATCTCTATGGAGTGTAAGAGCGAAAAACTGTCCGGCAGCCATCTTTTCAGATATCCATCCATCAATCAAGACAGTAAAATTCTCTCACGGTCCCTCTGCCCCAGGCAACCACCGTCGGTACTCCAGATAACCTCATAAACCATGTAAATACATTTGAAACTATAATACAATTAACTACACATGTAAACCCCTGTAAACAAAATCCTATCCAAAAATATCCATTGTACGGCTGGTCAACCCATCGAATCGTACAATGAATCTCTCCCTTCCTAAACCTTCTGTCCCTAAACCCATCGAAATAAACAAAAGCATCTAAGATCCTCATCTGCATTCAATAACATCAAACATCATTCTACTAAAATCAATACCTAAGAATATGACACAATTATGTATTACACATGTCTATATTTCATTGCCAACACTGGAATGTAGTCCACTACACTTCATCTCCCTGTAGTGTCCCCTTCCAATGGACTTGTTGATGATGGAATCAGCCACACCCTCCTTGTTTCATCTCCTCCAGTCATATTGTCCCTTCATATTGTCTTTGTTTGAGTATTCCAATCTCCACATGTTCTCCCAAATGCCTCTGGAAGAAAAAGAAAAAGACCAAACAGTATCTTTTCCAAAAAAAACACTTTCAAATTAAACATCACTATCCACTAAGACTATAAAACTGATATATAAATGATGCATGAATCACATAAACCCATTCCCCCCTTGATTCATAAATCATACTAAAAAATCACACTAATATTGAAAAAAACATTGTAAAATGATCAAATAATCAAAAAGGATATTTATCCATCAGTAGTCCATCTAGATCCCCTCGTCCATCTTCGTCCAGATCAGGAACAATCAACAACGGCATCTGAGTGTTGTCTCCAGGCATCACAACACCAACCCATCTTAATATCATAGCTTTTGCAAAGGTCAGTAACAAAGTACAAAAGCAAAACATGACACACAACGCTATCAGAGCAGCGATTAAAATCTGAACCATCACTGCCCCTATTGGACCTAACTGATCTTGCAACCAAGACTTCGCTGACCATCCAGCTTTCTCAGATCTCCCAAAAGCATCCCTTATATTCTTCAAAGCATCTATAACACTCGTGATATTATCGGAACTATCTGGGATCAAAGTATAACAATCATCCCCCGTCAGATTCATAGCCAAACATAATCCACCTTGTTTTGCCAAAATATAATCAAGAGCCATGTCATGTTTCAACAACGTCAGTCTGTGACTTCTTTGAGCATTTGACAGAAGGTTAAACCCTCTTATTGTTTCATTCGCAAAGCCCTGCAACGTATATGTAATATTATCAATATGATCTGCTAAGAATGTTACACCATACCATGGAAAAAAGACCAAGTCCCCACTTCTCTCCCAGACTTATTCTCCAATGGTAGGCTTCAAGATTATTAAATTAGCCATGTCTCTTTTAACCCTATTTTCAACAGTAGTGTCAGATTGATCTGGGGTCGGTGCTACTCCTCTTCTTTATTGTAAAAAACCTCATATGGAAGTTTCAACGTTGACATGTAACAACATCCTTTCCATCCATGGGGTAAAGAATATATAGGCTTTATATCACCACCACAACCCACCAAATATATCTCTAAAATTCCCAATAGTTACATTGATAGGGAAATATTGATCCCTCCCTATCACAGTCCTGCCCTTCTTACTACCTGGTGCATAAAAAGTTACATTATATTGATCACCCCTAACCTTTCGTCCGTGTTTTACCCACAGTCAGCATATAATCATCACAATCTGAAATACCCATGAACATACCATTTACCTCATCTGTATTAGTAGAACAAATACAACTTTTAGCTCTCATTGCTCTCACCTCAAATGCTTCAGGGATCACTGTCACCTGACTTTCTTTACCATCCAACATATTCACATAGGGAAATTCATTTAACCAAGAACACTTATAACTAGGCTTATACAAATGGTGTGACAACGACATGTCTTTATCTGTCAATGCTCGTTGATGATACAACAGCCATCTCAACGCATAGGCCTGACACCCACCCCCACCAACGGTTGAGCAATCGTCTGTAAAATTGAACCCCACGTCTCTGGTGCTGGAATTCTCAACAGACATGGACCCTCAAGATTCCTCACTGATCTTACAGCATGAGTTAATTGCTGGAACCAAAGATTTCTCCCTGCCCATTGATCTTTAATTTTCAAAACCGCCGAATCAAATCCATATGCTTTCCATTTAGCGTCTCTTTTCCCTACCGAGCGGGATTGATCAGATGTATCTTCTGATGTTAAATTGAACCCAACGAACCCATCCTGTTCTTCCATGATATTATCCTGTATTATTTCAGATGAACCTATGTTGTTCTCTACCACTATTTGCTGAGTCATTTCTGTTACATCGTTTACTTTTAGAAAAGTTGTTGGTGTCGGTATCATACCTCCTACATTTGTTATTGCCGTCGTCCCATTAAATCCTTCCAAAGTTACCATTAACGTAGTTGATTTAGTTGCTGGCACTATTGGTTCCCTTGTAATTGAATGCGATATATTTATGTCTTTAATAACTATCAATGTTGAAAGAGTTAAATTGTTTCCCACTGTTGTTATCACAGACTGACGTGTTGGTGTTATTGTTGTTACTACATTCCTAGTCTTCGTAACGTTTTGGTCTGACTTTTCTCCTAACTGGTCTAGGCCTATTTTGTCCAACCGAATCACTAGCTTCTCCTTTAACAGAGTTGCCCTTGGTGATATTTGATGCTTCACATCCCGCTGAAATATTCCCTGTTGCTTCTGGGACGTATTGGAAATCAATTTCCCCAAATCCTCCTTCCTTTCCACCCCCTGCATAGTCATCTCTGGCATAATCAGAAGTGTCATCATTATCAACGTTAATCCCAACATTGACAATCTCTCCCTCTTCCTGTTCTCCCCTATCTCCATCCTCTCTCTCTACGCGTGGCCCCTCTTCTGTAGGTGCTTTTAACACAATGTGACAAATGATACCACGTAGGAGATCCCTTAACCTGGACAGCTGTTCCAGTACTACGAACCACTTCAAATGGTCCGTCACGACGTTCGTTATACCACTTCCTTCTGAATACCTTTACGAATACTTTGTCTCCCGGTTTGTACTGTATTCCTCCTATCCTCCTCAAGCTCCTTCTGCACCTCTTCTTGTCTTTGCCTGTCAGAAACATATGTGGACAACTTTTTATGAAAATTGGCCATATATGTAACGTACGCTCTCATTTCATCTTCCAACAGGGCCAAGCTTGGACCCTTTCCACTTGTTCGTAAACAAGGCGTTGGCATCCTTCTTCCTGTTAACAACTCATGGGGTGTCATACGTAAATCACGTAGCTCACTTGAGCGACACACCATTAGTGCTAAAGGAAGCGCCGCTATCCAGTTTAGACCTGTATGTTGACAAATCTTCACAATGCGATTTTTCAAAACCCCGTTCATTCTTTCACACATCCCTTGACTTTGTGGGTGATAAACTGCTCCAAGACGTTGCTTAATTCCCAATTTTTGCAACATCAATTTTACTGATTTATCCACAAATTCTCTTCCATTGTCTGAGGATATTCGATCGGGTAATCCCCACCTGCTTATGACTTCTCTACATAAGAACTTGGCAACCGACTGAGCATCCTTACGCTTGGTTGGACAAGCTTCCGTCCATCGTGAAAATCTATCTACAACCACCAACATGTATCTTTTCCCATCAACTGGTTGTATCATATCAACAAAGTCAATGACCAACTCACGCATAGGACCCCTTGGTGTAGGAATGTAACCTGGATGAACAGGTATCCCTCTTCGAACATTATTTTTAAGACAGATAGTGCATCTTCCTATCAAATAATCAATTTGTTCAAACAAAATATGGAGCCCAAAAAACCATATTCCTTTGTGATCTTTCTGTGAACCTCCCCCCTCGCAACATGAGCTAAGCCATGTGCTTCTTGAATCATCAGACCTAAGAGGTCTAGAGGCGCTACTATCAACCCCTCATGGTTTCTCCACAGACCAGTAGCATCTTTGACCGCTCCTCGGTCTAGCCATAGCTGTTTGTCGATCATAGAAGCGGCTTCTTGCATCAAAATTACATCTCGAAGCGTAATTTTGTCTTCCAAGTCCACTACATGAGTGACCAGCAAAACCTTTCCCCAATTTATCCGCTCCTGCGACGGCTTTTGCAGCTTCATCAGCAGCTTTGTTCCCTTGTGTCACTCTTGACATATGTCTTGTGAGCTGCACACTTAGCTATCGCTATCTCTGTAGGCTTCATCATAGCATGCAACAATTTCATGATTTGTGCATGATGTTGTATCGGAGAAACCATCCGATTTCTTGAACCCTTGACCCTTCCATACCGCCCCAAACAAAATGACATACACTATGTGCATATGCTGAATCAGTGTATATGGTTACTCGCTTACCTTCCGCTAACAAACATGCTTCTGTTAGCCCCACAAGTTCAGCAAGTTGTGCAGATGCAGGCTGTGGTATTACTTCAGCCTTTTCAACAACAAAATCCCGTCCCTCGGCCTCTAACTACTGCATAACCAGCACATAACTTATCTCCTACCCGATAGCAAGACCCATCCGTCCATACTCCAGGTCTGCTTCACGTAATGGAAAGGCTTGTAAATCTGATCGAAGCCTCGAATATCTCTCTGCTTCTTGGACACAATCATGTGGCTCACCATCCTCGGAAGTTGTAAAAACTCTCGGCTGGATTTACTGTATCACATCTCACAAGGGTGACATCCTCCTGCTCTAAGAGTCTATGATAGTCTCTGAGCCTGGGCATAGTCAATGTATACTTCCCATAGTTCAGAAGATTTCTGAGACTATGATGGGTAAGAATTGTCACGGGGTAGCCCATCGTGACCGATGATGCTTTGTCATACATGGAATATACCCCCACCATTGCTCTGTAGCACAGTGGTAACCCCTAGTTCTACCTCTGAATAAGCAGTTAGAGTAGTAGGAAATAGGCTGAGGATTCGTCCCCATGCCTGTCGGTTGACAAAGAACCGCGCATGCATATCTACCTCCAGTAGAAGTAGACACATATAGCAAAAAGTTCTTTGAATAATCTGGTAGTGCAAGTGCAGGTGCCTCCTGCAACCTCTGTTTGATAGTTTCAAATGCCACATGACCTTCCGGTGTCCAGGAAAGATTGCTATGAAGTTGACCACTCTCAGTACCCCTCACCATAGCCCTCAACGGTGCCATCAAACTAGTATAATCCTCTACCCAAGCTGAGGAATAACCAGCAATACCTAGAAATGTCATCATTTCTCTGACTGTTCTAGGTTTGGGGGAGCCTTACGAATAGTTTCCACCTGCTTGTCTGAAATGTTTCTGTGGCCATGAGTTATGTTCTGACCTAAATATACAGTAAAAGTCAGTAAAATTAGAATATTTTTTTGAAAAACTTGATTTTTATTTCAGTAATTGCATTCAAAAGGTGTAACTTGTACATTATATTTTTTTCATTGCACACAGTGGACTGATGCATTCAAATGTTTATTTCATTTAATTTTGATGATTTGAAGTGGCAACAAATGAAAATCCAAAATTCCGTGTGTCACAAAATTAGAATATTGTGTAAGGGTTACATTTTGAAGACACCTGGTGCCACAAAATAATCAGCTGATTAACTCAAAACACCTGCAAAGGGCTTTAAATGGTCTCTCAGTCCAGTTCTGAAGCCTACACAAACATGGGGAAGACTTCAGATTTGACAGCTGTCCAAAAGGCGACCATCGACACATTGCACAAGGAGGGAAAGACACAAAAGGTTATTGCAGAAGAGGCTGGCTGTTCTCAGAGCTCTGTGTCCAAACACATTAATAGAGAGGCAAAGGGAAGGAAAAACTGTGGTCAGAAAAAAGTGTACAAGCGATAGGGATCACCTGCGCCCTAGTCAAGATTGAAAAAAAAAAAAACCCATTCAAAAATGTGGGGGAGATTCACAAGGAGTGGACAGCTGCTGGAGTCAGGGCTTCAAGATCCACCACCAAGAGACGCTTGAAAAGACATGGGGTTTCAACTGCCGCAAAACCTCGTGTCAAGCAAGCTGTTGACCAAGAAACAGCGCGAAAAAGCGTCTCACCTGGGCTAAGGAAAAAAAAGAGCTGGACTGCTGCTGAGTGGTCTAAAGTCATGTTTTCTGACGAAAGCAAATTTTGCATTTCCTGTGGAAATCGAGGTCCCAGAGTCTGGAGGAAGACAGGAGAGGCACAGGATCCCATTTTGCCTGAAGTCTAGTGTAAAGTTTCCACCATCAGTGATGGTTTGGGGTGCCATGTCATCTGCTGGTGTCGGTCCCACTCTGTTTCCTGAGATCAAGGGTCAACGCAGCCGTCTACCAGCAAGTTTTAGAGCACTTCATGCTTCCTGCTGCTGACCTGCTCTATGGAGATGGAGATTTTCAGGTTCCAACAGGACTTGGCGCCTGCCACACAGCGCAAAATCTACCCGTGCCCCATTTTACGGACCATGGTATTTCTGTTTCTAAATTGGCCAGCCAACTCCCCTGACCTTAGCCCCATAGAAAATCTGTGGGGTATTGTGAAAAGGAAGATGCAGAATGCCAGACCCAACAACGCAGAAGAGTTGAAGGCCACTATCAGAGCAACCTGGGCTCTCATAACACCTGAGCAGTGCCAGAAACTCATCGACTCCATGCCACGCCGCATTAATGCAGTAATTGAGGCAAAAAAGGAGCTCCAACCAAGTATTGAGTATTGTACATGCTCATATTTTTCATTTTTCATACTTTTTTTCAGTTGGCCAACATTTCTAAAAAATCCCTTTTTTGTATTAGCCTTAAGTATATATTCTAATTTTTGTGACACACGGAATTTGGATTTTCATTTGTTGCCACTTCAAATCATCAAAATTAAATGAAATAAACATTTGAATGCATCAGTCTGTGTGCAATGAATAAATATAATGTACAAGTTACACCTTTTGAATGCAATTACTGAAATAAATCAAGTTTTTTCAAAATATTCTAATTTACTGACTTTTACCTGTACAACCTTCTCCTGACAATATTGCAGCTTTTTCTGTGACACCTTGTGCCCCTTTTCTGCCAATACCTGTAGTAATTTAATTGAATCCCTATGACATGTTTCCTTATTTTGTGAGCAAAGCATTATATCATCCACGTACTGAATGACAGTGCTCTGCAATATCTGATCTATCCCTACCAAATCTTCCTTCAGTACTTTATTGAAGATATGCGGCGAATGCCGGTACCCCTGTGGCATTCTATTATACTCATAGAACTGTCCCTTATAGGTGAACCCAAAATAAATCCTGACTCTCTACACTAAGTGGAACACTGAAAAAAATGCTCCACATAAGTCCAGTACTGTAAAATGTGTCGCATCTGGAGGAACTTGAGCTAACAAGGTATGAGGATCTGGCACTTCTGCTGGAAAGTCAATCACTATTTCATTTACTGCTCTCAAATCGTGAGCTACACGATAACTTCCATCTGGTTTTTTTTACAGGCCACAAAGGCGTGTTACTCCGAGGGTGTTTTGTTGTCTTTAAAACCCCTACTGTCGAAAGTCCATTAATTTGTGGTTCAATCCCTTTGATTGCTTCCTCTGTCAATGGATATTGATTTTTCCATGGAGGTTTGGCTCCTGGTCGAAGTTCAACCTTCACAGGTTGGGCTGATTTCACAAGTCCAATATCAGTACTATGTCGAGACCACAATCCTTCTGGAACTTGTTTGCAACATCTCCTCTTTCATAGGGTCTGAATCCATCTTCATATTGCAAATAGATTCATGTGTCATTCCTACAGCCTGTGGCTCCCCTTGTCCTTGAGCCGAAATCATTATTTTGAGAAATCGTTGATCTTCACTTCTCCAGATCGCCAAATTTTTTTCTTTCGTTGGTCTGAAAGTAAGTTTCTCTGCTTCTGTCATCATTTCTCCCATTTGCTTTTGCTCATAGCCTTCTGAAACCAACAAGGTAACATGTGGCACACTCTTCTCAATATCAAATTCTTTATTCAGATAATCATCTGTGTTTATCTTCATAGCTGCTCCTTGTGGTCCTAAAATAATGCAACTTGAGCTAAGTTGAACATTCTTCGGTTGATGACTCAACCATTCCTCTGATTGTGGTTGAGCCGCCTTCTTGAAATACTTAAGCGTACAATGGAATGGATATTCCGGAAGCTTTGCATCCGGCATATTTGCAACAATAAATCTTTCCCATATCTTAGCCTGTTTGCATAAAATCTTCACTGAGATTTCCAATCCAGAAATACTGAAGACGAATCCATCTCCGTCATCATCGACAATTGGTAAACCTTTTCCTTTGGCATTTCTATCAGACAGCCGTCTGGTGTACATCTGATTGTACAGTTCAACTTACATAAGGCATCTCTTCCCAATAATGCCACAGGTGTATGTTCTGATACCAGTATGGGTATTGTAATTTTGTGATCTTTATAGCAGAGCTCAATTGGTTCTGTAAGAGGAATCAGCTGTTTTACTCCCTCAAATCCGATTGTCCTAACGAGTTGATTGGACATAGGGAGGTGTGTAGCATCTTCAGGTCGAACACAGGTGAACGCAGCTCCGCTATCCGCCATTACTTCCAATGGTCGATTGTTTATTTTCACCTCAATTGTTGGATCTCTTTCCGATCCTGACGCTACCAGCTGACACCCCCCCTTCGAATCATCTAGGCACCGCTAGAATCCTGGCTCCGGACCCCTGTAGGGGTTCACTGGTCCTCCAGATGATTTTGCCTGGCCCCTGTATCTTCCTCTGAAATTCCCTCTAAGGTCTCCTCCCGACCAATTACACTCACGGGCAAAGTGACCAACATGTCCACAATTATACACACACATCTGGAGACGGCGGGAAGACTGGCTTACCTCTTCCTCTTCCTCTCCAATTCTGTGTCTGCCCAGAAATTGGCTGTGGGTATGAATTAACTGGTGCCGCCATTGGTGGCTGGTACAATTGCGGTTGGAACTGTTCTGGTGGAAGCTGTGGCAGTGCTTGTTGGTTCGGTACACACGGACTCTGCATAACCAAAGCTTGTTTTTCTTATCCTTTTTTTATTCTCTCCCAGTTGTATTAGATTAAGTTTCCGGAGATTTTTTTCTTCGTCCTGCTCTTTCTGATTGAGTTCCTTCTTCCTGTACAGATCCACTTGATGAGCTATGTGATCTGTATAGACCCCTTTTGTCATGCTTCCAAGTCCAACTACTTCTGCCAGTTTGCTTCTTACTGGTGCGGGCAGTCCCATTTGCAGTTTAGCTCTCAAAATTGACTGCTCAATTTGACTCACATCTGATCATTTCCAGTAATATTTCTCCACACTTGATGAACTCTTGACACATAGGCTCTCGGATTTTTCTTGTTGTCCTAGTGGGTCAATCAGAATATTATCAGGATGCACATTCGTTGGAAATGTATCTTTCAATGCTCTCCACAGACGATTCCTACTTGCAGCCAGCAATTCAGGATCGTTCACTGCCGTCCCAACATATCTCATGAGTCCAGCCCTCTGGAAGACTTCTTCCATATCTGGAATCCCAATGAGATTAGCCAACAGTCTCTTAACGTCTCCTATAGCAGACTGTGTTCCCACCGTAATTTCTTCCAATTTCGAAATCCAAGGATAGGCCCCATTCTGAAGAATAGGCAACTTTTCAAGTATGTTTGACATATCGGTATTTTGCAACGGCTTATATTCAAAGTTTTGACCTCGAATGATAACTGGTGCCATTTTGCTTGTGGTCTCTTTCCTTGGCCTTAATGCATATTTGGTCTCATCTTGTTCAGATTCTCTTCTCCGCTGTCTCTCCTTCCGTATGGTCAGCGTCTGGAGTTCTTCCTGTAGCTCTCTTACTTCTCCTGCCGTCCTTGCACTCTTCAGTTCTGATAAGCATTGATCTATATCTCCTTCTATATCTTCTACAACAGTCTTTGCAGGATAAACTCCTTTCGAATACGCAGCACCTTCAGTCTTCTCTTTATCGCTGTCTTCATCTTTGCTTCCCTCAGCACTCGAATATATTGTATCCTTCTTCTTCGAATCTTCCTCAGCACTGTAATATCTTGTATCCTTCTTCTTCAAACTTTCCTTACCCCTTCTCTCCGTTCTGGCCAACCTCCGTTTGATGACCGGATCATATCCACCCATGATCCCCTCTAAATCACTCTGATCATCATCGTCCTCCTCCCGTTCCATCCTACTTAACCTCATACCACCCTTAGTTTTCAGACTTCTCGTTTTCTTCCCACCTTTAGTGCTTGGATGCGTTTTTTATGGTCGTTTCTGCTTGTCCTCTCTCTATAATTTGTTCATCCTCATCTCTGATGTAATAATCCCCCTGATGGCGGATTACTGGAAGTTGAGGATAAGCATCCCTAAACTCAACTTCCTTCTCATACGGTGGGGGTCTTCTCGCCGAATCCGTATGTGAGAAAGGTATACCGACCTCTACCCTCAGTTTCTCTGTCGACGTCTCTTCCTTTAGCTTCTTCTCCATACCTTTGCTTCCCTTGTCTTTGGTATCTTTCCTCAGTTTTTGTCCTTCATCTTCAAACAATTTAAGAACACCCAGCTCCCTTTGTCTCTTCTCTTTACGTCGTTCCTTTTGTTTTCCCTTCTTCTGATCTGCCTTGTAAATTGACAGAAGTACTTTCATGATGTTGATAACATCCGGATTAAAAGTCCCTTCCTCTGGCCAGGGTTGTTCAATGTCAGGCCAACGTTTGTTCCATTTGCCGGATAATTTCGCAATACCCTTAACTAAAGGATTACTATGTTCCACTATATTAACCGGTGTAATAACTTTCATAGCCTTGCTATCCTTTCTCCCCATTGTAAGTCCTCTTTTATCTTCCTTTATTGTGAACTATTTATTTTAGCCTATATAGCCTATGGCCTCCCCCCTTTAATTATTAATATAATCCCAAACAACCCAAGAGAATATTTTTTTTTTTATTTTTTTTTTTGAAAAAAAAAAAAAATAAAAATTTAAAAAAAATTAATTTTAAAAAAAACTTTATGAATGAATATTTAAAAAAATATGAATATTAAAAAAATTTATGAATATTAAAAAAAATATGAATATTAAAAAAAATTATGAATATTTAAAAATTATGAATATTTAAAAAAAATATGAATATTGAAAAAATATGAATTAAAAAAAATATGAATATTTGAATGAATATTTAAATTTAATAAATAAAAAATTATTTAAATTTTTTTTTATCCAAACAAAAAATCAAAGACCCCTAACAAAAATCAATTAATTTATTCAATTAAAATTCCAATTAACAACTATGAATAATTATGAATAATTAAGACCAATTTTTACCTTTACACCTATTTTACCAATTAATCAATTAATGACCCACTTACCTTAACCCCTCCGGAAAGTGAATACCAGTAGTCAACTCCACAGCAATCTAAATAACATGGAATTCCAATCTACAACATCATCACCCCAATAAATTCCATTGTTTAATATGCATCCAAGTATTTTAATATCACAGAAAAAGACTTCCAATCTACAACCATACCACACCAATATAAACCATTGTTTAATATGCACCCAAGTATTTTAATATCACAGAATAAAAGACTTCCAATCTACAACCATACCACACCAATATAAACCATTGTTTAATATGAAGCCAAATATTTCAAGATCACAGAATAATGTCAATACCTGCTTTCCAATCGAATCCCCCAGTCAGGCCCAGTAATGCACCGAGACCCAAACCTGCAACCTTTAATCCCTGATCAGTCCCGTTGCCAAGCGTGTAAGAGAGTATCATTGCATCCAACATCCTGTGGAAAGATTTTGTAGACAAAAAAGCACTAGCCTGATTTTGGATGATCCTCTGCCTGCGTCACACCTTGTCACGTCACCACGCCGCGCACGTTAGCCGCGCACGTTAGCCTCTCTCTCTCCTTTGCTCCGTTCTATAGCCTCACATAACAAGGGAAGAAAACAATACAGCCAAGCATTTAAAGTTTACACTTAACCAAGGTATTCCCCACTCATATTTGCTACCAAACGGAACCCAGGAAGAAATAAATCACTCAAAACATTTTAAAACCTGACCCCAGGAATAAATAAATCGCTCAAAACATTTTAATTTTATTTTAATCCGTCATTCAAATCAATGCATTATACTTCGTCAACATATATTCAATTTATAAATTTACTACATCTCTACAAAGAGTTTAACGTTCACATAACAGTTACTTTAACAATTTTAAAAGAGTCGTGTTCACCTTTTCCGGTAGCCATTAAACCCCTGAAAAGGAACCCCAAACAATCATATGACCTTACGCCACCCATTTTGTTCCGTCGCCTCAGCACGACCGCATGTCGTAGATTTAGTGCCGTAAACCAAAACGTGTCCTAATCTCGTGTCATAAACTCCCCCTTTCTGTAGTGTAGTGTCGCAAAATTAAACGCATGCGCACAACCATTCAAAAATACCTTTCCCCGTGAAAGAATGATTCTCTCCTCTCTCTCCCCAAACAGAAAGAATAACAGCCAGCTGTAACTTCCCATTTCCCCCTTATAGTCAAACAACATTTAACAGCGCTCACAAAACATACAACCCGACTTACAGACACATAAACAAGTTTAAGAGACTTTAATCCATCGCAATGGAATCTCTAAGGATATCCGTTAGCATGTAGCACGCAACACAATTAGCCTTCAACCTTAGCATTTAGCTTAGCCTACGGTACATCGTGACACAAAACCCAATTAGCACTAGCATCCACCTCAGCCACCATGATGTAGCATGATTCACACTTTAGCCTTAAGCATTAGCATTTAGCATTTAGCCACGATGTACCACGTGACCCGAACCATACAATCAAGCCTTAGCCACGAGGCACCACGTGGCCTGAAACAATCCAGCATTAACACCAACCTCCAGCTAACTGCAGCCTACTAGCTATACAAATGAACACCCCGCACCGTGGCCAAATCATTGTCTATCAGTAATATCTCCTTCTAACTTTGTGTTGCGTAAGTTCTGGATAATCATAGAGAGGTTACCCCAAGCATTATAGTTCGTCAACCATACGATGAGTATATAACATACATATAATTCGTCCAGCTTAATAATTCCCAGAATTAAACCCTACACCACATAACGCGTTGCAAGGATTTTATGGCCCATTCCTAAAGAATCGCCTCGATTCGAGGGCTTTTCCAGATCCCCCCGGTGCCCTAATTATGCAGACATCTCCCAACATATATTTCTCTACCAATCCATTGTCCTAAAACATGCTATTATTCCCCATTTACCCATCAACCAAATTTAGAATATTTGTTATCAGACTCCGAATCGACAACAACACTCCACATCAACCACAACCCAAGTACGTTTTAACTGTACACCGTCAAAGCCCTCTCATGAATCAGCGGGATAACCATTGGCCAAATTTCTTTGTGAGTAATCTCTCACCTTTAAGCCGGCTTGGACAGTAGTCAACTCGCGAATCCAGGAAAGGGACCAACAACGATGCAATCAGAATCTCAGCGGAGCCTCCATTTGTAGTGTAGGTTATTTGTAGGTGTTATCGTCAATCAAGAAGTCTGCTTAGGTTGGATCGTGTTCAAAGGCCTTTATTCAAACCACGAGGTTCCAGCGTAAGTACGGACACAATATCCGGAGAACCAGACCCCAAATAAATCTTGCTGCATTCTAACTCTTCGTCATTGCTCCCCCCTTTATATAGCCCAAGAGACGTCACGCTAAAACCTTCCCTCTGGATAGCAATAATCAACCTTCCATTTTTCTCTTCATGAAAAACATTTAACCAAGACATAATTTTAATACACTACCTGGTCATATTGGGGATAGTCACATGTGCAGGGTGCAGGTTGTCATTAGTGTTTGATTTTTTGGGAATAGTCACATGTCATGCGGTGCAGGTGGTCATTATTGGGATAGTCACATGTTACAGGGGTTGCAGGTGGTCATTATTGGGATTACTGTGAATAGTCCCATGGACATGGTTGCAGGTGGTCAATATTGGGATTATTGGGAATAGTCCACATGTACAGGGTTGCAGGTGGTCAATTTTGGGATTATTGTGAATAGTCCCATGTACAGGGTGTGAGTGGGCATTTTAGGGGGATTATTGGGATGGTCACAGTAAGGGTTGCATGTGTCATTATTGGGGATTATTGTGAACATCTTTGATTCAGTATTAACAGAGGAAAGGGTAAGTCATTCAAAAAAAATCAAGTTAAACCGCTATTTATTTTTACAGTCCATAAATCAATTATGTGGGTATTTTTAACACCAACTTTACTTAGGACTCATTAGGCTTACCTAAACAATGACTATATTTTAGTGATTTAATTTGGGATTGTGTTTGTACAAATTTGTCGATTTTGTTTTAACTTTCACATTATTTTGTGTAGATGAATTACGATAAATTATAAGCAAATCGATTCAATCCCACTTTTAAAGCAACAAAGTGAAAAAAGTTATAGTGGGGTAGATTTCCTAGGAACTGTATAGCCTCAATAATATTTAAGAAGTTAATTTCCTGGGGAAGATAGATACTGCCTGTGCTTCTCCATCCACTCATGTGGTGTATATTATATAGCCTACTCTATTTAATTGAGACCATACGCTCACCTGATCTGGCGCACACCCAACTAGGAGAGGAAGCCCCTGTAGCTCAGTTGTGGGTTATTTCCAGTGGTGGGGGCAGTATGAAAAAAATATGTTATGCGCTCACTGATAAGCGTGGCTGGCTAAAGGAATGAAATGTAAAATGAGGAGTATGGCTTTTCTGAACTAGGAAGAGGGAGAGCTTGCTGAACTAGGAGAGAGGGGTTAGGCTGGCTGAATAGGAGAGGAGAGGTTAGGCTGCTGAACTAGGGAGAGGTATGGCTGCTGACTAGGAGAGGAGAGGTATGGCTGATGAACTAGGAGGAAGTTGGCTGCGAATAGGAAGAGAGGTAGGCTGCTGAACTAGAGAGAAGTATGGGTGCTGAACTAGGGAGAGAGGTATGCTGCTGAACATAGGAGAGAAGGTATGGCTGCTGACTAGGAAGGTTCACTGCCTGACTAAGAAGAATGTTAACAGTGGGGAAAAGTATTTGGCCCACCATTGGGAGTTCTCCCATTAAAAGATGAAGAGGCCTGTATTTTCATTATAGGTCACATCAACTATATTCCGAAAATCACATTGTAGTTTGTAAGGATGTTTTGCATTATGGTGGAAAATATATTTGGTACGCAAACCAGATTTTATGATCTCACAGCCTAGTTCTTTTTTTAAGGGGCTCCTTTTCCTCCACTCTTCCTTATTAATGCACCGTTTGAATTGTTATAAATAAAAAGAAACCTGTCCAAAAACCTCAAACGCACACTCCAAACTCCCTATGGCCGACCAAAAGCTGCCCCAAGGACCCAGAAACAAAATTGTAGACCTGCCCCCCAACGGGAAAGACTGACTCTGCAATAGGTAAGCATTTTGTTTGAAAAAATCACTGGGGACCAATTATTAGAAATGGAAGACATACAGACCACTGTAATCTACCTCGATCGGGGGCTCCACCAAATCTCCCCCATGGGGTAAATATGATCACAAAAAACGTGGCAAAAACCCCAAACCACACGGGGGCCTGGTAAATGACCTCAGAGACTGGGACCAAATAAAAAAGCCTCCCATCATAACAATACCCCCAGGGCCAAAATCCTGCAGTCCCAGACTGTCCCCCTGCTTAACCCCATAATTCCGGGCCGTCTAAATTTTGCTAAGTGCTTTTGGGTACCCAAAAGGATTGGGAAATGTCTATGGTCAATAAACCCAAAAATAAATTTTTTGGAAAAAACCAAACTCGTTGTGTTTGGGACAAAGTCTGGTTGCTCCAAAAACCCCTACTCTGTAAACGGGGGGGGAAACCATGCTTTGGGGCGTTTTTCGCAAAGGGCCGGGACGCTGACCTGTAAAGCAGAATAAATGGGGCCATATATCAAAATTTTTGAGTGAAAACCTCCTTCCTCAAAAGGGCTGAAGATAAAACAGCTGGGGTCTTTCAGCTACAATGACCCAAAACAACCCCGGGGCCGAAGGAGGGGCGTAAAAAGAATTTCAAGGCCTGTAGCCTAGCCAGTCTCCATATCTCAACCCCTTAGAAAAACTTTGGGGGGAGTTTAAAGCTGTGTTGCCCGCGACGCCCCAAAACTCCTGCTCTGAGGAGATCTGCATGGAGGATGGGGCCAAAAAACCACAAAAGTGTGTGAAAACCCTTTTAAGACTTACAAAACGTTTGGGCCTTGTCATTCCAAAAAGGGTATATAACAAAGTATTGAAAACTTTTTTTATTGACCAAAAATTATTTTTCCACCATAATTTGCAAAAAAATTCTAAAAAAACCCCAATTGATTTTTCCTGGAAAAGAAATTCTCATTTTGTCTGTCATAGTTGACGTGTCCTATATGAAAATTAAGGCCTCTCTCATCTTTTTCAGTGGGAGAAAATTTCACAATTGGTGGCGACAAATACTTTTTTCCCCACTGTATGGGTGCTGATTAAAATAAAATACAACTGTCCCTGTAGTGCACCTGGGAAACCACATGACATGATCCCCCTCTTTCTCTCTCCCGCTTGGGTAGAGCTGTTGTTGTAAATCTTTTAATTAAATACAGAATAAAGAAGTATTTCTGCTAACTGGACGAGAGGTATGGCTGCTGAACTAGGGCGGGAGAGGTTGGCTGCTGACTAGGGCGGAGAGGTATGGCTGGAGAAGAGTCAACGCTAGCCTCCAGGTTGGCGCCTTTTGATTTATGATGATAAATTTGGGATGTTAATAGACTCAATGTTGAGCACCCCCCATGATTCATTACGATACTGTATAACTAATAGCCTAGATCAATTAAGTTAATTTCCTTGGAAAGAATAACTGCCACGTGATTTATCGCCCAGTCTAGTAGCCTGGTAGGCTAGTGTTGAATAATTTACAGAGGTGCTTTAGTACATGCTACTACCATACATTACAGAAGACACCGTTTCCATAATCTGCGGGGCAAAGTATTTTATCACATTGTTTTCTGTCTGACCGCCCCTTCATGAAAAATGGGCCGCAGCCGTACCCCCAAACGTCTTTGTTTTAACATTTGAAAGTGAAAAAATTCCTGCTCCAAGAAAGAAACACTAAATACCACCCATTTTCCAAGAATCCTATGAATGAAAAAATCTAAAATTAAAAACTTTTTTTTTTACTAGTTTTAATGTGCTGACAAAAAAATCACACAAAATTTTCATGAAAAAATGTTCAAAACCCTGGAGTCTGGATTTGGATTTGCCCCCAAATTTAAAATGGAAAACCCGCTACAGGCTGCCAATTTGATGTAACGTCCTTAAAACAATCGAAATGAGGCTCATATGTGGTGCCTCCCGTGCCTGTATGACCTCCCTACAACCCCGGGGCATGCTCCTGATGAGTGGCGGGTGGTCTCCTGAGGATCTCCTCCCCGACCTGGGCTAAAAACATCCGCCAACTCCTGGACAGTCTGGGTGCAACGGGCGTTGGTGGGTGGGGCGAGACATGATGACCCAGATGTGCTCAAATTGGATCATCTGGGGGAAAGGGCGAGCCGTCCTAGCATCAAAGCCTTCCCCTTCAGACTGCTGACACACTCCCCCACATGGGTCTGCATTGCTTGCTTAGGAGACCCAGGGCCACCGCACCAGCATATGGTCTCCAAGGGTCGAGGATCCATTCGGGACCTAAAGGCAGTCCTACCTCTGGGGAGCACATGGGGACTGTGGGGGCCCCCCCAAAAAAATGCCACCCCACACCTATGACCCACCTCCAAAACCGTCATGCTGGAGGTGTTCAGGCACAGAACGTTCTCCCCCGTCCCAGCTCTGTCATGTCTTCCGTGCTCGTGTAACCTGCTTTCATTTAAGACACAGGGTGCCGTGGAAATTTTCTAACTTGGTGTTTTCTTGGGAAATGCCAAAATCCCGCACGGTGTTGGGCTGTAACACAACCCCCCCCTGTGGATTTGGGCCCTCATACCCCCCTCATGGAGTCTTTTCTCCGTTTGAGCAGACCATGCCTTTGTTGCCCGCTGGAGGGGGTTTTGCAGGCTCTCGTGCTCCTCCGCTCCTTTTGGGGACAAAGCGGGGTAGGCATCCTGGCTGGTTTTCCCCCTCCTAACGGTTCCAAGCTTTGTACTGGCCTGTCTCCTGGTACCCCCCGCTCTGACCTCCTACGCCACCCTTCTTCCCCGCTCGCATTGATGTCAAACCCGGAAATGACTCCTACACCCCTGGTGGGTTTGACCCTTCCTAACTAGGGAAAGCCCCCCATTAAGTGAAAAAATCCCAGGAATAGGAAAGGGAAAATGGGGGGGTCACCCCCCTTTCAAAACCCCTTTTTTTTGGGGGGTTTTTGTAAGCCTATAAATTCCCGTTTCATTTTTACACAACACATTAAAGTTTTCATCATTTCTTCCATGGAC
>CM072257.1:4586643-4632516 GCA_036851935.1 Coregonus suidteri | reverse complement strand
CCTTTTCCCCAACAATGCGATTTATAAAGTCAAAAAAAGTTAAGAAAAAAAAAAAAGGAAAATAGAACAAAATAAAACAATAATGAGGCATAAGGAGTACGGTAAATGTGCAGGGGTCCTAACTAGACTATATACATGGAGTACCAGTACTGAGTCAATGTGCAGGGGTACCAGGTAGTTGAGGTAGTAATGAAACTATAAGGAGTACTGAGGTCAATGGTGCAGGGTTACCAGGAAGTTGAGGTAGTAATGAGGCTATAAGGAGTACTGAGTCAATGTGCAGGGGGTACCAGGAAGTTGAGGTAGTAATGAGGGCTATAAGGAGTACTGAGTCAATGTGCAGGGTACCAGGAGTTGAGGTAGTAATGAGGCTATAAGGAGAGTAACCAGTACTGAGTCAATGTGCAGGGGTACCAGGTGGTTGAGGTAATAACTAGACGATATACAAGGAGTACCAGTACTGAGTCAATGTGCAGGGGTATCAGGTAGTTGAGGTAATAAATAGACTATATACAAGGAGTACCAGTACTGAGTCAATGTGCAGGTGTACCAGGTAGTTGAGGTAATTGAGGTAATATGTACATGTATGTAGGGGTAAAAGTGACTAGGCAATCAGGATAGAGATTACCTCTCCTCATCCAGGGAGTGCACACACACTCACTGACACACACACACACACACACACACACACACTCCACTGACAGACACACACACACACACACACACAAACACACCCCACACACACACACACACACCACACACACACACCACACACACACACACACACACACACTCAAAGTGAATGTTGTGTTTGTTCAATATTGTTTTAGGACTATGGAAAAATGGAAAATAGGATTAGCCTATGGATTATGAAAACAACAAAAAATAAATGGGAAAATGGGAGAGGAGAAATGACTAGAGGACAGTGTTTGTTTAACTCACTGACCATGACCCATGAGTTCTTCTTACCTTTGTTCAGTAGAAAAGTCTCCCTCTCTAAACACTATAGGAGGTTCCATAGACCAGTCACTCTTCATGGACACACAGCTGGGTACAGGGGAGGCTGGTCTCTCCTGCTTGATTGGGCTTCAACACAACAGACACAAACATTACGTCTCTCATCTACTCTGAGCTCAGATGGGAAAACATAAGAAAGAGTTTCATTCCAAAACGCTATATATCCATTTTCAGAAATGTTAGTAAATTAGCTTCTATTGTTTTAAAGAAATTATCAAATAAATGGTTGTGTTTTCTCTCTATCTAATCATGGCAGGGGGTTGTTCAATACCAGACATGTGTTTCTTTAAAATCGATCAATTAATGGCTTCATTTCAGAGAGACAAATGTTTTTTTTTGCAAAATGCTATATATCTGCCTCACTCTCAGAGAAATACAGTGGGGGAAAAAAGTATTTAGTCAGCCACCAATTGTGCAAGTTTTCCCACTTAAAAAGATGAGAGAGGCCTGTAATTTTCATCATAGGTACATGTCAACTACGACAGACAAAATTGAGGAAAAAAAATCCAGAAAAATCACATTGTAGGATTTTTTATGAATTTATTAGCAAATTATGGTGGAAAATAAGTATTTGGTCACCTACAAACAAGCAAGATTTCTGGCTCTCACAGACCTGTAAACTTCTTCTTTAAGAGGCTCCTCTGTCCTCCACGCGTTACCTGTATTAATGGCACCTGTTTGAACTTGTTATCAGTATAAAAGACACCTGTCCACAACCTCTCAAACAGTCACACTCCAAACTCCACTATGGCCAAGACCAAAGAGCTGTCAAAGGACACCAGAAGAAACAAAATTGTAGACCTGCACCAGGCTGGGAAGACTGAATCTGCAATAGGTAAGCAGCTTGGTTTGAAGAAATCAACTGTGAGAGCAAATATTAGGAAATGGAAGACATACAAGACCACTGATAATCTCAATCGATCTGGGGCTCCACGCAAGATCTCACCCCGTGGGGGTCAAAATGATCACAAGAACGGTGAGCTAAAATCCCAGAAACCACACGGGGGACCTAGTGAATGACCTGCAGAGAGATGGGACCAAAGTAACAAAGCCTCCCATCAGTAACACACTACGCCGCCAGGGAATTAAATCCTGCAGTGCCAGACGTCTCCCCCTACTTAAGCAGTACATGTCCAGGCCCGTCTGAAGTTTGCTAGAGTGCATTTGGATGATCCAGAAGAGGATTGGGAGAATGTCATATGGTCAGATGAAACCAAAATAGAACTTTTTGGGTAAAAACTCAACTCGTCGTGTTTAGAGGACAAAAAATGCTGAGTTGCATCCAAAGAACACCATACCTACTGTGAAGCATGGGGGTGGAAACATCATGCTTTGGGGCTGTTTTTCTGGCAAAGGGGACCAGGATGACTGATCCGTGTAAAGGAAAGAATGAATGGGGCCATGTATCGTGAGATTTTTGAGTGAAACCTCCTTCCATCAGCAAGGGCATTGAAGATGAAAAGTGGCTGGGTCTTTCAGCATGACAATGATCCCAAAACACACCGCCCGGGCAACGAAGGAGTGGCTTCGTAAGAAGCATTTCAAGGTCCTGGAGTGGCCTAGCCAGTCTCCAGATCTCAACCCCATACAAAATCTTTGGAGGGAGTTGAAAATTCCGTGTTGCCCAGTGACAGCCCAAACATCACTGCTCTAGAGGAGATCTGCATGGAGGAATGGGCCAAAATACCAGCAACAGTGTGTGAAAACCTTGTGAAGACTTGTACAGAAAACGTTTGACCTGTGTCATTGCCAACAAAGGGTATATAACAAAGTATTGAGAAACTTTTGTTATTGACCCAAATACTTATTTTCCACCATCATTTGCAAATAAAATTCATTAAAAAATCCTACAATGTGTGATTTTCAGGATTTTTTTTTTCTCATTTTGTCTGTCATAGTTGACCTGTACCTATGAAGAAAATTACAGGCCTCTCTCATCTTTTTAAGAGGGAGAACTTGCACAATTTGTGGCTGACTAAATACTTTTTTCCCCTACTGTAAGTAGTACTAATAGATTTTACACAGTTAAATGTAACAAATAACTACATTTTTAATAAAGAACTGTACAAATGATACACTTGTGACATCAATATTTAAATATATTTAAAAAATAATCATAAATACAGTAATATGAGATCTGTATGTAAAACATTTACATTTAATTTTTTAGTCATTTAGTCATTTAACATTTAGCAGATGTTTTTTATTCAGGATCCGGATTCCCAAAAGCATCTTAAGGCCAAGTTCATCATTAGAATCTTCGTAGAAGCATTGTTAAATCACTCAGCCAAGTGCGTCGTTAGATGCTTTTTTGCCCTCCCGCTTCACTTTATACACAGAAGATCTCCGCTAAACATAGAATCACATGGTTATCCGTCTCTTTGTTATGCCGATAAATTCAGAACAAAGTTGAATACAAATACAAAGTTGCAATGTCTTTGCAATTGATTCAAACAACGGAAGTACACACATTATGCTTCAAATGAAAACCGAGATAACTGCATTACAATATAAACAGTAGGCTATAGGCCTATTTCAATCATATTGAAATATATTCAATGTTCAATATATTTAGTTTTATTTTGCTACTTGTAGGCTACTGTCTGTAATTTGTCTCAATTTATTTCATGATGTGTAGCCTAACATGTGCCCAATGATGTGCCGAATCTGTGATTTAGTGCATTTTTATTGTGTAAGCATTAGAATAAACTACCTCAATATTTGCAGCCGTAGGTAGTAATATCTTTCTAGAAGCTGATCCATGGTCAGCATTGTGAAATAATTATAATGTTAAGGAAAGATTTTAATGGAGAAAACTGATCTGAGAGCAGCACTCCCCTTCTTTCGATCCTATCAGTATCGATACATGCTCCACCGGACGTGATACCTTGTCATACTGCTGATCCAGTTTCTACTGGTCTGCCTGCGGATCTGGAACTCTGACCTGTTCACCGGACGTGTGACCTTGTCCCGAACCTGCTGTTTCGACCCTCTCTCTCTCTCTCTCTCTCTCTCTCTCTCTACAACACCTGCTGTCTTGACCTCTGAATGCTTGGCTTTGAACAGCCAACTGACATTTACTCCTGAGGTGCTGACGTGTTGCACCCTCTATAACCACAGTGATTATTATTTGACGCTGCTGGTCATGAACATTTAAAAATCTTGAAGAGCGATTTGGCCTTAATGGCCATGTACTCTTATAATCTCCCCCCAGCACAGCCAGAAGAGGACTGGCCTCCCCTCAGAGCCTGGTTCCTCTCTAGTTTTCTTCCTAGGTTCCTGCCTTT
Source organism: Coregonus suidteri (assembly GCA_036851935.1). Taxonomy (NCBI): domain Eukaryota; kingdom Metazoa; phylum Chordata; class Actinopteri; order Salmoniformes; family Salmonidae; genus Coregonus; species Coregonus suidteri. Next base: position 4,628,212 of record CM072257.1, on the reverse strand, counting down.
CTAGGGAGTTTTTCCTAGCCACCATGCTTCTACATCTGCATTACTTGCTCTTTGTGGTTTTAGACTGGGTTTCTATATAAGCACTTTGTGACAACTGCTGATGTAAAAAATGTCATCTGGGAATACATATGCAGACCAGGCCAGGGTTTGGGGTTTGAGTAGTCAATGAGAGGTAAAAATGACTTCCTTAGTTGTTCATTTTGAAAATGTTCTGTCTTAAGTAGTTTAACAAACTGACACATTTTCATGTTAGTCAAAAACAACTTTATATCGAAGGAGTGCTTTGATTTGACGGCCTGCACCTGTGCAGTTCGGCACAAGACGACCATTAGACCCAATGACGTATTTCTGCGCATGAGCTTCAAATCAAATCAAATTGTATTTCTCACATGCGCCAAATACAACAGTGGTACACTTTACCGTGAAATGCTTACTTAAGAGCCCTTTCCCAACAATGCAGAGTTAAAAAGTAACAAAAATTCGCTAATTAAAAAAAGGAAATAGTAACACAATAAAATAACAATAATGTGGCTATAAGGAGTACCGAGTCAATGTGCAGGGGTACCAGGAAGTTGAGGTAATTGAGGTAATATGTACATGTAGGTAGGGGTAAAAGTGACTAGGCAATCAGGATAGAGATTACATCTCCTCATCCAGGGATTGCACACACACTCTCACACACACACACACACACACACACACACACACACACACATTACACACACACACACACTCACTCACCCACACACAGGGAGGGAATGTTGTGTTAGTTTAATATTGTTTTAGGACTATGAAAATGGAAAAAAGGATTAGCCTATGGATTATGAAAACAACAAAAAGAAGTGGTAAAATGGGAGAGGAGTGTCACACCCTGGCTCTGGGACTCATTATGTTGAGCCAGGGTGTGTTCTTTCTATGTGTTCTGTTTCTATGTTGGGTGTTCTAGTTCGTCATTTTCTATGTTTGACTGAGTGACTCCCAATCAGAGGCAACGAGTGTCAGCTGTTTGCTGGTTGTCTCTGATTGGGAGCCATATTTAACTGTCTGTGTTTCACTTTGGGTTTGTGGGTTTTTGTTCCGTGTTCGGTCATTGTCACCGTGGACTTCACGAGTCGTGTTTTGTTTTGTTTAGAAACTTTAACTAATTAAAGTCATGTTTGTTTCTCACGCTGTGCCTTGGTCTACTCATTACTACGACGATCGTGACAGAAAAACCCACCCTACCAAGACCAAGCAGCGTGTCCAGGAGCAGGCAGCCTGGACGTGGGAGCAGATCTTGGACGGGCAGGGGTCCTGGACCTGGGAGGAAATCCTGGCCGGGATGGATCGCCGGCCATGGAGTGAGACGGTGGAGGCGCGCCGTAGAGAGGAGCTACGGCGTGATCAGGGTCGTCGTCGGACGGTCGTGAGGCAACCCCAGAAATTTTTTAGGGGGGGGCACACGGCATGGACGACGGGGCTGACGGAGGAGAAAAGGGGGCGGATCCAGAAGGCCACCAGGCCAGGGGTACACCGCCCTGTACGTCCTGTGCGGATGCCTCACACAGAGTGTGTGAGGGTAGGGCATTTCAGCCAGGACGGGTGGTTGGCCGCTATTCACTCCAGGCCTCCTATCCGTCTCCACAGCCCGGTTCGGCCTGTCCCTGCTCCACGCACCAAGCCTACGGTGTGCGTCGACAGCCCAGCCCGGCCTGTCCCTGCTCCACGCACTAAACCTACGGTGCGCGTCGCCAGCCCGGTCAGGCCTGGTTCCTGCCACCCGCACCAAGTCTACGGTGCGCGTCGCCAGCCCGACCCGGCCTGTTCCTGCCACCCGCACCAAGCCTACGGTGCGCGTCGCCAGCCCGACCCGGCCTGTTCCTGCCACTCGCACCAAAACCTACGGTGCGCGTCGCCAGCCCGGTCCGGCCTGTTCCTGCCACTCGCACTAAGCCAGGGGTGCGAGAAGTCAGCCTGGTAAGGCCTGTTCCTCCTCCACGCACCAAGCCAGGGGTGCAAGTCGACAGACTGGACCAGGGGCACTATGGGGGGTGTATTGGAGGGTGGTGGTCAAGGCCGGAGCCAGAACCGCCGCCGAGGAGGTATGCCCGCCCAGCCCTCCCCTGTTTTGTTTAGTTGAGGCGCCGGTCGCAGTCCGCGCCTTTAGAGGGGGGTACTGTCACACCCTGGCTCTGGGACTCATTATGTTGAGCCAGGGTGTGTTCTTTTCTATGTGTTCTGTTTCTATGTTGGGTGTTCTAGTTCGTCATTTTCTATGTTTGACTGAGTGACTCCCAATCAGAGGCAACGAGTGTCAGCTGTTTGCTGGTTGTCTCTGATTGGGAGCCATATTTAACTGTCTGTGTTTCACTTTGGGTTTGTGGGTTTTTGTTCCGTGTTCGGTCATTGTCACCGTGGACTTCACGAGTCGTGTTTTGTTTTGTTTAGAAACTTTAACTAATTAAAGTCATGTTTGTTTCTCACGCTGTGCCTTGGTCTACTCATTACTACGACGATCGTGACAGAAAAACCCACCCTACCAAGACCAAGCAGCGTGTCCAGGAGCAGGCAGCCTGGACGTGGGAGCAGATCTTGGACGGGCAGGGGTCCTGGACCTGGGAGGAAATCCTGGCCGGGATGGATCGCCGGCCATGGAGTGAGACGGTGGAGGCGCGCCGTAGAGAGGAGCTACGGCGTGATCAGGGTCGTCGTCGGACGGTCGTGAGGCAACCCCAGACATTTTTTAGGGGGGGGGCACACGGCATGGACGACGGGGCTGACGGAGGAGAAAAGGGGGCGGATCCAGAAGGCCACCAGGCCAGGGGTACACCGCCCTGTACGTCCTGTGCGGATGCCTCACACAGAGTGTGTGAGGGTAGGCATTCAGCCAGGACGGGTGGTGGCCGCTATTCACTCCAGGCCTCCTATCCGTCTCCACAGCCCGGTTCGGCCTGTCCCTGCTCCACGCACCAAGCCTACGGTGTGCGTCGACAGCCCAGCCCGGCCTGTCCCTGCTCCACGCAACAAGCCTACGGTGTGCGTCGACAGCCCAGCCCGGCCTGTCCCTGCTCCACGCAACAAGCCTACGGTGTGCGTCGACAGCCCAGCCCGGCCTGTCCCTGCTCCACGCACTAAACCTACTCATTACTACGACGATCGTGACAAGGAGAAATTACTAGAGACAGTGTTGTTTAACTCACTGACCATGACCCATGAGTTCTTCTTACCTTTGTTCAGTAGAAAAGTCTCCCTCTTTAAACACTATAGGAGGTTCCATAGACCAGTCACTCTTCATGGACACACAGCTGGGTACAGGGGAGGCTGGTCTCTCCTGCTTGATTGGACTTCAACACAACAGAGACAAACATTATTTCTCTCATTGTTTAAAATCGCTTGATGGTTTATTTCAGAGAGACAAATAATGTAGTTTTCTTTGCCAAATGCTATATATCTGTCTCACTCTCAGAGAAATAAGTAGTACTACTAGGTTTTACACAGTAATAAAATATATCTGCCTCACTCTCAGAGAAATAAGTAGTACTGCTAGGTTTTACACAGTCAAATGTAACAAATAACTACATTTTTTTAATAAACATCTGTACAAAAATTCAATACAGTAATATGAGATCTGTACGTAAAACATTTACATTTTCGTCATTTAGCAGATGTTCTTATCCAGGGTATCACAAAAGCATCTTAAGGCCAAGTTCATCATTAGAATCTATCTAGTTTATTGATAGATCCTTCGTAGGAGCATTGTAAAATCTCTGAGCTGTTTCCCAAAACCATCGTTATTAACGTTGCACTTGAAAACGCTCATATTCTAACACCTGCCTCAGACCACTTGTAGAACAGCCAAGTGCGTCGTTAGATGCTTTTTTGCCCTCCCGCGTCACTTTATACACAGAAGATCTCCAGTAAACAAAGAATCACATGGTTTATCCGTCTCTTTGTGACCGCAGATAAATTCAGAACAAAGTTGACTACAAATACAAAGTTGCAAATGTCTTTGCAATTGAATCAAACAAGGGACGTATACAAATTTGGGTTTGCGGTTTGAGAAGTCAATGAGAGATAAAAATCACTTTCTTAGTTTTTTCCATTTGAAAATGTTCTGTCTTAAGTAGTTTAACAAACTGTCACATTTTCATGTTGGTCAAAAACAACTTTATATCCAAGGAGTGACTTTGATTTGACGGCCTGCACATGTGCAGTTCGGCACAAGACGACCATTAGACCCAATGACGTAGTTTCTGCGCATGAGCTTCAAAACAAATCAAATTGTCTTTCTCACATGCGCCGAATACAACAGTGGTACACTTTACCGTGAAATGCTTACTTAAGAGCCCTTTCCCAACAATGCAGAGTTAAAAAGTAACAAAAATTCGCTAAATAAAAAAAGGAAATAGTAACATAATAAAATAACAATAATGAGACTATAAGGAGTACTGAGTACCGAGTCAATGTGCAGGGGTACCAGGAAGTTGAGGTAATTGAGGTAATATGTACATGTAGGTATGGGTAAAAGTGACTAGGCTATCAGGATAGAGATTTACATCTCCTCATCCAGGGAGTGCACATACACTCACACACACACACACACACACACACACAACACACACACACACACACACACACACACACACACACACACACACACACAGTTTTAGGACTATGAAAATGGAAAAAAGGATTAGTCTATGGATTATGTAAACAACAAAAAAGAAATGGGAAAATGGGAGAGGAGAAATGACTAGAGACAGTGTTGTTTAACTCACTGACCATGACCCATGTGTTCTTCTTACCTTTGTTCAGCAGAAAAGTCTCCCTCTCTAAAACCGTATAGGTTGTTCAATAGACCGTTCACTCTTCATGGACACACACAGCTGGGTACAGGGGAGGCTGTCTCTCCTGCTTGATTGGGCTTCAACATAACAGAGACAAAACTTACGTCTCTCATCTACTCTGAGCTCAGATGGGGAAACATAAGAAGAGTTTCATTCCAAAACGATATAAATCCATTTTCAGAAATGTTCGTCAATTAGCTTTATTGTTTCAAGAAATTATGAAAGAGATTGGTGTTTTTTCACTATCTAATCATGGTATGGGGTTGTTCAATGACAGCCATGCATTTGTTTAAAATCTATCACTTGATGGTTTCATTTCAGAGAGACAAATAATCATGTTTTTTTGCAAAATGCTACATATCTGCCTCACTCGCAGAGAAATAAGTAGTACTGCTAGGTTTTACACAGTAATAATATATATATATATATATATATCTACCTCACTCTCAGATAAATAAGTAGTAATGCTAGATTTTACACAGTAATAATATATCTGCCTCACTCTCAGAGAAATAATTAGTACTGCTAGGTTTTACACAGTCAAATGTAGCAACATTTGAAATTGTGTTTTTTACATTGGATAAAAGTAGAGACTCAGCTAGAAAAAGGTATATCATACACTACAGTTGAGGAACAATGGGAAAGTAATTCTGCTTTGAAAGATGATAAACTTGTAACCTCACTTTTGAGAAAATGGCCTTTGAATGTTTTGGTTCACCTACTGGAGAGCTCTTCTTTATCTACAGTGGTGTTACTTTGGCAGAAAATGTCACCCATCTAAATAAATAGTAACAATAACATAACAATTTATAGCATAACAAACAATGAAACTGACATAAACCAAAAACACCATACATTTAGTTAACTATATATATATATATATATATATATATATACTATATATATATATATATATATATATATATATAAATATATATATACATATATATATATACAGTGGGGAGAACAAAGTATTTGATACACTGCCGATTTAGCAGGTTTTCCTACTTACACAGCATGTAGAGGTCTGTAATTTTTATCATAGGTACACTTCAACTGTGAGAGACAGAATCTAAAACAAAAATCCAGAAAATCACATTGTATGATTTTTAAGTAATTCATTTGCATTTTATTGCGTGACATAAGTATTTGATCAACTACCAACCAGTAAGAATTCCGGCTCTCACAGACCAGTTAGTTTTTCTTTAAGAAGCCCTCCTGTTCTCCACTCATTACCTGCATTAACTGCACCTGTTTGAACTCGTTACCTGTATAAAATACATCTGTCCACACACTCAATCAAACAGACTCCAACCTCTCCACAATGGCCAAGACCAGAGAGCTGTGTAAGGACATCAGGGATACAATTGTAGACCTGCACAAGGCTGGGATGGGCTACAGGACAATAGGCAAGCAGCTTGGTGAGAAGGCAACAACTCTTGGCGCAATAATTAGAAAATGGAAGAAGATCAAGATGATGGTCAATCACCCTCGGTCTGGGGCTCCATGCAAGATCTCACCTCGTGGGGCATCAATGATCATGAGGAAGGTGAGGGATCAGCCCAGAACTACACGGCAGGACCTGGTCAATGACCTGAAGAGAGCTGGGACCACAGTCTCAAAGAAAACCATTAGTAACACACTACGCCATCATGGATTAAAATCCTGCAGCGCACACAAGGTCCCCCTGCTCAAGCCAGCGCATGTCCAGGCCCGTCTGAAGTTTGCCAATGACCATCTGGATGATCCAGATGAGGAATGGGAGAAGGTCATGTGGTCTGATGAGACAAAAATATAGCTTTTTGGTCTAAACTCCACTCGCCGTGTTTGGAGGAAGAAGAAGCATGAGTACAACCCCAAGAACACCATCCCAACCGTGAAGCATGGAGGTGGAAACATCATTCTTTGGGGATGCTTTTCTGCAAAGGGGACAGGACGACTGCACCGTACTTAGGGGAGGATGGATGGGGCCATGTATCGCGAGATCTTGGCCAACAACCTCCTTCCTTCAGTAAGAGCATTGAAGATGGGTCTTCCAGCAAGACAACGACCCGAAACACACAGCCAGGGCAACTAAGGAGTGGCTCCTTAAGAAGCATCTCAAGGTCCTGGAGTGGCCTAGCCAGTCTCTAGACCTGAACCCAATAGAAAATCTTTGGAGGGAGCTGTAAGTCCGTATTGCCCAGCAACAGCCCCGAAACCTGAAGGATCTGGAGAAGGTCTGTATGGAGGAGTGTGCCAAAATCCCTGCTGCAGTGTGTGCAAACCTGGTCAAGACCTACAGGAAACGTATGATCTCTGTAATTGCAAACAAAGGTTTCTGTACCAAATATTAAAGTTCTGCTTTTCTGATGTATCAAAAACTTATGTCATGCAATAAAATGCAAACTATTTACCTAAAAATCATACAATGTGATTTTCTGGATTTTTGTTTTAGATTCCGTCTCTCACAGTTGAAGTGTACCTATGATAAAAATTACAAACCTGCAAAATCGGCAGTGTATCAAATACTTGTTCTCCCCACTGTATATATATATATATATATATATATATAATATATATATATATATATAGTTAACTAAATGTTATGGGTGTTTTTGGTCTATGTAAGTTTCATTGTTTGTTATGCTATAAATTGTTATGTTATGGTTGTAAGTGGTAAAATGAACTAGAAAATGTCATATTTTGAAATTCTGAGTAATTACTACTTTAGTAAGGATATACTTTATTCAATATTACTGCAGTTACTAAATAATTCCAATAGATGGCAGCATAAGACCACAAATGACATTTCAGAAGGTTAGTTTAGTTTTCTCCCTGGATACACCACCACTCCCCCTCACAGGAAAACTCCTGCACACGCTTTTTACTGTCCCTTTCCACACTGCTAACGCAAGAGGAACGACTGAAAAAGCATTTAACAGATTACTGTGAAAATAATATAATGATGATTCATGTTTATTATTAGCTGTTTTTATGCTCATGTTTTTGAAATTATACTTCATTACTATAACAATTATCAATAAGCCTGAACATAAATTTAGTCACCTCTGGTTGAGAAAAACGTATTTTCCTAGTACATTCATTGTCAGATTCATCAACCAGCAGCGAGCACTCTGCCTTCTAGCACAAGCGAGGGGCATGTTGAGGTACATTTGCTAACCGGAAGGGTTGCATGATGTAATTTATTGGCGGCTGGAAGACGCACTCTTGTCTTATCTATTCCGAGGTTGTTTAATCGCAATATTAGATATTTAAAAATGCATGTATACTAGGGTTGAGGTTAGCGCATCTGACTAGTGATTATTTACCCGGTGTTCAAAACCTGCTATAGTCACTATTTAATTGCTCTTCCAAAAGCAACACAGGTCTAAAGTAATGAGTGACCATTTTAGATAATCATGGGACATATAGTCTTTGGTTGCATCCTATTTTATGTCAATCATATTGCTGCTTGTAGCCTATAACTGATGATTCGTGGTCTTATGCTGCCATCTATTGGAAATATTTAGCAATTAAAAGTTATTAATTATTGTACAGACATTGGTGAGGCAGCTGAGAATTAATTGTATTTTTCTTGTTAATTCCTTAGATCAGTCTCAAACCTGCCCCACCTATCCCACGCCAATTGCTGGACTTTCACATAGAGGTTACTAGGTCACCCAGTTCAAACCACATTTGAAAAATAAAACAAATGTGTATTATTTATCAAGCGTTCTGCCTTGCAATAATAAATATCATAAAATAACTAATAACAACAAAAAAACAGCAAAACGCTTGACAGGTGTTGATTAACTAAATAATCAAAATGTAATTTAGCACTATAATTGTATTTACTAAGATAATATTATTACTAAAATAGTTTCTAAAAGTGTTCTAGGCTACCGTACCCTAGAATTAGGGTTATGGTTAAGGCTAAATTAGGTTAAACATATGGTTAGAGTTTCTGTATAGCACTTTGTGACATCTGCTGATGTAAAAAAGGCTTTATAAATAAATTTCATTGATTGTTAGGTTTAGGGTTTACATTGCAAAAAACAGTATGGGTTTATGGCACTCTTGCTCCTCCTTGTGGCCGTATGTGGGTACTACATAACGCATTCATGACACTTGCTAGGCTCATAATCTGAGGTAGCAACTGCGTCTGATCTACAAATCCATTAGCTAGACCACCCGATTAGACAACAATCACCCCATTATACCCATTTGGTTTGCAACTCAGTGAACCTGCGCAGCATTCGCTCAATTTGATGCCTACAAACAAAGATGTCGATGCATATCAAATTACCCAGCAGCCATATAGAAACAACAAGTCGTCGAAAAAATGGTTATTTCTTAATAAAAAAAATATTCTGGCTGTTTAAATCGGCCACATCTGGGAAAAGAGGACAGGGACATGCGTTTTGTTTAGATTGTACGCTTTTTTTCTTAAAAACAAATATGGTGGTTAACCATGATCAGAAAATGTTTAATGTTTGATGGCTATCCGCCAGCCATCGCTGGGAGTACGGTTCACCACAACGTGTAATCAGTAGCCGTAACCTTGAACCTAGCTCACCAAGTAGCCGTAACCTTGTTAATAATAAGTTACCTGAGGTAAACCTACAGGGTTAACGCTCACCAAGTAGCCGTAACCGTGTTAATAATAAGTTACCTGAGGTAAACCTACAGGGTTAACGCAGGCAGGTCTCATTGATAACAATAGTGAAGCTGGCATTGTGACGCAGAAGAACAATGGGCTGGGAATAGAACGTTCTGAAGGCGAGTCGGTGTCACGGAGCTCAATAGAACTAATAGTAGCTGGTAGGGTGAAAAATGACCTAAAATAAGGCCTGTTTTTTCGAGATTACTTCATAACCAGGAACAGAAGGTAATATTATGAAACCGGGCTCCATGGCGGATGCAATGAACTCATTTTATGAGAAATAAACGTTGTAAAAAATGTCACTTGAGGCGCCCCGAAAATTATATTCAGAAGTTCAGTCCTTGGACACAGAAGGGTTAAACACTAAAGTTACCGTCCATCTAGTGAAGAGAGGAGAACCGGACAGAGGGAGCGTAGGCCAGCATCCGTCAACGAGAGAGGGAGAAGCCCTCCACGGTATTTAACAGGTGGAAGAAATGTGGGGATTTGTTTTCTCATAGCTGGATGTGATGAATACCTTAGAAGGAATGCATTGGTGATTAAACATAGAAGGTTTGTACTGTACTGATACAAATTGTTTCACATAACAAGCTGTGATTCATGTGAGGAACGTTAGGGGGTAGGATGAGATAAGAACTTGTGTCTCCAAATACTAGACTACACTGCCTCTTTGTGATCTGTGAACCGTCCTTGAACGTAGGTACATAGGGTACAGTGGAACGGTGTCTATGGGAGCTGACTCTACAGGTTGTTATGATAACAACTTATGCCTGGCAACAGTGTGCAACAGTGGAGCGCCAAGGGGCTGGGACAAGCCTGAGCGCCAGCGATAGGTTGGGCAAGTCTAAACCACGCTCAGTCTCTACCTTGATAGGCCCAGCAAGGAGCGGGAACTAAAACTGTCAGGGTATTTAAAGAACAGCCTGTAACAATGGATCAGTTCTCTGTCTGCCCTGCGTGGTATTTCAGTGAGCCCGTATTCGAACCATCATACTTATCATACATACATTTTGCATATAATAAATGTAGCTTGGATTGAATATCTCTTGATTATGTTTTCTCTTATTCCAATAACAGATTTGAATTACGCAATTTCTAACAGAAACAACCAGGGAGCTCCATCGGTCCACAAGAAATGCAGGCAGCCGGTGATGATGTAGTGGTAGCTAGGATAACTAGGATGCTGCTGGTAGAGTAGCTAGCTTAGCTAGCTGTACCGACTAGCTTGGATAGCTAGCAGGTCGTTCGTCTGTCCCTCGAGGATGATGACGAATCCGGTGAACCACACAATTAAACAAGAATAATGAGTGAAAAGGATCTGGCTACACTCATACTGCCACTGACCATTACGCAAAAAAGCAAATTGAACAATAAACTTCGGTCTCAACACTGTAACGAACTCCGTCGTTGTTCCCCAAGATCACCTCAGACCACTCTGCGCGTAACTGGACAATATGCTTGGTGCCAAACCGTACGTGGACGCGGACAGTTCTGTACGGGGACGCAGACAGTTCCAGAACGCGGACATGAGCAGAGCCACACAATAAAGTAAACCAAGTCTTTAAAGTCGGGTACATTAGTAGAGCATGGCGTTTGCAACGCCAGGGTTGCGGGTTCGATTCCCACGGGGGGCCAGTATAAAAAAAGATGTATTCACTAACTGTAAGTCGCTCTGGATAAGAGCGTCTGCTAAATGACTAAAATGTAAATGTAAATGTAGTAATATTCATTTTTTATTATGTAAAACAAAAATTATTCGTTTTTTAAAACAATATTTTGAGATCTGGGCCCATATCCACAAAGTGTCTCAGAGTAGAAAATGTGTTGTATAAGTTCTGAGAATAAAGCCGTTTTAGTCCTACTCTTATGGGTATAAATTAAAGCTATGCATGAAGCCTCTTTATTCATAAGTGTCCCACCTAGTTGGCAGCAATTTAGGACACCTCATGAGCTGTCCTAACCAGTTAAGAGGTACCAGCAGGTGTCTTGATAATAGAAACATGCAGCGAGTCAGTGGTTTCTGTACCACATGTAATTGCTTTGGAGCAGTGGTGACCTGTCATTCAGATTTACAGTAAGTGCATTCATCTCATTTCAGCTAAACAATGGATATATAGCGTTTTGCAATAATACTAATAATAATTATACACATCTAAAATCTATTAATTAAACATCTGAGAACAATAATATTGAAGGTACCCATAAGCAACCATTTCTGATTAAATAACACGTGAAACATTATGGAAATAGCATTTAGGAAATACATTTTAATAATTCTTAAACAAAAGTGTCATCTCACCTCTTAGCTTTGGTGTCATGTTCCCCAGAGAGACTCATTTTAGAGGCAGGGACCCCCTCCTCTTTCTCCCCAGAGAGACTCGTTTTAGAGGCAGGGACCCCCTCCTCTCTCTCCCCAGAGAGACTCATTTTAGAGAACTGACCCTTAAACAGAGATCCAACATGTTGGTTGTAGTTAACACAGTAAATTCTTGAATGTGAATTGTTATCATTTATTAATTATCTCTTACAAAACATTTACTAACAGACATATCGAAACAGTCAGGTGATTTAATGCAATCATATGAACATGTAGTTGTGACATATCTTCTCCATGGTAACTGTCAATAATAATCATAAGTTACTGTTTGTTAAGGTAGTTATAGACAGTGCAGCAACACAAGGCCATGTCTCACACTTATTTGTATTCATTAAAAGTTGCCATTTATCATCTTTGAATCTGTTCTTTTCTAAACGTATCTGAGAATGTAGACAGAAGGGCTAAAAGAGGCTTGATTGATCGGGGGGGGATCAGTGATCTATACAGAAAGGTTTTTTGCAACAATTAAGTGATTTTATATTATTTAAAGTAGGCTAGGTTATAATGTAAAACAGTTGTTTTGTTGTTGTGTAAAACAGATCAAGGTCTATACCTCAGCAAGTGGCGACCTGTCATTCAGGGCAGGTGGCCTTTCCTGTTTTGCATGTTATTGTGGCATTAATACATGTAACATATCAGTTTGCTAACAATGTAAAAAATATATACACTACCGGTCAAAAGTTTTAGAACACCTACTCATTCAAGGGTTTGTCTTTATTTTTACTCTTTTCTACATTGTAGAATAATAGTGAAGACATCAAAACTATGAAATAACACATATAGAATAATTTAGTAACCAAAAAAGTGTTAAAGAAATTGTAGTGTATTAAAAATTATGTCTTTGTTAAATGTTGTTCATGAAGAAATGGAAGGTTGATTATTGCTATCCAGAGGGAAGGTTTTAGCGTGACGTCACCTATGACAGACAGGAAGGGGGTGGTAAGATACGGGGATTGAACAGTAGAGGGAGCCAGTCAACTCTTGGGCTATATAAAGGGGGGAGCAATGACGAAGAGTTAGAATGCAGCAAGATTTATTTGGGGTCTGGTTCTCCGGATATTGTGTCCGTACTTACGCTGGAACCTCGTGGTTTGAATAAAGGCCTTGAACACGATCCAACCTAAGCATACTTCTTGATTGACGACAACACCCTACAAATAACCTACACTACAAATGGAGGCTCCGCTGAGATTCTGATTGCATCGTTGTTGGTCCCTTTCCTGGATTCGCGAGTTGACTACTGGCCAAGCCGGCTCTAAAGGTGAGAGATTACTCACCAAAGAATTTGGCCATTGGTTATCCCGCTGATTCATGAGAGGGCTTTGACGGTGTACAGTTAAACGTACTTGGGTTGTGGTTGATGTGGAGTGTTGTTGTTGATTCGGAGTCTGATAACAAATATTCTAAATTTGGTTGATGGGTAAATGGGGAATAATAGCATGTTTAGGACAATGGATTGGTAGAGAATATATGGTGGAAGATATCTGCATAGTTAGGGCACCGTAAATACGGAAAAGACCTCGAAACGAGGCGACTCGTAATAATTATTATTATTATTATTGAGTGGGCTACAAATCCTGGACTTAGTTAGGTTGGGTCAGGTTGATTCCTTAAGCGGGAATTATGAAGTGAATTGGTGTATTTATGTTATACTCCTCCTCTGGCCGACGGGAAATTGGTTTGGGGTTAACCTCTTGATATGAGATTCATCTTTCAAGGCAGCATAAAGTTAGACGGGGATATTACTGATAGACAATGATTTGGCCACGGTGCGGGGTGTTCATTTGTATAGCTAGTAGGCTGCAGTTAGCTGGAGGTTGGTGTTAATGCTGGATTGTTTCAGGCCACGTGGTGCCTCGTGGCTAAGGCTTGATTGTATGGTTCGGGCCACGTGGTACATCGTGGCTAAATGCTAAATGCTAATGCTAATGCTTAAGGCTAAAGGCTAATTTTTGTAAGGCTAAAGTGTGAATCATGCTACATCATGGTGGCTGAGGTGGATGCTAGTGCTAATTGTGTTTTGTGTCACGGTGTACCGTAGGCTAAGCTAAATGCTAAGGTTGAATGCTAATTGTGTTGCGTGCTACATGCTAATGGATATCCTTAGAGATTCCATTGCGATGGATTAAAGTCTCTTAAACTTGTCACTGTCTGTAAGTCAGGTTGTATGTTTTGTGAGCGCTGTTAAATGTTGTTTGACTAGGAGGGGAACGAAAGGTACAGCTGGACTGGTATCCGTTTCGTGGAGGTGAAAATGTGGTTTTGATTGGATGTGCGCATGCGTGTGATTTTACCGGGCGAGAGCTACGACAAGCGGTCGTGCTGAGGCGACGGAACAAAATGGTGGCGTAAGGTCATATGATTGTTTGGGGTTCCTTTTCAGGGGTTTAATGGCTACCGGAAAAGGTGAACACGACTCTTTTAAAATTGTTAAAGTAACTGTTATGTGAACGTTAAACTCTTTGTAGAGATGTAGTAAATTATAAATTGAATATATTTGACGAAGTATAATACATTGATTTGAATGACGTATTTAAATAAAATTAAAATGTTTTTGAGCGATTATTTTATTCCTGGGGTCAGGTTTTTAAAATGTTTTGAGTGATTTATTTCTTCCTGGGTTCCGTTTGGTAGCAAATATGAAATGGAATACCTTGGTTAAGTGTAAACTTTAAATGCTTGGCTGTATTGTTTTCTTCTCTTGTTATGTGAGGCTATAGAACGGAGCAAAGGAGAGAGAGGCTAACGTGCGCGGCGTGGCGTGGCGTGACGTGACAAGGTGTGACGCAGGCAGAGGATCATCCAAAATCAGGCTAGTGCTTTTTTGTCTACAAAATCTTTTCACAGGATGTTGGATGCAATGATACTCTCTTACACGCTTGGCAACGGACTGATCAGGGAATAAAGGTTGTAGGTTTGGGTCTCGGTGCATTACTGGGCCTGACTGGGGGATTCGATTGGAAAGCAGGTATTGACATTATTCTGTGATCTTGAAATATTTGGCTTCATATTAAACAATGGTTTATATTGGTGTGGTATGGTTGTAGATTGGAAGTCTTTTGTTCTGTGATATTAAAATACTTGGGTGCATATTAAACAATGTTTTATATTGGTGTGGTATGGTTGTAGATTGGAAGTCTTTTGTTCTGTGATATTAAAATACTTGGATGCATATTAAACAATGGAATTTATTGGGGTGATGATGTTGTAGATTGGAATTCCATGTTATTTTAGATTGCTGTGGAGTGGAACTACTTCGGTATTCACTTTCCGGAGGGGTTAAGGTAAGTGGGTCATTAATTGATTAATTGGTAAAATAGGTGTAAGGTAAAAATTGGTCTTAATTATTCATAATTATTCATAGCTGTTAATTGGAATTTTAAATTGAATAAATTAATTGATTTTTGTTAGGGGTCTTTGATTTTTTGTTTGGATAAAAAAAAATTAAATAAATTTTTATTTAATTAAATTTAAATATTCATATTTTTTTTAAATATTCATATTTTTTTAAAAATAGTCATAATTTTTTTTAAATATTCATATTTTTCAAATATTCATAAAAAATTTTTAATATTCATATTTTTTTTAAATTTTCATAAAAAAAAAAAACAAATTAAAATAATTATTCTCTTGGGTTGTTTGGATTATATTAATAATTAAAGGGGGGAGGCCATAGGCTATATAGGCTAAAATAAATAGTTCACAATAAAGGAAGATAAAAGAGGACTACAAATGGGGAGAAAGGATAGCAAGGCTATGAAAGTTATTACACCGGTTAATATAGTGGAACACTAGTAATCCTTTAGTTAAGGGTATTGCGAAATTATCCCGGCAAATGGAACAACGTTGGCCTGACATTGAACAACCCTGGCCAGAGGAAGGGACTTTTAATCCGGATGTTTATCAACATCATGAAAGTACTTCTGTCAATTTACAAGGCAGATCAGAAGACGGGGAAAACAAAAGGAACGACGTAAGAGAAGAGGACAAAGGGAGCTGGGTGTTCTTAAATTGTTTGAAGATGAAGGACAAAAACTGAGGAAAGATACCAAAGACAAGGGAAGCAAAAGGTATGGAGAAGAAGCTAAAGGAAGAGACGTCGACAGAGAAACTGAGGGTTAGAGTGGTATACCTTTCTCACATACGGATTCGGCGAGAAGACCCCCACCGTATGAGAAGGAAGTTGAGTTTAGGGATGCTTATCCTCAACTTCCAGTAATCCGCCATCAGGGGGATTATTACATCAGAGATGAGGATGAACAAATTTTAGAGAGAGAGGAGAAAGCAGAAACGACCATAAAGAACGCATCCAAGCACTAAAAGTGGAAAGAAAACGAGAAGTCTGAAAAACGAAGGGTGGTATGAGGTTAAGTAGGATGGAACTGGAGGAGGACGATGATGATCAGAGTGATTCGTAGAGGGGAAATCATGGGTGGATATGATCGGTCATCAAACGGAGGTTGGCAGAACGGAGAGAAGGGGTAAGGAAAGTTTGAAGAAGAAGGATACAAGATATTACAGTGCTGAGGAAGATTCGAAGAAAGAAGGATACAATAGATTCGAGTGCTGAGGGAAGCAAAGATGAAGACAGCGATAAAGAGAAGACTGAAGGTGCTGCGTATTCGAAAAGGAGTTTATCCTGCAAAGACTGTTGCAGAAGATATAGAAGGAGATATAGATCAATGCTTATCAGAACTGAAGAGTGCAAGGACGGCAGGAGAAGTAAGAGAGCTACAGGAAGAAACTCCAGACGCTGACCATACGGAAGGAGAGACAGCGGAGAGAGAGAATCTGAACAGGATGAGACCAAATATGCATTAAGGCCAAGGAAAGATACCACAAGCAAAATGGCACCAGTTATCATTCGAGGGTCAAAACTTTGAATATAAGCCGTTGCAAAATACCGATATGTCAAACATACTTGAGAAGTTGCCTATTCTTCAGAATGGGGCCTATCCTTGGGATTTCGAAATTGGAAGAAATTACGGTGGGAACACAGTCTGCTATGAGGAGACGTAAGAGACTGTTGGCTAATCTCATTGGGATTCCAGATATGGAAGAAGTCTTCCAGAGGGTGGGACTCATGAGATATGTTGGGACGGCAGTGAACGATCCTGAATTGCTGGCTGCAAGTAGGAATCGTCTGTGGAGGAGCATTGAAAGATACATTCCAATGAATGTGCATCCTGATAATATTCTGATTGACCCACTGGGACAACAAGAAAATCCGAGAGCCTATGTGTCAAGAGTTCATCAAGTGTGGAGAATATTTACTGGAAATGATCCAGATGTGAGTCAAATTGAGCAGTCAATTTTTGAGGGCTAAACTGCAAATGGGACTGCCCCGCACCAGTAAGAAACAAACTGGCAGAAGTGGTTGGACTTGGAAGCATGACAAAAGGTTGTCTATACAGATCACATAGCCCATCAAAGTGGATCTGTACAGGAAGAAGGAACTCAACCAGAAAGAGCAGGACGACAGAAACTCTCCGGAAACTTATCTAATACAACTGGGAGAGAATAAAAAGGATAAAGAAACAAGCTTGGTTATGCAGAGTCCGTGTGTACCGAACCAACAAGCACTTACTGCCACAGCTTCCACCAGAACAGTTCCAACCGCAAGTGTACCAGCCACCAATGGCGGCACCAGTTAATTCATACCCACAGCCAAGTTCTGGACAGACACAGAATTGGAGAGGGAGAGGACAAAAAGGATCAGAAAGGGGAGGAAGATTTAAGCCATACTTCCAGGAGTCTCCAGAGGTGTGTTATAATTGTGGACATGTTGGTCACTTTTCCCGTGAGTGTAATTGGGCAGGAGGAAACTTTAGAGGGAATGTTAGAGGAAGATACAGGGGGCCAGTCAAAATCATCTGGAGGACCAGTGAACCCCTACAGGGGTCCGGAGCCAGGATTCTAGCGGTGCCTAGATGATTCGAAGGGGGGGTGTCAGCTGGTAGCGTCAGGATCGGAAAGAGATCCAACAATTGAGGTGAAAATAAACAACCGACCATTGGAAGTAATGGCGGATAGCGGAGCTGCGTCACCTGTGTTCGACCTGAAGATGCTACACACCTCCCTATGTCCAATCAACTCGTTAGGACAATCGGATTTGAGGGAGTAAAACAGCTGATTCCTCTTACAGAAACCAATTGAGCTCTGCTATAAAGATCACAAATTACAATACCCTTACTGGTATCAGAACATACACCTGTGGCATTATTGGGGAAGAGATGCCTTATGTAAGTTGAAACTGTACAATCAGATGTACACCAGACGGCTGTCTGATAGAAATGCCAAAGGAAAGGTTTACCCCAATTGTCGATGATGACGGAGATGGATTCGTCTTCAGTATTCTGGATTGGAAATCTCAGTGAAGATTTTATGAAACAGTCTAAGATATGGGAAAGATTTATTGTTTGCAAATATGCCGGATGCAAAGCTTCCGGAATATCCATTCCATTGTACGCTTAAGTATTTCAAGAAGGCCTGCTCAATCACAATCAGAGGAATGGTTGAGTCATCAACCGAAGAATGTTCAACTTAGCTCAAGTTGCATTATTTTTCTATAGGACCACAAGGAGCAGCTATGAAGATAAACCCAGATGATTATCTGAATAAAGAATTTGACATTGAGAAGAGTGTGCCACATGTTACCTTGTTGGTTTCAGAAGGCTATGAGCAAAAGCAAATGGGAGAAATGATGACAGAAGCAGAGAGACTTACTTTCAGACCAACGAAAGAAAATTTGGCGATCTGGAGAAGTGAAGATCAACGATTTCTCAAAATAATGATTTCGGCTCAAGGACAAGGGGAGCCACAGGCTGTAGGAATGACACATGAATCTATTTGCAATATGAAGATTGATTCAGACCCTATGAAAGAGGAGATGTTGCAACAATTCCAGAAGGATTGTGGTCTCGACATAGTACTGATATTGGACTTGTGAAATCAGCCCAACCTGTGAAGGTTGAACTTCGACCAGGAGCCAAAACCTCCATGGAAAAATCAATATCCATTGACAGAGGAAGCAATCAAAGGGATTGAACCACAAATTAATGGACTTTCGACAGTAGGGGTTTTAAAGACAACAAAACACCCCTCGGAGTAAACACGCCTTTGTGGCCTGTAAAAAAAACCAGATGGAAGTTATCGTGTAGCTCACGATTTGAGAGCAGTAAATGAAAATAGTGATTGACTTTCCAGCAGAAGTACCAGACCCTCATACCTTGTTAGCTCAAGTCCTCCAGATGCGACACATTTTACAGTACTGGACTTATGTGGAGCATTTTTCAGTGTTCCACTTAGTGTAGAGAGTCAGGATTTTATTTGGGTTCACCTATAAGGGACAGTTCTATGAGTACAATAGAATGCCACAGGGGTACCGGCATTCGCCGCATATCTTCAAATAAAGTACTGAAGGAAGATTTGTAGGGATAGATCAGATATTGCAGAGTACTGTCATTCAGTACGTGGATGATATAATGCTTTGCTCACAAAATAAGGAAAACAGTGTCATAGGGATCAATTAAATTACTACAGGTATTGGCAGAAAAGGGGGCACAAGGTGTCACAGAAAAAGCTGCAATATTGTCAGGAGAAGGTTGTATATTTAGGTCAGAACAACAAACTCATGGCCACAGAAACGGTTCAGGACAACAAGCAGGTGGAAACTATTCGTAAGGCTCCAAAACTAGAACAGTCAGAGAAATGATGACATTTCTGGGTATTGCTGGTTATTCCTCAGCTTGGGTAGAGGATTATACTAGTTTGATGGCCCATTGAGGGCTATGGTGAGGGGTACTGAGAGTGGTCAACTTCATAGCCAATCTTTCCTGGACACCGGAAGGTCATGTGGCATTTGAAACTATCAAACAGAGGTTGCAGGAGGCACCTGCACTTGCACTACCAGATTTCAAAGAACTTTTGCTATATGTGTCTACTTCTACTGGAGGTAGATAGATATGCATGCGCGGTTCTTGTCAAACCGACAGGCATGGGGACGAATCACTCAGCCTATTTCCTACTACTCTACTGCTTATTCAGAGGTAGAACTAGGGGTTACCACTGTGCTACAGAGCAATGGTGGGGGTATATTCCATGTATGACAAAGCATCATCGGTCACGATGGGCTTACCCCGTGGACATTTCTTACCCATCATAGTCTCAGAAATCTTCTGAACTATGGGAAGTATACATTGACTATGCCCAGGCTCAGAGACTATCATAGACTCTTAGAGCAGGAGGATGTCACCCTTGTGAGATGTGATACAGTAAAATCCAGCCGAGAGTTTACCCAACTTCCGAGGATGGTGAGCCACAGATGATTGTGTCCAGGAAGCAGAGAGATATCGAGGCTTCGATCAGATTTACAAGCCTTTCCATTACGTGAAGCAGACCTGGAGTATTGGACGGATGGGTCTTGCTATCGGATAGGAGATAAGTTATGTGCTGTTATGCAGTAGTTAGAGGCCGAGGGACGGGATTTGTTGTTGAAAAGGCTGAAGTAATACCACAGCCTGCATCTGCACAACTTGCTGAACTTGTGGGGCTAACAGAAGCATGTTTGTTAGCGGAGGTAAGCGAGTAACCATATACACTGATTCAGCATATGCACATAGTGTATGTCATTTGTTTGGGGCGGTATGGAAGGTCGAGGGTTCAAGAAATCGGATGGGTTCTCCGATACAACATCATGCACAAAATCATGAAATTGTTGCATGCTATGATGAAGCCTACAGAGATAGCGATAGCTAAGTGTGCAGCTCACAAGACAGATATGTCAAGAGTGACACAGGGAACAAAGCTGCTGATGAAGCTGCAAAAGCCGTCGCAGGAGCGGATAAATTGGGGAAGGTTTTGCTGGTCACTCATGTAGTGGACTTGGAAGACAAAATTACGCTTCGAGATGTAATTTTGATGCAAGAAGCCGCTTCTATGATCGACAAACAGCTATGGCTAGACCGAGGGAGCGGTCAAAGATGCTACTGTCTCTGTGGAGAAACCATGAGGGGTTGATAGTAGCGCCTCTAGACCGCTTAGGTTCCTGATGATTCAAGAAGCACATGGCTTAGCTCATGTTGCGAGGGGGGAGGTTCACAGAAAGATCACAAAGGAATATGGTTTTTTTGGGCTCCATATTTGTTTTGAACAAATTTGATTATTGTGATAGGAAGATGCACTATCTGTCTTAAAAATAATGTCGAAGAGGGATACCTGTTTCATCCAGGTTACATTCCTACACCCAGGGGGGTCCTATCGCGTGAGTTGGTCATTGACTTTGTTGATATGATACAACCAGTTGATGGGAAAAGATACATGTTGGTGGTTGTAGATAGATTTTCACGATGGACAGAAGCTTGTCCAACCAAGCGTAAGGATGCTCAGTCGGTTGCCAAGTTCTTATGTAGAGAAGTCATAAGCAGGTGGGGATTACCCGACTCGAATATCCTCAGACAATGGAAGAGAATTTGTGGATAAATCAGTAAAATTGATGTTGCAAAAATTGGGAATTAAGCAACGTCTTGGAGCATTTATCACCCACAAAGTCAAGGGGATGTGTGAAAGAATGAACGGGGTTTTGAAAAATCGCATTGTGAAGATTTGTCAACATACAGGTCTAAACTGGATAGCGGCGCTTCCTTTAGCACTAATGGTGTGTCGCTCAAGTGAGCTACGTGATTTACGTATGACACCCCATGAGTTGTTAACAGGAAGAAGGATGCCAACGCCTTGTTTACGAAACAAGTGGAAAGGGGTCCAAGCTTGGCCCTGTTGGAAGATGAAATGAGAGCGTTACGTTACATATATGGCCATTTTCATAAAAAGTTGTCCACATATGTTTCTGACAGGCAAAGACAAGAAGAGGTGCAGAAGGAGCTTGAGGAGGATAGGAGGAATACAGTACAACCGGGAGACAAAGTATTCGCGTAAAGGTATTCAGAAGGAAAGTGGTATAACGAACGTCGTGACGGACCATTTGAAGTGGTTCGTAGTACTGGAACAGCGTCCAGGTTAAGGGATCTCCTACGTGGTATCATTTGTCACATTGTGTTAAAGCACCTACAGAAGAGGGGCCACGCGGAGAGAGAGAGGATGGAGATAGGGGAGAACAGGAAGAGGGAGAGATTGTCAATGTTGGGATAACGTTGATAATGATGACACTTCTGATTATGCCAGAGATGACTATGCAGGGGTGGAAAGGAAGGAGGTTTTGGGAAATTGATTTTCCAATACGTCCCAGAAGCAACAGGGAATATTTCAGCGGGATGGTGAAAAGCATCAAATATCACCAAGGGCAACTCTGTTAAAGGAGAAGCTAGTGATTCGGTTGGACAAAATAGGCCTATACCAGTTAGGAGAAAAGTCAGACCAAAACGTTACGAAGACTAGGAATGTAGTAACAACAATAACACCAACACGTCAGTCTGTGATAACAACAGTGGGAACACATTTAACTCTTTCAACATTGATAGTTAATAAAGACATAAATATATCGCATTCAATTACAAGGGAACCATAGTGCCAGCAACTAAATCAACTACTTAATGGTAACTTTGGAAGGATTTAATGGGACGACTGCAATAACAAATGTAGGAGGTATGATACCGACACCAACAACTTTCTAAAAGTAAAACGATGTAACAGAAATGACTCAGCAAATAGTGGTAGAGAAACAACATAGGTTCATCTGAAATAATACAGGATATATCATGGAAGAACAGGATGGGTTCGTTGGGTTCAATTTAACATCAGAAGATACATCTGATCAATCCGCTCGGTAGGGAAAAAGAGACGCTAAATGGAAAGCATATGGATTTTGATTCGACGGTTTTGAAAATTAAAGATCAATGGGCAGGGAGAAATCTTTGGTTCCAGCAATTAACTCATGCTGTAACGATCAGTGAGGAATCTTGAGGGTCCATGTCTGTTGAGAATTCCAGCACCAGAGACGTGGGGTTCAATTTTACAGACGATTGCTCAACCATTGGCGGGTGGGTGTCAGGCCTATGCGTTAAGATGGCTGTTGTATCATCATGAGCATTGACAGATAAAGACATGTCGTTGTCACACCATTTGGTATAAGCCTAGTTATAAGTGTTCTTGGTTTAAATGAATTTCCCTATGTGAAATATGTTGGATGGTAAAGACAGTCAGGTGACAGTGATCCCTGAAGCATTTGAGGTGAGAGCAGTGAGAGCTAAAAGTTGTATTTGTTCTAATAATACAGATGAGGTCAATGGTATGTTCATGGGTATTTCAGATTGTAATGAGTATATGCTGACTGTGGGTAAACAACGGCACGAAAGGTTAGGGGGGATCAATATAATGTAACTTTTTTGCAACCCCCAGGTAGTAAGAAGGGCAGGATTTGATAGGGAGGGATCAATATTTCCCTATCAATGTAACTATTGGGAATTTTAGAGATATTTTGGTGGGTTTGTGGTGATAAAGCCTATATATTCTTACCCCATGGATGGAAAGGATGTTGTTACATGTCAACGTTGAAACTTCATATGAGGTTTTTTACAATAAGAAGAGGAGTAGCACCGACCCCAGATCAATCTGACACTACTGTTGAAAATAGGGTTAAAAGAGACAATGGCTAAATTTAATAATCTTGAAGCCTACCATTGGAGAATAAGTCTGGGAGAGAAGTGGGGACTTGGTCTTTTTTCCATGGTATGGTGTAACATTCTTAGCAGATCATATTGATAATATACATATGCGTTGGCAGGGCTTTGCGAATGAAACAATAAGAGGGTTTAACCTTCTGTCAAATGCTCAAAGAAGTCACAGACTGACGTTGTTGAAACATGACATGGCTCTTTGATTATATTTTGGCAAAACAAGGTGGATTATGTTTGGCTATGAATCTGACGGGGGATGATTGTTATACTTTGATCCACAGATAGTTCCGAAGATATCACCTAGTGTTATCCGATAATATCACTAGTGTTATAGATGCTTTGAAGAATATAAGGGATGCTTTTGGGAGATCTGAGAAAGCGGGATGGTCAGCGAAGTCTTGGTTGCAAGATCAGTTAGGTCCAATAGGGGCAGTGATGGTGCAGATTTTAGTCGCAGCTCTGATAGCGTTGTGTGTCATGTTTTGCCTTTTGTACTTTGTTACTGACCTTTGCAAAAGCTATGATATTAAGATGGGTTGTGGTGTTGTGATGCCTGGAGACAACACTCAGATGCCGTTGTGTGATTGTCCCTGATCTGGACGAAGATGGACGAGGGGATCTTGATGGACTACTGATGGATAAATATCCTTTTTGATTATTTGATCATTTTTTACAATGTTTTTTTCAATATTAGTGTGATTTTTAGTAATGATTTATGAATCAAGGGGGGGAATGGGTTTATGTGATTCATGCATCATTTATATATCAGTTTTATATAGTCTTAGTGGATAGTGATGTTTAATTTGAAAGTGTTTTTTTTGGAAAATATACTGTTTGGTCTTTTTTCTTTTTCTTCCAGAGGCATTTGGGGAGAACATGTGGAGATTGGAATACTCAAACAAAGACAATATGAAGGGACAATCATGACTGGAGGAGATGAAACAAGGAGGGTGTGGCTGATTCCATCATCAACAAGTCCATTGGAAGAGGGCACTACAGGGAGATGAAGTGTAGTGGACTACATTCAGTGTTGGCAATGAAATATATACAATGTGTAATACATAATTGTGTCATATTCTTAGGTATTGATTTTAGTAGAATGATGTTTGATGTTATTGAATGCAGATGAGGATCTTAGATGCTTTTGTTTATTTCGATGGGGTTTAGGGACAGAAGGTCTAGGAAGGGAGAGATTCATTGTACGATTCGATGGGTTGACCAGCCGTACAATGGATATTTTTGGATAGGATTTTGTTTACAGGGTCTTACATGTGTAGTTAATTGTATTATAGTTTCAAATGTATTTACATGGTTTATGAGGTTATCTGGAGTACCGACGGTGGTTGCCTGGGGCAGAGGGACCGTGAGAGAATTTTACTGTCTTGATTGATGGATGGATATCTGAAAAGATGGCTGCCGGACAGTTTTTCGCTCTTACACTCCATAGAGATTTCTTCATATGTCATAGTAATGTATTCACACTTCATAAACAGTTATTTCATAGAAAGGTATTTACACTCTAGAGAAGAATGTTTTTGGTTTAAGGTTAAAGATACTCAATAAGATAAATTGTTACTGGTCATAATCCTATTGTTGTCGAGACTTTTTAGTTTTGTCTCGAAGGGGGGAATATGTAGTGTATTAAAAATTATGTCTTTGTTAAATGTTGTTCATGAAGAAATGGAAGGTTGATTATTGCTATCCAGAGGGAAGGTTTTAGCGTGGTACGTCACCTATGACAGACAGGGAAGGGGGTGGTAAGATACTGGGGGATTGAACAGTAGAGGGAGCCAGTCAACTCTTGGGCTATATAAAGGGGGGGAGCAATGACGAAGAGTTAGAATGCAGCAAGATTTATTTGGGGTCTGGTTCTCCGGATATTGTGTCCGTACTTACGCTGGAACCTCGTGGTTTGAATAAAGGCCTTTGAACACGATCCAACCTAAGCATACTTCTTGATTGACGACAACACCTACAAATAACCTACACTACAAAATCACAAATATATTTTATATTTGATATTCTTCAAAATAGCCACCCTTTGCCTGATGAATGACAGCTTTGCACACACACTCTTGGCATTCTCTCAACCAGCGACCCGTCATTAAGGCAGGTGGCCTTTCCTGTTTGCATGTTATTTTGGCATAAATACGTGTCACATATCAGTTTGCAAAAAATTTAAAATAAATATATATATATATATATATCATTTGAGTTAATAAAAGCCGCCTCTTTTTTGTTTTCTTGAGTAAGGCAGCTCCAAAAATGCAGGTGTTTTAGCCTAGCTCAGTGCTTTCTGTGGTGGTGGGGCAGCCAGCGGAAATACGGAGCGCTGTGCCGTGATTGGCTCACTGTTCTGTCACTCATGGGGACACTACGTCACTGCCAAGTCTAAGGGTAGATCTAGAAAATTCAAGCCCCTTGGGTGCTGTCATAGAGTTACATTAGAAGTGCCCATCCAAGAAGTTCATGGCCACAGATAAAATGACGTCAAATCACATTATATCTACAGTTAGCTTTGATTGGACTGATCATGTCAACATCATACTTCAAAAATCTTTAGCCAGCAGTCATCATCATGAATCAAGTCGACAATCTACAGTCAAATCCTTTTTAATCCTTTTCATGTGAAGAGAAATAATGAAGATAAATTATATTATGATAGGACAGCTAATGTTACCGAGAAATACGTGCCACAGTTTCAACAGCCATTGTGTAACTGCGTAGGCTACACACTTACTTTCACGTTCATATGAGGAAATTACATAACTTCTTACAGTCGCTGGTGCAGCCGCCTGTTCTCTTGCAGATGAAGTAGCTTTTATAGGCAACTCATTCAACCAGCCTAAACAACAAAAATAAAAGATGTCAAATGGTCAAAAGTCAATCCTGATATGGCCATATACATCAAAGAGAGGTGTATTGCTACAGATGTAGGATCTTAATTTTAGCCAGTTTGCTACAGCAGGAAAATAATCCTGCAGCAACAGGACATTTGAATTATTATGTGGATTATAATTAATGAACAATTCTTTTAATAGAAAAGTGGAATTGATCATCTTCAGAAACCTTTTTTAAAGCTTAAATACACTCAAAATACACTACATGTTTAGTTATCCTGCAACAGGGTGATCAAATTAAGACATCATACATCTGTACAGAGATTATGTTTTTATCTAAATAAGGCAGTTTGAGTTATTAGCAATAACGTTGCAACTGTCAGCTGCTGTAAAACCTATGTGATTGGATGTTATAGACCCCATCTGAACAGTTTATTTCCCCATGCTGTAGCCCTCACCAACTGGCCATCTGGCCCATAGAGACTGAAGGTAAATAAAAATGTATCAACCGCTACAAAAATGTACATTAATTATAATTCACATAATAATTCACATTTCCTGTTGCTGCAGGAATATTTTCCTGCTGTAGCAAACTGGCTCAAAAATTAAGATCCTACCATACAGTGGGGAGAACAAGTATTTGATACACTCCTGATTTTGCAGGTTTTTTCCTACTTACAAAGCATGTAGAGGTCTATAATTTGTATCATAGGGAGGTACACTTCAACTGTGAGAGACGGAATCTAGAAAGCCCAGTTAACAAACAGATCACCGACCATTTCGAATCCCACCGTACCTTCTCCGCTATGAAATCCGGTTTCCAAGCTGGTCATGGGTGCACTTCAGCCACGCTCAAGGTCCTAAACGAATTATAACCGCGATCGATAATAGACAGTACTGTGCAGCCGTTTTCATTGACCTGGCCAAGGCTTTCGACTCTGTCAAACCACCGCATTCCTTATTGGCAGACTAAATGGCCTTGGTTTCTCAAATGACTGCCTCGCCTGGTTCACCAACTACTTCTCAGATAGAGTTCAATGTGTCAAATCGGAGGGCCTGTTGTCTGGACCTATGGCAGTCTCTATGGGTGGGGTGCCACAGGGTTCAATTCTTGGACCGACTCTTTTCTCTGTGTATATCAATGATGTCGCCTTTGCTGCTGGTGACTCTCAGATCCACCTCTACGCAGAAGACACCATTTTGTAATACATCTGGCCCTTCATTGGACACTGTGTTAACAAACCTCCAAACGAGCTTTAATGCCATACAACACTCCTTCAGTAGCCTCCAACTGCTCTCTAAACACTAGTAAAACTAAATGCATGCCTCTTCAACCGAACGCTGCTTGCACCCGCCCACCCGACTAGAATCACTACTCTCGACGGGTCTGACCTAGAGTATGTGAACAACTACAAATACCTAGGTGTCTGGTTAGACTGTAAACTCTCCTTCCAGACTCACATTAAGAATCTCCAATCCAAAGTTAAATCTAGAATCGGTTTCCTATTTCGCAAACAAAGCCTCCTTCACTCATGCTGCCAAAACAGGCCCTCGTAAAACTGACTATCCTACCGATCCTTGACTTCGCGATGTCATTTAACAAAATAGCCTCCAACACTCTACTCAGCAAATTGGATGTAGTCTATCACAGTGCCATCCGTTTTGTCTCTAAAGCTCCATATACTACCCACCACTGTGACCTGTACGCACTTGTTGGCTGGTCCTCACTACATATCCGTCGACAAAAAAACCCACTGGCTCCAGGCCATTCTATAAATCACTGCTAGGCAAATCCTCGCCTTATCTTAGCTCATTGGTCACCATAGCAATACCCACCCGTAGTATGCGCTCCAGCAGGTATATTCTCACTGGTCATCCCCAAAGCCAACACCTCCTTTGGCCGCCATTCCTTCCAGTTCTCTGCTGCCAATGACTGGAACAAATTGCAAAAATCTCTGAAGCTGGAGACACTTATCTCCCTCACTAACTTTAAGCATCAGTTTTGTCAGAGCACCTTACCGATCACTGTGCACCTGTACACAGCCCATCTGAAATTAGCCCGCCCAACTACCTCATCACTATATTGTTATTTATTTTTGCTAATTTGTACCCCAGTATCTCTATTTGCACATCATCTCTTGCACATCTATCATTCCAGTGTTATACTAATTGTAATTATTTTGCACTATAGCCTATTATTGCCTTACCTCCATAACTTGCTACATTTGCACACACTGTATATATATTTTTCTGTTGTATTTTTGACTTTTTTTGGTTTTACCCCATATGTAACTTTATTTAACCAGGTAAGCCCGTTGAGAACAAGTTCTCATTACAACTGCGACCTGGCCAAGATAAAGCAAAGCAGTGCGATAAAAACAACAACACAAAAGTTACATATGGGGTAAAACCAAAAAAAGTCAAAAATAAAAAAAATTAAAAATAAATCCCTAAAACAAAATCCAGAAAAATCACATTGTATGATTTTTAGAAAATTAATTTGCATTTTATTGCATGACATAAGTATTTGATACATCAGAAAAGCAGAACTTAATATTTGGTACAGAAAACTTTGTTTGCAATTACAGAGATCATACGTTTCCTGTAGGTCTTGACCAGGTTTGCACACACTGTAGCAGGGATTTTGGCCCACTCCTCCATTACAGACCTTCTCCAGATCCTTTCAGGTTTCGGGGCTGTCGCTGGGTAATACAGCCTTTCAACTCCCTCCAAGATTTTCTATTGGGTTCAGAATCTGGAGACTGGCTAGGCCACTCCAGGACCTTGAGATGCTTCTTACGGAGCCCAATCCTAAATTGCCCTGGCTGTGTCGTTTCAGGTCGTTTGTCATGCTGGAAGACCCAGCCACGACCCATCTTCAATGCTCCTTACTGAGGGAAGGAGGTTGTTGGCCAAGATCTCGCGATACATGGCCCCATCCATCCTCCCCTCAATACTGGTGCAGTCGTCCTGTCCCCTTTGCCAGAAAAGCATCCCCAAAGAAAGATGTTTCCCACCTCCATGCTTCACGGTTGGGATGGTGTTCTTGGGGTTGTACTCATCCTTCTTCTTCTTCCAAACACGGCGAGTGGAGTTTAGACCAAAAAACGCTCTATTTTTATCTCATCAGACCACATTACCTTCTCCCATTCCTCCTCTGGATCATCCAGGATGGTCATTGGCAAACTTCAGACGGGCCTGGACATGCGCTGGCTTGAGCAGGAGGACCTTGCGTGCGCTGCAGGATTTTAATACTGATCATGACGGCGTAGTGTGTTACTAGACAATGGTTTTTTCTTTGAGACTGTGGTCCCAGCTCTCTTCAGGTCATTGACCAGGTCCTGCCGTGTAGTTTCTGGGCTGATCCCTCACCTTCCTCATGATCATTGATGCCCCCACCAGGTGAGATCTTGAATGGATGGAGCCCCAGACCGAGGGTGATTGACCGTCATCTTGAACTTCTTCCATTTTTAATAATTGCGCCAACAGTTGTATGCCTTCTCACCAAGCTGCTTGCCTATTGTCCTGTAGGCCCATCCCAGCCTTGTGCAGGTCTACAATGTTATCCCTGATGTCCTTACACAGCTCTCTGGTCTTGGCCATTGTGGAGAGGTTTGGAGTCTGTTTGAATTGAGTGTGTGGGACAGGTGTCTTTTATACAGGTAAACGAGTTCAAACAGGTGCAGTTAATACAGGTAATGAGTGGAGAAGAGGAGGGCTTTCTTAAAGAAAACTAACAGGTCCTTGTGAGAGCCGGAATTCTTACTGGTTGGGTAGGTGATCAAATACTTTATGTCATGCGTTGTAAGTAGGAAAACCAGCAAAATCGGCAGTGTATCAAATACTTGTTCTCCCCACTGTATGTATGTGCAAATGTCTTGGCGAATAAAAGTGATTCTGATTCTGCAAAGGTTGAGTCTCTAGATTCCCTTGCTGCTCTGGGGGAAATAATGAAATGGAAATCATGGGCAATTTAAAAACTGGGACTGATTATCCTCCAAACTCTGAGGACCATGTCATTTGTTATATTTCACCCTATTGATAAGGAAGCTAGAAAGCTGAACCCAGAAGACAACTCTAAATCAACACTAACTGATATTATCCTAAAATCCTTCCACTCATATTGTTGTGTCTCTTTGTTCAACGGAGACGTCGGTAGCCTGTGATGTTAATATTGTAGCAAAACAGCGGGGCAGGGCAGTGAACCCAGGTCGCTGGCCAAAAACTAGGTTAACCCTATTGCTGCGATGGGAATTGTAACCTGTTCACACTGCCCCCTTTTAAAAAGCAAGTCCTGTGCTTCGACTACTCAGACCCCTCACACATCCGGGCCGGTGCAATCTGATGGCCTCACAGACACCATACTACTTCTGACACCAATGTTTTTTCTTAGCAAAAACAGAAACAGGGGCAGGGAAAGTGAACCCCAGGTTGCACTTGTAAAAAGGCAAACACACCTACGCATCGCGCTATTGGCGACAATTGGGTTACTGGGTTGGAATTGCATCATAGTACATGGGAATAATGATGCATTTTAATTTAGTAAAGTGGTTTTCTTGCATCAAACACAACAACATTTTCAGTCACCTCCTCCTTGTGTGAAGGACAAGTAGATAAACAGGTCGCAAACCAACCTGTCTCAGTAGAAGTAGACTGTTAGGTCTGAGTGTTTTACTTCCATTCACTGTACTAAAATTACACCATACATTTAATTTCTCTACACACTTTACAATCATTCTCTGGCATGATTCTCACCTGTAGCCTGAATCACAACCAGAACATGTCAAGTCAGTGAGATATCTACTGTTCTGCTGAGAGAGCACCTTCGTGATGACTAGCACTCTGTGTATTGTTATGGGTGAAGTCTGATCTGGAATGTGAAGATAACTGAAGCTAACTTTAGAAAAAAACCAGTATATCTAGCTTGCATCATAGTCCACCCCTCAGGCTAAGTTCAGGTTACAGCATCAGGCAGGCATCAACAGCCGAGTTGTAGGCTACAACCTGGTTGTATTCATAGTTTACTCCGCAGCCAACAGTTTTAAAATGTTGCATAAACAGTTTACTCCAAACGCTGTACAACGTGACCTAAACGGTTTTCTGTTGCCAAATGTTTTGCTTTACGGTGGGCACTAATGAACACACACAACCTGTTTTGAGGAAGTGTAAGTTAGTTGTTAGTCTTTCCACAGTATTTATTGTCTCTCTTTCAAACAACATGCCTTCCTGAGTGAAAAGCGTTAACAGTAGATTAGAAAGAGAAAATGTTGTTGCTTGTTGTGTTTTAAAGCCTGTTTTTGAGAAGACAAGTCTATAGACCTATGATACAGTACACTCTTAGAAAAAAGAGTTCCAAAAGGGTCCTCTGGCTGTCCCCATAGGAGAACGACTTTTTGGGTTCCAGGTAAAACCCTTCTGGCTTCCATGTAGAACCCTCTGTGGAAAAAGGATTTCTTCATGGAACCCAAAAGGGTTCTACCTAGGACCAAAAAGGGTTCTACAAAGGGTTCTCCTATGGGGACAGACAAATAACCCTTTTGGATTCTAGATAGTGTAGGAGCGATCACCCTGGGGCACACAGATGGAAACAGAACGAATTCACCCCACGCATCTAATTAATGTATATCCAAAACATTTTAAGGAGAGTAGCCCTATTATAACACTGTCCACCAAAACATATCATCACTATATTAATACACATAACATTATCATCAACTAATTATTAATACACATAACAATGTCATCAACTATATGAATACATACAACAATATCAACTATATTAATACACATAACAATATCATCAACTATATAAATACACATAACAATATCATCAACTATATTAATACCACATAAACAATCGTCCGTCTTACCTTTTATATGTCTCTCAATAGAAGTATAGTCTGGAATGATCATTCGGTGGTGGAAAGTCCCTTTAGTTTTGTTCTGCTCATTTCCATATCAGGTTCTACCTGTTCTCTCTCCCACTCCCTGTCTCTTTATAGCTCTTACAATGTGCCTTGGCATACATTCTACACGTGTCTCTGGAACTCCAAATGTAGTTTCTGATTTAGTGTTCCAAATGAAAACAATTTGATTAAACTGGTTAATATGGTTAAAATACATTAACACTGAGTAATGCAGTGATTGTTTTTATTATTTTGTATTGAAATGTTTGACTTTATTTTCCCTATGTCCTTTCAATATAGGAACAATTTGTGAAATGACAGCCTTCTGTATATATGGACAAAAGTCTATGGATTCATTTGATGGTATGTGTCTTGCAACATTATGTCCCGAGTGGCACAGTGGTCTAAGGCACTGCATCGGTTTGAATCCAGGCTCTGTCGTAGCCGGCCGCGACCGGGAGACCCATGGGGCGGCGCACAATTGGCCCAGCGTCGTCCAGGGTAGGGGAGGGAATGGCTGGCAGGGATGTAGCTCAGTTGGTAGAGCATGGCGTTTGCAACGCCAGGGTTGTGTGTTCGATTCCCACGGGGGGCTAGTATGAAAAAATAGAAAATAAAATAATGTATGCACTCACTAACTGTAAGTCGCTCTGGATAAGAGCGTCTGCTAAATAACTAAAATGCAAATGTAAAATGACAGGTTGAGAAACACTGCATCTTCCTAGGTGCATATGTGAGAAGGAACGCAAACTGTCTCCCTATGTGTGTGCCATCCCTAAACATCAAGTGTTTGTGATTCATTAAAATGTTTATTGTCAAGGTTGAAAAATGAAAACAAAAGTGTTTTGAACTCTATTGGAGGGATGTGACATCATTCTTCCACAATAAATTCCATAATTTAGTGTTTTGTTGATGGTTGTCTTCAATTGGGGTTGAGACCTGGTGACTGAGACGGCCATGGTATATTGTGAAACATCAGCAAGTTCAGCAGTCTTCATCAATGAAGATCCTGCCAAACGTGCCCCAACAATCACCAGTCGGTAAGCTCTTCCCGAGCAGGGTTGCAGTCTCTCTTCGTTGCAGCTCCTCTCTCCCCAGGGGTAACAGCTCCTCTCTCCCCAAGGGTAGCAGCTCCTCTCTCCCCAGGGGTAACAGCTCTCTCTCCCCCAGGGTAGCAGTTCCTCTCTCCCCAGGGGTAACAGCTCCTCTCTCCCCAGGGATAGCAGCTCCTCTCTCCCCAGGAGTAGCAGCTCCTCTCTCCCCAGGGGTAACGCCTAGCTCCTCTCTCCCCAGGGGTAGCAGCTCCTCTCTCCCCAGGGGTAACAGCTCCTCTCTCCCCAGGGGTAACAGCTCCTCTCTACCCAGAGGTAGCATCTCCTCTCTCCCCAGGGGTATCAGCTCCTCTCTCCCCAGGGGTAAACAGCTCCTCTCTCCCCAGGGGTAACAGCTCCTCTCTCCCCAGGGGTAGCAGCTCCTCTCTCCCCAGGGGTAACAGCTCCTCTCTCCCCAGGGGTATCAGCTCCTCTCTCCCAAGGGGTATCAGCTCCTCTCTCCCCAGGGGTAACAGCTCCTCTCTCCCCAGGGGTAGCAGCTCCTCTCTACCCTAGGATGTGAAGACATCTGTGGCTTAGCCAATAGCCAGTAGGAGGGTCCGGGAAGGAATTTCAACAGGTAAATCCATGAATACGTCACCAATGTATTGCCAAAAACCACTCAAGAACTTCAAACATAGACTCTGACCTGTCCAATAGGCCAAAAACTGATTAAAGAATCCCACAGTACCTAAAAAACACACCACACTCCCTCTCTCTCTCTCTCTCTCTCTCTCTCTCTCTCTCTCTCTCTCTCTCTCTCTCTCTCTCTCTCTCTCTCTCTCTCTCTCTCTCTCTCACACACACACACACACAGTTGCAGTAATTAGAATCCCTATATCAGCTTTAAGTGATAGTCTACTGTGTGTTCTCCCCTCCTCTGTCTCTCTACCATCACTTTCTCTGTGTCTTATATTGATGTCTCTCATCTTGTCTGGTGTCTCTCTCCATCATATCCTATTCTTCTGTTGCTGTCTCTGTGTCTTGTCTGGTGTCTCTCTCCATCATATCCTATTCTTCTGTTGCTGTCTCTGTGTCTTGTCTGGTGTCTCTCTCCATCATATCCTATTCGTCATAAATGTTGCTGGACTTCTCTGTGTCTTGTCTGGTGTCTCTCTCCATGATATCCTATTCTTCTGTTGCTGTCTCTGTGTCTTGTCTGATGTCCTCTCCATCATATCTTATTCTTCTGTTGCTGTCTCTGTGTCTTGTCTGGTGTCTCTCTCCATCATATCCTGTTTCTTCTGTTGCTGTCTCTGTGTCTTGTCTGGTGTCTCTCTCCATCATATCCTGTTCTTCTGTTGCTGTCTCTGTGTCTTGTCTGGTGTCTCTTTCCATCACTTTCTCTGTGTCGTCTATTGATGTCTCTCATCTTGTCTGGTGTCTTTCTCCATCATAATCCTATTCTTCTGTTGCTGTCTCTGTGTCTTGTCTGGTGTCTCTCTCCATCATATCTATTCTTCTGTTGCGTCTCTGTGTCTTGTCTGGTGTCTCTCTCCATCATATCTTATTCTTCTGTTGCTGTCTCTGTGTCTTGTCTGGTGTCTCTCTCCATCATATCCTATTATTCTGTTGCTGTCTCTGTGTCTTGTCTGGTGTCTCTCTCCATCATATCATTTTCTTCTGTTGCTGTCTCTGTGTCTTGTCTGGTGTCTCTCTCTCTCTCTCCATCACTTTCTCTGTGTCGTCTATTGATGTCTCTCATCTTGTCTGGTGTCTCTCTCCATCACCAGAAATATTTGGTGAGGGTTAGGCCTACTCCAATACAAACATTGAAAAATACATAAAAACACACGACTACATAACACCATTAAATACAGTTGGAATTATAGTTACAACACTCCCAACTGTTTCATCAAACAGAAAAAAAAACAACAGAAAGCTGGATGAACACATTTCGATTTCTACATACTGCACTTTGCTTGTGCATACCCATACAACTGTTTAAAGTCATACAAAGGCAGAGTGCAGTATCAGAATTTAAGGGGTCATAGGTCAGATCAGTGGTCACGGTTGATATGATTGGACAAAAAACCCAACTTTAAAGCCATTTGTCTCAGATTCACTGTTTGCGTAGACTGCTCTTTGCCTTTGTAGGGCAGTAGTTCAGGAGGCTTCCCTTGCCCTCAGTCTGCCTCCTGTCCCTCCTATCGCCATGGAGACACCTTACTGAAAACAATGACTCTATACTTTGCTGAAACCTGTTCTGCCAGTTCATGTCCTTAAAGATGAATGTTGGAATGTTCCAATGTGGTTACCCCAAAAAGATGCCAAGATAGATCACACATCCATAACTTGTTTCCTGCTTGTAGCAGGCCACGTTCACAGGAATCCTTTTCTCTAATTATAGGTCATATGATTTCATGAGAATATTTTCTGCAGTGAGAGTGTAATGCAAGTCAAGGTGTCCTTGGATGAATGTCAACAAGATTTATAACCCAGCATTGTTAAATTAACTGTTGTAATAAATAAATAAAATATTTGTCAATGTATTGTCACAGACACCGGATAGATGCAGTGAAATGTGTGTTTTACAGGGTCATAGTAGTACGGCACCCCCTGGAGAAAATCAGGTGGTAAGTGCCTTGCTTAAGGGCACAAAACAGATTTTTACCTTGACGGCTCAGGTATTCGAACCAGCAACCTTTCAGTTACTGGCCCCACTAGGTAATCTTACCATACCAGTTCACACCCTAACAGAATACACTGTTCAAGTGCTCAAATGTAGTCCATGAAGATGTATTTAGGATTATGTGCCACAGCTATTCTGTCTGCCGTACAATTGCAAACTGCTGCTACACATTTGGTCAAAGATGAGTTCAGACCTAAATCAGGCTTCATATTATCTGTTATATCTTGTGACAAAGTGTTCTGGTTCAATTATCTTCAGTTTCAGAGAAGATGGAGGGTCAAATTTGCTGTAACTACAAAATCCCAGTAAAAAACCAAGGAAACAGCAGTAAGTGAAGTTTACTGCCATCTGGCTTTGTTCCACCATGTTCTACTGCAGTTACTACGGTTTTCCTTGGGTGATATTCTATCAGGCTCTGAGTTCAGGCCATCCCGACCATGACACTCACCCTCACACACTCCATGAGACAGCCAGTGATCCAGTTATCACCAGAATAAAAACATGGCACAATCACGCAGAAACATTATGGTTTAAGTCACATTGAAATGCAAAAATACCCAGAGATAATGGTAAGAAATATAGCAAAACAAAAATTGAAACGCTCGCTAACATAAAGAAAAGGACAGCATTGATAGTAATACAAAGTCACATAATATAAACATTCTCCGTGATGAAATAGTTCTTACCTTATGGATAAAAAACAGCTTGAGGGTTGCTACAATAATATTCAACATTCAAAACATGAAAACACAACTACACAACACCATTAAAAACCACAAGAAAGCTGGATAATACAGATGTTTAAGGTCATACAAAGGCAGAGTGCAGTATCAGCATTTTTAGGGGTCATAGGTCAGATCAGTGGTCATAATAAAGATGATACATCAGTAATGCATTTACACTTATCTACCTACGACATATTTGGCTGAACAGCAAAAAAAACTTTTAAAAGCACCTTTTTTGTCTTCAGTTGGACTGTTTTCTAGTTGATGCTCTTTGCCTTTGTAGGGCCGTTTATTCAAGCAGTCAACGGACAACAACTCTTAATGCAATCACGGGGAAAACACTTTGAAAGCAGTTTTGACTTTGTTAAAAAAAGAGGGGGATCCAAGTTTCCATTGATAACACGTTTATTTCTATACTCCTACAATTGCGCTAATGCATGTGTTTTTAAAAATGCAGTTACAACTGGAGTATCAAGCATGGTTTAGGATCATTCACAATAGAGCTCGTAAAGGGGCAACGGCATCTTAAAAAAGGACCGGAGTGTCAAGCATGGCTTAGGCAAATTTGCAAACAGAGCTCTTAAAGGGGCAACGGCATCTTAAAAAAGGGCAACTTTGTAATAGAAACCCCCCCAACACACAATTCTGAGTGATAAATAATAATAATAATAATAATAATAATAATAATAATAATAATAATAATAATAATAAATAATAATAATAATAATAATAAATAATAATAATAATCAGGGAAGTTGTGTCCAATGGGGTAAAATGCAGATGGACAAACCCCATGCTTCATTTTTATAGCCACTATGCTGTATCCATTGGGCTACAGGGGTCATGCTTATTGCTAATAGCACATCCTGGTAATAGACCATGAATATATAGGATATATGGTTCAATATGTTAAAAATAATTTACCATCTGATAATAGACCATGCATATAGGATATATGGTTCAATATGTTTAAAATCATTTAACATCTGATAATAGACCATGAATATAGGATATATGGTTCAATATGTAAAATCATTTAACATCTGATAATAGACCATGAATATAGGATATATGGTTCAATATGTTAAAATCATTTACCATCTGATAATAGACCATGCATATAGGCTATATGGTTCAATATGTTAAAAATCATTTACCATCTGATAATAGACCATGATACAGGCTATATGGTTCAATATGTTATAAAAATCATTTTAACATCTGATAATAGACCATGCATACAGGCTATATGGTTCAATATGTTTAAAAATCATTAAACATCTGATAATAGACCATGAATATAGGATATATGGTTCAATATGTTAAAATCATTTAACATCTGATAACAGACCATGCATATAGGCTATATGGTTCAATATGTTAAAAAATCATTTACCCTCTGATAATAGACCATGCATATAGGCTATATGGTTCAATATGTTAAAATCATTTACCATCTGATAATAGACCATGAATATAGGATATATGGTTTCAATATGTTAAAATCATTTAACATCTGATAATAGACCATGAATATAGGATATATGGTTCAATATGTTATATTAAAATCATTTTACCATCTGATAAATAGACCATGCAATATAGGCTATATGGTCCAATATGTGTAAAATCATTTAACATATCTGATAATAGACCATGCATACAGGCTATATGGTCAATATGTTAAAATCATTTAACATCATCTTTACCAATATCTTATTGGGCTCATTCATGGAGGTGGAAAAATATATTTTAGATGGTGTCAGCATCATTGTATTTTCCATTCATTTCTGGAGTAGAACGGCCCTTTTTCTTGTCACCAGAACTGAGCTTCTTAGAACTGAGCTTCTCAAGAAGTATCCCCAGGAGCACCCTGGGACCCTGGGGCAACGGGACTGGAATTGGTCAAATTTGCAGTTTTAATACATTTACAGAAATGATCCTCTTTTCCTAAAAGCACGATGGTCATGACCTGTTTACATGAAAGGGGAGAGATTAATTTTTAAGCACAAGACAAATCAATCTGAGATTGACGTAAGGATTTTTTTTTTTTTGCTTTAACCCCTGAAATTTGGCTGCTCTATGAGTATGAATGGTCTGAGGCAGGCGTAAGATTACAAGCGTTTTTCAAGTGTAACGTTAATAACGATGGTTTTGGGGAATACGAAAGCTCAGAGATTTAACGATGCTCCTACAAAGGTTCTAATGATGAACTTAGCCTTAAGATGCTTTTGGGAAACCGGATCCTGGATGAGACCATCTGCTAAAAAATGACTAAAATGTCAAATGTAAGGGTTTTAAACACAAATATCATATTACTGTATTTTTGGGAAAACATTTTTTTAAGTATTGATTTCACAAATATTATATTTTGTACAGTTCTTTATTAAAAATGTAGTTATTTTTACATTTGACTGTGTAAAACCTAGCAGTACTACTTATTTCTCTGAGAGTGAGGCAGCATATATTTGATTATTTGTCTATCTGAAATGAAAGCATTCAAATTATAGATTATAAACAAATACATGTCTGTCATTGAACAACCCCATACCATGATTAGATAGTGAAAAAACACACCAATCAATCTTTCACATAATTTCTTTAAACAATAAAGGCTAATTTACCAACACTTCTGAAAAGTGATATATAGCGTTTTGGAATGAAAACTCTTCTCATGTTTCCCCATCTGAGCTCAGAGTAGATGAGAGACTGAGGGGCGGTTTTCCCAGACAGAGTTTGATTGAAGTCAGGACCAGGTAAATTCTACTGAAGTATCTCCACAAATCCCCACACGTCTTATTACCTGTTCTGTCTGTGTCCCGTATACTCCCTCTCCGGCGTTCCAGGTTCACCAGTCTGCTCATTATTATGCACACCTGTCACCATCGTTACGCCCCCTGCGACCAATTCAGACTCACCTGTGACTCCATCACCTTCCTGATTACCTCCCCTATATCAGGCACTCCCTTTGGTTCCTTCCCCAGGCGTTATTGATTCTGTTTCGGTGTTTCATGTCTGTACGCTACTCCTGGTTTCTTGTTTTGTTCTATGTATTATTAAATTAACTTCCTGTACCTGCTTCCTGACTCCCAGCGTTCACGTTACAGTCTGGCTGTAGCAGGCTGCCTAGTAAATTAAATGTCTTTGGCCCTATTACACTAAAACATGTAGGCACAATGTTGTCCTCATCCATGTCATTTGCAAGAACAAAATATTCAAACCATTCTGGATATGAGCTCCACTGCTCAATACTTTCATCAAACTGTCCAATGTTTCCAACAATTCCAGCCATTTTTCTTTTCTCAATAAGCTCCTGATTGTCACTCTCACTTCAATATTGTCCTCAACCACAGCAATATTTTTCCTCAGTCACGTAGTCTTCATTCACTTCACTCACGTTTCCTCCTAATTTCGCTCATTTAGCAGATTTAATTAAAAGGTTTGTCTTCACAGTTGAATAAATGTCCTTTCCTTTAATCACTGTATATTCCTCCTTTTTAATCACGTTGTTTTCCCACTGGTAAAAGAGAAGTTGTGTCAGACTGGGGTATGCGGCGGTGAAGTCAGGACACAGAGGATCAAGATGACTACTTTACTTCAAGTAAACACGCACAAAACAAAAGTCTCCACAACACTGGAGGAGTAACACGCGCTGTGCGTAATAGGCGAACTAGAAATGCCGAACATCAGACAGGACAAAATGACAATAACACACAAAGGCCAAACGTAAAACAAGGGAACTTATATGTTACACAATCAACACAAAATAAGTAACAGGTGTACAAACTAGACAACACAAGACAAACACAGAAACATCGATCGGCAGTAGCTAGTACTCCGGGGACGACGAACGCCCGAGCAAGGAGGAGGAGCAGCCTCGGCAGAATCCGTGACAGTCCATCTCGAGTCCTTTTGTCATACTTGAGTAAAAGTAAAGATACCTTAACAGAAAATGACTCAACTAAAAGTGAAAGTCACCCAGTAAAATACTACTTGAGTAAAAGTCTAAAAGTATTTGGTTTTTATATATACTTAAGTATCAAAAGTAAATGTATGTCATGATCGTCTACGAGAGAGGAGGACCAAGGCGCAGCGTGTGAAAACAAACATGACTTTAATTGGTTAAAGTATACCAAACAAAACACGACTCGTGAAAGTCCACGGTAAACAAATACCGACACGGAACAAAAACCCACAAACCCAAAGTGAAAACACAGACAGTTAAAATATGGCTCCCAATCAGAGACAACCAGCAAACAGCTGACACTCGTTGCCTCTGATTGGGAGTCACTCAGTCAAACAATGAAAATGACGAACTAGAACACCCAACATGGAAAATAAACACATAGAATGAACACACCCTGGGCTCAACATATAGAGTCCCAGAGCCAGGGTGTGTGACAATGTAATTGCTAAAATATACTTAAGTATCAAAAGTAAAAGTACAAGTATAAATAATTTCAAATTCCTTACATAAAGCAAATCAGACGATTTTCTTGTTTTTAAAATGTACGTTCAGCCAGAGGCACACTCCAACACTCAGACAATTTACAAACAAAAGCATTTGTGTTTACTGAGTCCCCCAGATCAGAGGCAGTAGGGATGTTCTCTTGATAAAGGTGCGTGAATTGGACCATTTTCTGTCCTGCTAAGCATTCAAAATGTAACGAGTACTTTTGGGTGTCAGGGAAAATGTATGGAGTAAAAAGTACATTATTTTCTTTAGGAATGTAGTGAAGTAAAAGTAAAAGTTAGTAAAAAAAATATAAATAGTA
Source organism: Coregonus suidteri (assembly GCA_036851935.1). Lineage (NCBI taxonomy): Eukaryota > Metazoa > Chordata > Actinopteri > Salmoniformes > Salmonidae > Coregonus > Coregonus suidteri. The sequence goes on along the minus strand of CM072257.1, from coordinate 4,586,765 downwards.
AAGTCAAGTACAGATACCCCAAAAAAGGACTTAAGTAGTACTTTAAAGTATTTTTACTTAAGTACTTTACACCACTGGTTAATGCTCTTTCTTAGCTAGCTCGACTATGCACTTGCCTCTGC
>CM072257.1:4556643-4579143 GCA_036851935.1 Coregonus suidteri | reverse complement strand
ACTGGCATGGCCAGACAGTTTTAAGAAAATGACATGGAAAAGATTCACACAAAATAAAAAAAATAAGGAATACATGTTTCTCCATACATATTGATGCAGAGAGAAGTCATTGAGATGGAGAAAGAGATGACTGAAAGTGAGGAGATGGAGAAAGGCAACACGGTGAGGGGGGAACGAGAGATAGAAAGACAAAGAGAAATGGAGGGGCTGCTGAGAATGAGAGAGGAGATTGAGACTTGTAACAGGTAGACCACTACTGGTGGAAGCTGCAGAGAGAGGTGTTGGAGGAAGTCAACAAGGTGAGGGTGGAACCAGAGCAAGAAAGAGAAAGGCTAATTGAAGAGTTGCTGAGACAGATAAGGGAGACTGAGGCTTCTATTGAGGTAAACTGCTACCAATGGAAGCTGGAGAGAGAGTTGTTTGAGAAACAGAGAGAAAGTGCAGTGTCAGACAGAAAAAATATGGAGCTCAAGATGGCAAAGCTGAAGGTGCAGAACATACTGCACTTGGCCAAGATAGGGAAGTTGACCGTGGAGAACACGAGGCTGTCAGCTGAGAATGAAAGGCAGCGAGAGGTGATGGACAAAACAGAGAGAAAGCGCAGCGCACGACGACAAACAAACAATGGTGGACAAGATATCAAAGGTGAAGATGTCCTTGGCCAAGTTATGGAAGGTGACAGTGGAGAACAAGAAGAGACTGTTAGCTGAGAATGAAAGGGTGGGGAAGGAGAGGGTGAGAGAGAGGAATGGATGGAACCTCATAAGAAATGGTTTGGAGACAGCTTTGGCCAAAGCAGACCAGGAGAGGAATCAGACCCTAGTAGCCTGGAAGGAGGACAGGGGGAGATGGGCCAAGGCCAAGGCTGGCCTACGAAGCCTCTTGGATCAACGGGGGGAAAGATGGATGAAGGAGAAGGAGGAGATTAAGAGGAGGAGCACGCAGGCAGCAGAGGAGTGGATAATTGAGCTGAGAGAGAAGGAGAGAGCGATAGAGGCTCTGGAAAGAGAAAAGATGAGGATTCTGTGCCTGAATGGACAAGAGAAGAAGGGATGGGAGATGGAAAAGAGAGAGATGGAGAAGGAGAACTGGAAGATTACAGAGGAGCGGGAGAGAAAGAGTAGTGAAATTGAGAAAATGCAAAGGGACAAAGAGAGATGGGCAATAGAGAAGAGGGATGTGGTGGAGAGGATGAAGGAGGCGTACATAAAGCTGTACCAGATGCAGACTGTCCTGAGGTTCAGAGAGCAAGAGCAGGCACAGGTACAGTACTCCATTTAACCAGTCACAGTTCAGGGAGGTCATAAGTCACCTCCTAATGGTTATACTATCAGATTCAACAGATTAAGTTGACTGCATGCTAGAGAAGGAGTAATAATAATATTTCAGATCACTGACCAACATGTATGGACTTTCTCTTTCAGATGGAAAACTAAACGCGCCCAGAGAGTCAGGGCAAAGCAGGAGAAAAAGGAGAGGAAAGAAAGAGACTTGTTGGAGAAGAACAAAGTAAAAGAACTGCTCAGAGCTAGAAAAGCAGAGAGTAAGGAAGAAGTGAGGAAGAATAAGGAGATGGTGAAAGCCCACCTGGACGAGGTGGCAAGGAACTATAACGAAAAGAAACAGAGGGAGAAAGAAAGAGAAAAGCTGTTGAAAAAGGCATATGGCAAAGAAAATCACATGGTGTACATCCCAGACCTCATACTGAAGAAGATGTAAGAACACAACGCATATGGAAGAGTAAATATTATCAGCTAGCATTGGTCAAAAGTTCATTTCTATCTTCTTTCATTTGGTGGAATACTTCATCAATAAAATAATATGAGCATTTATTTGTCAGCATTCATTCCCATATGGAAGAAAGAACACACAAAATATGAGAAAAGTATAAGATGTGGATTAAAGGTTGATGTGGTTACTGGATAATGCAATGTGAAGGGCTAGATTCTATCAAATCGGAGGTGGAACTGCGTTAGAGATGGCAAATCCACAAGCAGCTCCTTGCATTAGCTTATCGCGTACACTGCCATTGGATGCAACGAGAGAGAGAGAGAGAGGCATCAACAGAATACCCTTAGGTGCATGAATGCCTAGTGTGTTTATGTATACGTGTGTGTCAGAGGATGCTGGTGGGAGGAGGATAGGGTATAGGAGGACAGGCTCATTGTAATTCCAATTATCCATGCCCCATCCCATCCTCCTATAGCTCCTCCTACCAGCCTCCTCTGGTGTGTGTGTGTATGTGTCAGTGGTACACGCCTCCGATGAGCAACACTGCTCTTACCCCCTCATCCCCCATCAGTGGCTGTCTCCTGCCCCTCTCCTCCATCCGTCTCTGGCCACCTCTCTCCTCCATCCGTCTCTGGCCACCCTCTCTGCCACCCACTCCTCCATCCCTCTCTGGCACACTCTCCTGCCCCCTCTCCTCCATCCCTCTCTGGCCCACTCTCCTGGCCCCTCTCCTCCATCCCTCTCTGGCCACCTCTCCTGCTCCCACTCCTCCATCCCTCTCCTCCATCCCTCTCTGGCCTATTCTCCTGCCCCCTCTCCTCCATCCCTCTCTGGCCCACTCTCCTGCCCCCTCTCATCCATCCCTCTCTGGACACCTCTCTGGCCACCTCTCCTGCTCCCACTCCTCCATCAATTATTACACTGAGTCTGGCCTTGACCTGGGCCTCCCGGTACCTCTCTGTCATCTCACCAGTTTGTAGTGGCAAATACAAAAAGTTATTGATGCCACTTACTAGTGACCTGGGGATAATTCCATTGCACACAATCCAATAAAAGAGAGAAATCCAATAATTTTAGTCCATTTATTTTCGTTATTTTCTTAAATCATTGTCACTAACAGAAAGAGTACGATATGAAACGATATGAAAATTGTCTGTGCTCTCAGGCACACTAGTTCCCACCCACACAATTTTAATTATTTTTTATTTTACCCTTATTTTACCAGGTAAGTTGACTGAGAACACATTCTAATTTACAGCAACGACTTGGGGAATAGTTACAGGGGAGAGGAGGCGGGATGAATGAGCCAATTGGAAGCAGGGGATGTGGTCCTCTGTAGCTCAGCTGGTAGAGCACGGCGCTTGTAACGCCAAGGTAGTGGGTTCGATCCCCGGGACCACCCATACACAAAAAAAATTATGCACGCATGACTGTAAGTCGCTTTGGATAAAAGCGTCTGCTAAATGGCATATTATTATTATTAATATTAATTAGGTGTCCATGATTGTATGAGGGTCCAGATTGGGAATTTAGCCAGGACACCGGGGTTAACACCCCTACTCTTACAATAAGTGCCATGGGATCTTTAGTGACCACAGAGAGTCAGGACACCCATTTAACATCCCATCCGAAAGACGCCACCCTACACAGGGCAATGTCCCCAATCACTGCCCTGGGGCATTGCGATATTTTATTTTAGACCAGAGGAAAAAATGCCGGCACTTGCAGTCTAGGTAGGGCTTCATGTGCGAGATCTCTAATAGCGTCATTCTAGTGGAATCCAGAAAGAACAAAACCCTGTCCTCAAACATTTACATTTTATGTATTTAGTCTTCATAATCATCGTCCTTCATCAATTGTGTCTTTTTATTTTTATTTTTGCAAATTTAAAAGACCTAGCTAGCTAAAAGACAAAGTCAACCGGTTCCTTTAAAAATTGCAGCTAATTTTCTCATTCACCTGGCAGCCTTTTATATATTCAATGGGGGGGAAATGTAAATCAGCGGGGCAGTCAGGTGCTAAACAGGTAAATATAGGGATTAAATCAATAGAACACAAACATGATGAATAGCTCCTACAACCCCCTATTCTCTATATAATGCACTGGTCAAAAGTAGTTCAATGTGAATAGGGTGCCACGTGCTCCGTCATCTCGCTGAGTCTGGCCTTGGACTCCCGGTACCTCTGTCATCTTACCTGTTTGAAGAAGCCATTCGTAGTAATTACCGTCTGACCATTTTCAACAGTGCAGCTTTTGCTAAGGACTGATCTGAAGTCATGGTCCATATGGAAGTAGATTCTCCCAGGGCTTGCCAGGAATTGCGGCCAGGTATTTCCTCACTCCTCGGCACATTGCACCGATTAAAGAAGAAAGTTGTCCACTGAAAATGTATCTTCTAAAACTCGCTTTACGCCACAAGCTTGAGTGATGGGGTTCACTTCCAAAAAGGCATTTCCTATATAGCCATACTATAATTTAAAGGCAGACATCAGCGGGCAAACAATTATTTAAGATGAATTCAAATTGAAGGATGATTTAAGCGACGAGGGATAGAAGTTGGAAAACCTCATGATGTCATCACGTCAGACATCACTCTTAAACTTGCTGGAACTGTAATTGAGACTGAGAATTGAGGTTCAGTTTTATAACTTGTATATAGATAGATAGGATGGAAAACATTATTAACCCCCAAGGACAAATTGATTTAATTTGTTCGAGGGCCAATGTGGGGGTCACAGGTCAGGATCAGACCACCTCCCCTAAAGCATGACACGGGAAAGGTCAGGGGGTCAGATTCCCAGCCAGTAAAACACCCTGAGTGGAAATGTGTGTGTATGTGTCCTCATCTCCTCTACCACTCAGCGGGTTAATGTCTATCCATCCTCCCGCTGGCTGCAGCAACAGGAAGTGAGGTCATGCAGACAGTGTTTTATCAGGCCTTCAGGGAGCCAGTAAATCAGTTCTGTCTGTGTGTGTGCGTGTGTGTGTGCGTGCGTGCATATGTACATGTGCAGTCAGGGTATACGGTGCATGACTCCAAAGGGTAATCACGCTCTATGTGTGTACTCTCTGTATGAGAGTGTGGGCCTCTCTTAGCAGCAGAGATCTGTCAGTTATGCGGGAGTATGTGGGAGTCCTCTACTGTTCTACAGTGAATTATCTTGGCACCTCAGCAAACTCATCATCGTCTCCCAAAGTACCAGCAGCTTCCCCTTCTCTTTCCTCTCTGTTTGTCTTTCCCTCCGTTGTCTTCTCTCTTCTTTCATTAAGAGCTAAATAAACCAGTGAAGAAGCCTAGCACCACTAGGACTGTGTTCCAGAGCTAGGCATGTCCAGTTGCTCTTTATCCCTCAGTGTTCTGTTGACACATCCTATCATTACTCACTGCTAGTTGTTCAGCAGGATCCATTCTGAGTTTTCAGTCTATGTATAGTCTTCCAGAGGCTAAACATGAACAAATCTGATGTTTTCCACTTAAAGGAAAATATAAAAACTTGGAGCATTTCTTTAGGTGTGAATTCTATTGCCACTAGCACCCCAATCTGGCAAGATTTCTCTGTGACTTTGTAGCGCTACCCCAATCCAGAGACCACCACCAGTGGTAATGAGGGGATAGTAGAGAGGGGCCAGGGGAGGAAGCAGAGGGGGTTGTGGTTGTAGTTACTGGTGCTTCTTCATTTTAACAGAGGTGTGGTCTCCTTGATGGCTTTCTCACACTCCTCTCTCTGGACTGTTAAGCACTTTAGGCCCTGATCTCTCCCCCTACCTTCCTTTTCACTCCTCCTCTCAGACCAACAGCCCTCTTCCTCTGTGTTAGTCTTCAGCTGTGACAGACGCACAGAAGGGTGTCTCCCCTCCTCTAAAAGCTCAGACACACCGGTTTGGATTGTCAAACGTTTGCCTGCCGACAGTTTTTTATTTATTTTTATTTCACCTTTTATTTAGTACTTAGCACCTCTGAACAGTGTCGGCAGTCAATCTCTTATGTGTTCATAAACATTTACATTTTAGTCATTTAGCAGACGCTCTTATCCAGAGCGACTTACAGTTAGTGAATACATATTTTATGTATTCACTAATGTATTCACACTGTATTTGTTCACACAGCAAAGACCTTGGAAGTCGTCAGCCACTCAGCCTTGTTAAAATACTCCAAACCAGAAGGTGGTAGTAGCGTTGTTTGGCAATGCATATATGTGCGTATTGCTATGGTCTAGATTCCAAGTTATCTGAGCTAATGTCGTTATTTTGTACAAAGCCCTTGTTGATACTAGCCAGATGGCCACTACTAGATAACTACTAGCAAGATGATGAAGAAACAATTTAAGGCACTCTCCATAATCCCATATTGCCAGTGCCAGCCCATAGCCAAATGTTTAGCTAACTAGTTAATGTTAGCATATTCGCTAGCTAGCACAACATAGCTAGCTAGCTAAGGACATTGCACTAACTTGACAGCTAACACAGGCAGCTGTTTAATGGAAACTATCTAATCCATTGTGATTTAATTATAATGGCAATACTAACTACAGTGGTTAGCTGTCTTGGAGGAAGTATTTAGTGTTGTGTGCATTGCGTCTGTGCACTTATCTAGCTACCATCCCATAGCCTACATTGCATATGAAGTGTGACTGGCTCATCTGTGGATGTACGCAGAAAATGCCCTCTTTAAAAATAAATAATTGCTGGCTCCCCCACATGGGGTTTCGTGCTCTCTGACTGGCTCAATGTCAAGTTATTGGCCGCTGACAAGCATTGCTATTCTACAAGTAGAATCGGTAGGTTCGTTGCTACTGGGTCGGCACGCAGCAGGTACCATTTTTGTTCTAGCAAGAGAAGGAACGGCCTCCCTCTGTCATGGCCCAGTACTAAATGACTTTGTAGGATGGTGTGATGAATCACACTTGGTCCTCAATACCAACAAGATCAAAGAGATGTGCATAGATAGACTTCAGGAAGCGAACAACACCCACTTCTGCAACATCTATCAGAGGTCAGAACATAGAGATTGTAGAGGAATACAAATATCTGACTGTCCACTTAGACAATAAGCTTCAGTAAAGTAAATCTATAGACCTGATTTACAAAAAGAGTCAACAGAGACTGTACTTTTCTCAAAAAGCTGGGATCTTTTAATGTTAACTGTACTATACTGACTGTGTTTTACAAATCTTAGTATTTATACTTTTTGCATTTTTTGTTGGTTTGGCAATGCCACTGTCAGACAGAAAAATATGCTGAGAAGGATTATCACCACAGCAAGCAAGGTGATGAGATCTTTAAGTTCAGAGCCCTCAGCAAGGCTCACAAAAACATTTTAGACCCAAGCCACCCCCGTACCTGAACTTTGAACTACTCCCCTCTGGGTGCAGGTATAGGGCACCCCCCGGCAGGAAAAACAGAACTTGACAAACATTTGTGCCAGGTGTGATATCCCTCCTAAACAGCTTGGGCTAATGTTCCTATCCACCAGTAAGGCCAGCAGGCTAGTCTCTTTCATTGATATATACTGTATGTAACTGTTATGAATTTTGTATTGTCAATTTGTTGTCTACTGTATAAACGCCACTTTAAAAATGTGCATGACAGTGCAACAAAATATCCCCATGGGGACAATAAAGTCAGTAATGTAAAGTAAGTACTCATCGGCAGTATATCGGCAGTGAGATTCTCAGTGTGTTTCATGCTTAACAGCCCCACCATAGTCACAGTGTCAACACTGCTGTTTGACACTGTGCTTCATCTCTGTAGAAAACTCATTCAGATGTAGAAAGCCCCCCCCCCCCCCCCCCCAAACACACACACACACACACACACACACACACACACACACACACACACACACACACACAAACCACTGGATCCACAGCAACTCAAAAGCTTTTTCTGGGAGTGTGAGTGAGTCACTCTCCTCCTCAGCAACACTTTCATTAGGAGTTGGCAGAGGCAGCCACACACTTGGACAAATGTATATACTTACTGTTTGTGTGAGTGTGTGTGTGTGTGTGTGTGTGTGTGTGTGTGTGTGTGTGTGTGTGTGTCCAGTGTGTGTGTGTTTGTGTGTCCAGTGTGTGTGTGTGTGTCCAGTGTGTGTGTGTGTGTGTCCAGTGTGTGTGTGTGCGTGTGTGTCCAGTGTGTGTGTGTGTGTGTGTGTGTGTGTGTGTGTGTGTGTGTGTGTGTGTGTCTGTGTGTGTGTGTGTGTGTGTGTGTGTGTGTGTGTGTGTGTGTGTGTGTGTGTGTGTGTGTGTGTGTGTGTGTGTGTGTGTGTGTGTGTGTGTGTGTGTGTGTGTGTGTGTGTGTGTGTGTGTGTGTGTGTGTGTGTGTGTGTGTGTGTGTGTGTGTGTGTGTGTGTGTGTGTGTGTGTGTGTGTGTGTGTGTGTGTGTGTTTTCAGGTGTATCCCTCAATGACTGTCTGTTCTTCTGCTTACCGCTACAGTGTGGACATGGTGGAGAGAACACAATGAAACCTCGACTTAGAAAATGTGAGTGTTGACTGCTGTGAAGAATATGACTAAGAATAAGTCTTAATTCAAGTGAAGTCAGTGTCAAAGACCACCATCATTACTTACTTGGTCATATTAAATATCAGCTGTAGTTCTACAGAAGCACAAATCAGGGACACCAAAGTATAGAAAGAGTAGCTTTGACAATGTGTGTGTGGCGTGTTCCTGTTACATTAGAAATGTGTGTGTGTGTGTATTCAGTGTGTGTGTGTGTGTGTGTGTGTAATTAATGGGAATAAGTGTGTTTTATATTACCATACAGTATAACAAATGATCATTCAACAAATCTCAAGTTACCTTAACTTCTCTTTTTGATACCTAGAAACATCTACATTAAATGAATTAGTGAAAAGTGAGTTAACATTCTAATGTGAATGATGATGATTTCTAATATTGTGTCTGGTTTCATCCATCAGATGTCTGTGATCTCACACTGGACCTAAACACAGTAAACAGATTCCTCTCTCTGTCTGAGGAGAACAGAAAGGTGACATATAGGAGAGAGGAGCAGCCGTATCCTGATCACCCAGAGAGATTTGAGGGCTGTGGACAGGTGCTGTGTAGAGAGGGTCTGACTGGGCGCTGTTACTGGGAGGTAGAGTGGAGTGGGAGTGGGGCTGATATAGGAGTGACATATAAAGGAATCAGCAGGAGAGGAAGGGGTAAGGACTGTCTGATTGGATGTAATGACAAGTCCTGGAGTCTGTTCTGCTCTGACAACAGTTACTCTGCCTGTCACAATAAGAAGTCCACTACCATAGACGTCCCCTCCTCCAGCTCCCACAGAGTAGGAGTGTATCTGGACTGGCCAGCCGGCACTCTGTCCTTCTACAGAGTCTCCTCTGACACACTGACCCACCTGAACACATTCCACTCCACATTCACTGAGCCCCTCTATCCAGGGTTTCATCTTTGTTATGACTCCTCAGTGTCCCTGTAAATAATAACCATGGTAACACTGGACACACACACACACACACACACACACACACTGAACACACACACACACAGGACACACACACACAGGACACACACACACACACTAGATTCACACACACACACACACACACACACACACACACACACTGACACACACACTGGACACACACACACACTGGACACACACACACACTGGACACACACACACACTGGACACACACACACACACACTGAACACACACACAGTTGATACACACACACACTGTACACACACACAAACACACACACACTGAACAAACACACTGAACACACACACACCGGACAAACACACACTGGACACACACACACACACTGGACACACACACTCACACACACTGGACACACACAGAGACACTGGACACACACACATACACACTTACACACACACTCACACAGACTGGACGCACACACACACACTGGACACACACACTGGACACACACACACACACTGGACACACACACTCACACACACTGGACACACCCAAACACACACTGGACGCACACACTGGACACACAAACATACGCTGGACACACACACACCTGACACACACACACACACACACAGGACACACACACAGGACACACACACACACTGGACACACACACACACACACTCACATACACTGGACACACACACACACACCTGACACACACACACACACACACACTTGATACACACACACACACACACACACACACAGGACACACACACACACACACACACACACTGGACACACACACACACACTGGACACACACACTCACACACACTGGACACACACAAACACACACACACTGGACACACACACTGGACACACACACATACGCTCGAAACACACACACTGGACACACAAACACACACACTCACACTGGACCCACACACATACACACTGGACACACTCACACACACGACACACACACATACACACTGGACCCACACACACCTGACACACACACACACACAGGACACACTCACTGGACACACACACACACTGGACACACACACACACAGGACACACACACAGGTCACACACACTCACTGGACACTCACACACACTGGACACTCACACACACTGGACACTCACACACACTGGACACACACACACACACTGTACACACACACTGAACACACACACACACACACACTGGACACACACAGAGACACTGGACATACACACTTACACACACACTCACACACACTGGACACACACACACACTGGACACACACACTCACACACACTGGACACACACAAACACACACACACACACACACACTGGACGCACACACATACGCTGGACACACACACACTGGACACACACACACACACACACACACACTCACACTGGACCCACACACACACAAACTGGACACACATACACACTGGACACACACACCTGACACACACACACACAGGACACACACATTGGACACACACACACACACACACACACACTGGACACACACACTGGACACACACACTCACACACACTGGACACACACACATACACACTGGACACACACACACTGGACACATTTCCATGTGTAGGATTTTGATGAAAGGAAATCCCATATAGCCTACTGGACAGGACTTTGCTATGGCATCTTCTGTTTGGGTGTCTCAGGTCAGGTCTGAGCCATGATCAGAATGTGTCTCTGTGTCTATTTCCAGCCCTGCCATTTCTACCTGTCCTGATCTAGTGTTTCACCCCTGACCTCCTCACACCGTCTCACTGTCCATGTCTGCTTTTAGCTCCCACCTCTACTTCACTGTGTTATAATGGACCTTATGCTTGTTATGTCACCTCTGTAACCAGTTATCAAACATACTGACCTTTCTGACCCTATCCCATGGCCTTACTTTCTACAACTGAACATTTCAATTCCTCTATGAGTTTTATTTAGTGTCCATTTACTTATCTATGTATTTGCTGTGTATTGGAATTGTGCCGCAGAGCATCATGGGGGTTTGTATGTGTTGAGATGATCACGTTCCAGATAAATGGTTGAACTGATTCCTGTCTCCCGTCTCATCATTATTGAATTGTTATACAGACGTGGTTATGAAACCCACGAGACATAACAAAAGATTGGCGATGAGTAAGTCTGAATCTACAGGAACTATTCTGTCTGGAAGAAGTGGGTTTTTACAACTGTTTAAAACTGTTATTTTCTGTGGTCCAGTCTAGGCTAATGTTAGCACAGTGTATTGATAGCAGAGGCAAGTGCATAGTCCAGCTAGCTAAGAGAGAGTTAACATCGTCATGGACGGCAGAAAAGGACTGGAGACGGACGTCGGAGCGGGAAAACAAAATTATTAAAAGGGAGGAATATACAGTGATTAAAGGAAAGGACATTTATTAAACTGTGAAGACAAACCTTTTAATTAAATCTGCTAAATGAGCGAACTTAGGAGGAAACGTCAGTGAGTGAAGTGAATGAAGATCACGTGACTGAGGAAAATATTGCTGTGGTTGAGGACAATACTGAAGTGAGTGACAATCAGGAGCCTATTGAGAAATGAAAAATGGCTGGAATTGTTGGAAACATTGGACAGTTTGGTGAAAGTATTGAACAGTGGAGCTCATATCAAGAAAGGTTTTATTATTTTGTTCTTGCAAATTACATTGATGAGGTCAACATTATGCCTACATGTTTTAGTGTAATGGGCCCAAAGACATTTAATTTACTAGGCAGCCTGCTACAGCCAGACTGTAACGTGTACGCTGGGAGTCAGGAAGCAAGTACAGGAAGTGAATTTAATAATACATAGAACAAAACAAGAAACAGGAGTAGCGTACAGACATGAAGCACTGAAACAGAATCAATAACGCCTGGGGAAGGAACCAAAGGGAGTGACTGATATAGGGGAGGTAATCAGGAAGGGGATGGAGTCCAGGTGAGTCTGATTGGTCACAGGGGGCGTAACGAAAAACTTGTTGTGTATTTGAGGGTTAAAAAGGCTTCTGAAGTTTGTAATTTCCATTTTTCCACCTTTCCCTTTTGAAAAATGTCAATTTTATTATAATCCACATAATAATTCAAATGTCGTGTTGCTTCAGGATTATTTTCCTGCTGTAGCAAACCGGCTCAAATTAAGATCCTACATCTGTAGCAATATACCTGTCTTTAATGTACATGGCTATATTAGGAGGACAGGATTCTCTTTACACCATTGTTTTTTGACCATTTGACATATTTAATTTACTGTTGTTTAGGCTGGTTGAATGAGTTCCCTATGAGAGGCTACTTCATCTGCAAGAAAACAGGCGGCGGCACCAGTTTCCTCATATGAAATTAAAAGTAAGTGTGTAGCCTACGCACTTACAAAATGGCTGTTGAAACTGTGGCACATATGTCTCGGTAACATTAGAAGTCTGATAAATGTGTTGATATGTAGGAAAGACGAGCAGACTCTGGTAAGTCTAGGCTACATAGAACTATTATATTAGAAAGTTAGGTCGTTTACAGACATTCAATAGTCAGAGTAGGTTTGATATATGATCACTTATCATGCTGACCAACCTGATGGTCTCTGTTGGAAATGTGAAACATGTCATGCCTAGGCTACAAGCTCTGTCCTGCTACTGGTAGGCCTGTAACGTTATGGGAACTGATCTGAACAGGTTTAGGCTGGTCATCTAGGATATGTAGGCTATAGCTGAGGTATAGACCTCCATCTGCATATCACTAACAAACCGCTATAATATACTCAGAAAAAAAAGGAACGTCCTCTCTCACTGTCAACTGCGTTTGTTTTTTAGCAAACTTAACATATGTGAATATTTGTGTGTGAAACATAACAAGATTCACAACTGAGACATAAACTGAACAAGTTCCACAGAAATTGAAAAATGTGTCCCTGAACAAAAGGGGGATCAAAATCAAAAGTAACAGTAAGTATCTGGTGTGGCCACCAGCTGCATTAAGTACTGCAGTGCATCTCCTCCTCATGGACTGCACCAGATTTGCCAGTTCTTGCTGTGAGATGTTACCCCAGTCTTCCACCAAGGCACCTGCAAGTTCCCAGACATTTCTGGGGGGATTGGCCCTAGCCCTCACCCTCCTATCCAACAGATCCCAGACGTGCTCAATGGGATTGAGATCCGGGTTCTTCGCTGGCCATGGCAGAACACTGACATTCCTGTCTTGCAGGAAATCACGCACAGAACGGGCAGTATGGCTGGTGGCATTGTCATGCTGGAGGGTCATGTCAGGATGAGCCTGCTGGAAGGGTACCACATGAGGGAGGAGGATGTCTTCCCTGTAACGCACAGCATTGAGATTGCCTGCAATGACAACAAGCTCAGTCCGATGATGCTGTGACACACTGCCCCAGACCATTAGATTATTATTTGACCATGCTTGTCACTTATGAACATTTTTGAACATCTTGGCATGGTTCTGTTATAATCTCCACCCGGCACAGCCAGAAGAGGAGGGACTGGCCACCCCTCATAGCCTGGTTCCTCTCTAGGTTTCTTCCTAGGTTTTGGCCTTTCTAGGGAGTTTTTCCTAGCCACCGTGCTTCTACACCTGCATTACTAGCTGTTTGGGGTTTTAGGCTGGGTTTCTGTACAGCACTTCGAGATATCAGCTGATGTACGAAGGGCTATATAAAATAAAATTGATTGATTGATTGATGATTGACCATGATGGACCCTCCACCTCCAAATCGATCCCGCTCCAGAGTACAGGCCTTGGTGTAATGCTCATTCCTTCTACGATAAACGTGAATCCAACCATCACCCCTGGTGAGACAAAACCGCGACTCATCAGTGAAGAGCACTTTTTGCCAGTCCTGTCTGGTGTGATGTTCGGATGTACCGATCCTGTGCAGGTGTTGTTACACGTGGTCTGCCACTGCGAGGATGATCAGCTGTCCGTCCTGTCTCCCTGTAGCGTTGTCTTAGGCGTCTCACAGTACGGACATTGCAATTTATTGCCCTGGCCACATCTGCAGTCCTTATGCCTCCTTGCAGCATGCCTAAGGCACGTTCACGCAGATGAGCAGGGACCCTGGGCATCTTTCTTTTGGTGTTTTTCAGAGTCAGTAGAAAGGCCTCAGTGTCCTAAGTTTTCATAACAGTGAACTTAATTGCCTACCGTCTGTAAGCTGTTAGTGTCTTAACGACCGTTCCACAGGTGCATGTTCATTAATTGTTTATGGTTCATTGAACAAGCATGGGAAACAGTGTTTAAACCCTTTACAATGAAGATATGTGTTATTTGGATTTTTACGAATTATCTTTGAAAGACAGGGTCCTGAAAAAGGGACGTTTCTTTTTTTGCTGAGTTTATATTATAACCTAGCCTACTTTACATTACATAACATCTCTTACTTGTTGCAAAAAATACTTTCTGAATGTATCAATGATTTCCCCTCAGATCAATCTTGCCCGTTTTAGCCCTTCTGTCTACATTCTCAGATTCAAAGACAACAAATAGCCGACTTTTAATAATACAAATAAGTGTGAGACATGGCCTTGTGTTGCTGCACTGTCTATAACTACCTTAACAAACAGTGACTTATTATTATTATTGACAGTTAACATGGAGAAGAGATGTCACAACCAGATGTTCATCTGATTGCATTAAATAGCCTGACTGTTTCGATATGTCTGTTAGTAAATGTTTTATTTCTAAGAGATCATGAGTAAAAGAGAACAATGGACATTCTAGAATTAGTTGTCACTGTGTTCACCACAACCAACATGCTGCATCTCTGTTTAGGGGTCAGTGCTCTAAAATGAGTCTCTCTGGGGAGAGAGAGGAGGGGGTCCCTGCCTCTAAAATGAGTCTCTCTGGGGAGAGAGAGGAGGGGGGCCCTGCCTCTAAAATGAGTCTCTCTGGAGAACATGACACCAAAGCTAAGAGGTGAGATTACAGTTTTGTTTAAGAATTATTAAGTACATTTCCAAAACTCTATGTCCACAATTTTTTCAAATGATTGCTTATGGGTACCTAAAATATTACGCTTTGAACACACCGACTGCGTCATTGCGCAAAATAGTATGCAGCATCATCTAAATATGTGTGCAACAAAAGTTAAACTTTCACTTTCTGCTACCATTTCTGTCAAGCCGTCTATGTACACAGTTTGACGCATACGTTCGATAAATCCAACGTACGCACCACACAGAACGCACTGCAACTGCCTCTGCAACGCAATGCTTCAAGGCATTGGAAATGAATGTACTTCTGGTACCAAAATGCAATGACGCAGTCGGTGTGTTCAAAACGTTACTGATCTCAGATTTTTTATCAATGGATTTGAGATGTGCATAAAAATAAACGTTTTTTTGGCTAAATGCTATATATCCATTGTTTAGCTGGAATGGAATGTTCGTATCCTGTATATTTGACTGTGATATGTGGTTGTCTCACCTAGATATCTTAAGATGAATGCACTTACAGATGCCATATCTTAATTTGACCCAGTTTCTCACAGCAGGAAAATTATCCTGCAGCAACAGGAAATGCTCAAGTCTTTTAAAAGCTAAAATACACTATAATACGGCAATTGTATTGTAAGTCACTCTGGGCCCGGTTTCCCGATAGCGATGGAATTTAGGGTTACGAGTGTTTTAAGTGTATCTTTCCTACAACGCTGAAGATGTAACATGCATTTCCCATGCACCACGCAGAGAGAACGGTCACTATGATGACTGAAAACACAACCGTGGGACAAACGAGTGACACATTTCTGGGCAAGGGCGGTCCATTTAAAATTAATTCATTCTTCCCTCGCCCTTTGCCCTGCAAGTGTCCACTCATCATACGTCATGATACGTCATCAGAAGTGTCCACTCATCATACGTCATGATACGTCATCAGAAGTGTCAACTCATCATACGTCATGATACGTCATCAGAAGTGTCAACTCATCATTACGTCATGATACGTCATCAGAAGTGTCAACTCATCATACGTCATGATACGTCATCAGAAGTGTCCACTCATCATACGTCATGATACGTCATCAGAAGTGTCAACTCATCATATGTCATGATACGTCATCAGAAGTGTCAACTCATCATACGTCATGATACGTCATCAGAAGTGTCCACTCATCATACGTCATGATACGTCATCAGAAGTGTCAACTCATCATATGTCATGATACGTCATCAGAAGTGTCAACTCATCATACGTCATGATACGTCATCAGAAGTGTCCACTCATCATACGTCATGATACGTCATCAGAAGTGTCCACTCATCATACGTCATGATACGTCATCAGAAGTGTCAACTCATCATACGTCATGATACGTCATCAGAAGTGTCCACTCATCATACGTCATGATACGTCATCAGAAGTGTCCACTCATCATACGTCATGATACGTCATCAGAAGTGTCAACTCATCATACGTCATGATACGTCATCAGAAGTGTCCACTCATCATACGTCATGATACGTCATCAGAAGTGTCCACTCATCATACGTCATGATACGTCATCAGAAGTGTCCACTCATCATACGTCATGATACGTCATCAGAAGTGTCCACTCATCATACGTCATGATACGTCATCAGAAGTGTCCACTCATCATACGTCATGATACGTCATCAGAAGTGTCCACTCATCATACGTCATGATACGTCATCAGAAGTGTCCACTCATCATACGTCATGATACGTCATCAGAAGTGTCCACTTAACTTGAGGGCTGAGGGGAGAGGGAGTCTTTTAAGTGTTTGAAACACTGCCATGGAGAGTTTTTGAAGTAACATTACCACATGATCAATGACGTCCGAAGCTTTGTTTGATCTCATGCTTTTTCGAACCATGTGTTGCAAAATGCGAGAGATCTCACTGATTTCTCCCTGGTGCCGGTGCTTTTTTCAAAGCAAAGTATTGACCTCCACTGGACACCTTATTTACACATTTAGTTTGATGTCTTCCAGTTTGTAGCCACTGAATGGTAGCTCAGCAGGTAGGGATGGGGATTTGGATCAGACATCAACATAGGCACAAGATTGAATCCCTGCTATAGTTGAACAATTATTTTCTGTGGAACCACACAATCTTCCCATCCTTGTTTAAATAATGTGTTTTATTTAGTGTAGCCTATGATACTATTCTGTCTTTAGTATCCTAAATAATACCACATATGCATCGTTTTTGAAAACATAGTGAACCTGGAGGCAAAAAGCGAACCCCACATTCTAACTAAATGTTGTTTATTGGACTCAAATCTATCAATGGCATTTTCGGCACAATTTGGTGAAAGCCCCAAAGCGTTCAGAAAGCCTCTGATTCCCACCACTAGTGGACACCCCCATGAGTGTCTTTCAGAACCCCTCCTAAAACCACCTGTTTCGTTTTGGTTGTTGTTAGTGACTCTTTGTTAGTTCCTTCTTCTGTTTGAGAGACAATGTTTTATTTCTTGTTGAGGAACGTAACAATGTTCCTGTGATTAAATTAAATCACCCGACTGTTTGGATGTGTCTGTTAGTAAATGTTTTATTTCTAAGAGATCATGAGTAAAAGAGAACAATTGACATTCTAGAATGAGTTGTCACTGTGTTCACCACAACCAACATGCTGCATCTCTGTTTAGGGGTCAGTGGTCTAAAATGAGTCTCTCTGGGGAGAGAGAGGAGGGGGGCCCTGCCTCTAAAAGGAGTCTCTCTGGGGAGAGAGAGGAGGGGGTCCCTGCCTCTAAAATGAGTCTCTCTGGGGAACATGACACCAACGCTAAGAGGTGAGATTACAATTTTATGAAGAATTTATTATGTTTATTTCTAAAATAAATAGCTATCTTAAAATGAATGCACTTACTGTAAATCACTCTGGATTAGAGTATCTGCTAAATCAGGAGTTCTCAATCCGGTGTCAGTGGAGGTACTGCAGGGGTTCTGCAGCACCCTGACTGGACTCGTTGCAATGGAAGACATTTAATAGAATTTTCACGACACGACCACTTTGCCTACTCTTCATTATTGCCTAATATAATGGAATGCATATTTCTTTAACCAATTCTGATGGTTGTTACAAGCGGAATTTTGACAATATTACCGTTATACCAACACACTCTTCACACCCGTTTAACAACTCTAAATAGCTTTGGCAAAAAAAAACATTTGTCTCTCTGAAATGAAGCCATTAAGTGATCGATTTTAAACAAACACATGTCTGTCATTGAACAACACCATGCCATGATTAGCTAGTGAGAAAACACAACCATTTATTTGATAATTTCTGTAAACAATAGAAGCTAATTTACGAACATTTCTGAATATGGATATATAGCGTTTTGGAATGAAACTCTTGTTATGTTTCCAAATCTGAGCTCAGAGTAGATGAGAGACGTAATGTTTGTCTCTGTTGTGTTGAAGTCCAATCAAGCAGGAGAGACCAGCCTCCCCTGTACCCAGCTGTGTGTCCATGAAGAGTGACCGGTCTACTGAACAACTATAGAGTTTAGAGAGGGAGACTTTTCTAGTGAACAAAGGTAAGAAGAACTCATGGGTCATGGTCAGTGAGTTAAACAACACTGTCTCTAGTCATTTCTCCTCTCCCATTTTCCCATTTATTTTTGTTGTTTTCATAATCCATAGGCTAATCCTTTTTTCCATTTTCATAGTCCTGAAACAATATTAAACAAACACAACATTCCCTCCCTATGTGTGTGTGTGTGTGTGTGTGTGTGTGTGTGTGTGTGTGTGTGCACTCCCTGGATGAGGAGATGTAATCTCTATCCTGATTGCCTAGTCACTTTTACCCCTACCTACATGTACATATTACCTCAATTACCTCAACTTCCTGGTACCCCTGCACATTGACTCAGTACTCCTTATAGCCTCATTATTGTTATTTTATTATGTAACAATTTCCTTTTTTTATTTAGCTAATTTTTGTGACTTTTTCATCTGCATTGTTGGGAAAGGGCTCGTAAGTAAGCATTTCACGGTAAAGTGTACCACTGCTGTATTCGGCGCATGTGAGAAATACAATTTGATTTGATTTGAAGCTCATGCGCAGAAATATGTCAATGGGTCTAATGGTCGTCTTGTGCCGAACTGCACATGTGCAGGCCGTCAACTCAAAGGCACTCCTTCGATATAAAGTTGTTTTTGACTAACATGAAAATGTGTCAGTTTGTTAAACTACTTAAGACAGAACATTTTCAAAATGAACAACTAAGGAAGTCATTTTTACCTCTCATTGACTTCTCAAACCCCAAACCCTGGCCTGGTTTGCTTCATATGTATTCCCAGAATACATTTTCTACATCAGCAGTTGTCACAAAGTGCTTATATAGAAACCCAGTCTAAAACCCCAAAGAGCAAGCAATGCAGATGTAGAAGCACGGTGGCTAGGAAACACTCCCTAGAAAGGCTGGAACCTAGGAAGAAACCTAGAGAGGAACCAGGCTCTGAGGGGTGGCCAGTCCTCTTCTGGCTGTGCTGGGAGGAGATTATAAGAGGATATGGCCATTAAGTTCAGATCGTTCTTCAAGATTTTCAAATGTTCATAGATGACTAGCAGGGTCAAATAATAATCACTGTGGTTATAGGGTGTTGCAACACGTCAGCACCTCAGGAGTAAATGTCATTTGGCTTTTCATAGCCGAGCATTCAGATGTCGGGACAGCAGGTGTGATAGAGAGAGAGAAGGAGAGGGAGAGAGAGAGAGGGTCGAAACAGCAGGTTCGGGACAAGGTCGCACGTCCGGTGAACAGGTCAGAGTTCCATATCTGCAGGCAGACCAGTAGAAACTGGATCAGTCACGTCCGGTGGAGCATGTATCGATACTGATAGGATCGAAAGAAAGGGACCGCTGCTCTCGGATCAGTTTTGTCCATTAAAATCATTCCTTAACATTATAATTATTTCACAATACTGACCACGGATCAGCTTCTAGAAAGATATTACTACCTACAGCTGCAAATATTGAGGTAGTTTATTCTAGTGCTTACCCAATAAAAATGCACTAAATCACAGATTCGGCACATCATTGTTCACATGTTAGGCTACACATCATGAAATATATTGAGACAAATTACAGACAGTAGCCTACAAGTAGCAAAATAAAACTAAATATATTGAACATTGAATATATTCCAATATGATTGAAATAGGCCTATAGCCTACTGTTTATACTGTAATGCAGTTATCTCGGTTTCATTTGAACCAAATTTGTGTACTTCCCTTGTTTGAATCAATTGCAAAGACATTTGCAACTTTGTATTGTAGTCAACTTTGTTCTGAATTTATCTGCGGTCACAAAGAGACGGATAAACATGTGATTCTTTGTTTAGCGGAGATCTTCTGTGTATAAAGTGACGCGGGAGGGCAAAAAAGCATCTAACGACGCACTTGGCTGTTCTACAAGTGGTTCTGAGGCAGGTGTTAGAATATGAGTCGCGTTCAAGTGCAACGTTAATAATGATGGTTTTGGGAAACAGCTCAGAGATTTAACAATGCTCCTACGAAGGATCTATCAATAAACTAGATAGATTCTAATGATGAACTTAGCCTTAAGATGCTATTGTGAGACCCTGGATAAGAACATCTGCTAAATGACGAAAATGTAAATGTTTTATGTACAGATCTCATATTACTGTATTGAATTTTGTACATTTGTACAGATGTTTATTAAAAATGTAGTTATTTGTTACATTTGACTGTGTAAAACCTAGCAGTACTACTTATTTCTCAGAGAGTAAGGCAGATATATATATTATTACTGTGTAAAACCTAGCAGTACTACTTATTTCTCTGAGAGTGAGGCAGATATATATTTTACTGTGTAAAAACCTAGTAGTACTACTTATTTCTCTGAGAGTGAGACAGATATATATATCATTTGGCAAAGAAAACTACATTATTTGTCTCTCTGAATTAAACCATCAAGCGATTTAAACAATGAGAGAAATAATGTTTGTCTCTGTTGTGTTGAAGTCCAATCAAGCAGGAGAGACCAGCCTCCCCTGTACCCAGCTGTGTGTCCATGAAGAGTGACAAGTCTATGGTTCAACCTATACGGTTTAGAGAGGGAGACTTTTCTACTGAACAAAGGTAAGAAGAACTCATGGGTCATGGTCAGTGAGTTAAAAAACACTGTCTCTAGTCATTTCTCCTCTCCCATTTTACCATTTATTTTTGTTGTTTTCATAATACATAGGCTAATCCTTTTTTCCATTTTCATAGTCCTGAAACAATATTAAACAAACACAACAATCCCTCCCTGTGTGTGTGTGTGTGTGTGTGTGAGTGTGTGAGTGAGTGTGTGTGTGTATGTGTGTGTGTGTGTGTGTGTGTGTGTGTGTGTGTGTGTGTGTGTGTGTGTGTGTGTGTGTGTGTGTGTGTGTGTGTGTGTGCACTCCCTGGATGAGGAGATGTAATCTCATGTTTTGTCCACAGAAACCAACAGGAGAGATCAGAGTCAGAGATTATCAGTGGTCAGTCTTCCCAGAGTCATCAAACAGACCTGGCCTCCATTTTCAGTGTATGTGGTCCTGTTATGTACATTTGTTTTTGTTTACCTCAAGTAAAGTTAATCTGTCAATCATTCATTAATGTGTTAATGAGAAAGCGTTTTTGTCTCTTGCTTAACTTATTTACTTGATTTATTTCAGTTACTTGAAGAGAATATTATGACATTTGTGAAGAACGAGCTGAAGATGTTCAAGAGGATTCTTAGTCCAGAACTCCCAGAAGGCTTTGAGAGTCAGAAGCAGGATAAGGAAGTGGTGGATGCTGAAGATGAGAAGCAGGAGAGCAGTGCCAGAGAGGGGGCTCTGAAGATCACACTGCACGTCCTGAGGAAAATGAACCAGAAGGAGCTTGCTGACACACTGGAGAAAAGTAAGAGCTGTCTGCCTCATGTTGAATGCTGTTTTAGAACATTTAAAAGCTGTAGCTAAAATACAGCTAAAGTAGCTGTGTAACTCAATGATATTGTAGCAGCCTTAACACAACAACTAGTGACCTCATCAAATGATTAATTTAGACAGAGAGAAGAGGAGTGAGGAAGAGAGAGATAGACAACATTAAAGATACCATCAGTAACACCGAATAATAATAATATAATCAGTCATTATGAAAACATTTACACATTTTACAGTCAGTTAAGAGAATAGATTACTTTTATTTAAAACTTTATAACAGTCCTACAATAGTGTAGGCATTAAAACAGACGTAATATTAATATCCTCTGTGTTATTTCTAGATTTCTGTTGGATTTCTGCAATAGTCCTTGAACACATGCTGAAACATAAGAGAGAAGAGATGCCCAAGACTCTGACTGAGATGTACACACACCTTGTGGAGTTTCA